>OY282498.1:63668746-64268746 GCA_958295605.1 Ajuga chamaepitys | reverse complement strand
AGGCGGATTCAGGATTTAGCAATGTTCTAAAAATCGCTAGTCGCTAGTCGGTCGGTCGATTGGGGCCTAGCGTCTAGAGCGCCTAGGCGGCACCACCTCAGACGAATAATTTAATTATTTATAAATATTCAATAAGTAAATAATATATAAAAAAAATTGAAAATAATAGCAATCTATTCTAAACAAACTATATTTTGCCTGTTAGCTAACATAATCAAGGATAGTGCAATATTTACATGTAAAAAAAAAAGAATACTGCAAAATTCAATAGTCGATACTGAATAAAGCAATACGTGAAGCATTAGCCCATAAGTCAAAAATCAAAATATGTCATCCAAATCAATTAAGTGATTCAAAATATATATATATATAACTTAAAATAAATAAATTAAAAAAAAAAAAAAAAAAAAAACTGGCTAGGCGCCTAGGCGGCGCCAAACTCGCCCAGCGCCGAAAACGACCGAATAGCTAAAATACGGGTCGGGCTGAGGCCGCCGAGCCTGTTTTTTAGAACACTGGGATTTAGTGAGAGTAGGCTAAGCTTCAAATACATGTAGAAAGCTAATGTCTAAAAAAAATAAAGGTTAATTGCAGCAACCCTACGAAACTATTAGCGACTTTGCATATAAACCAACAAACTTTCTTTTGATACCGATATATATAAACTATACGAGAGAGATGGTTGGATAAAGAAAGAACCTTGTAAGCTATAACATCTTGAATGAGGTGAGCATCAGTGGAAATGTTTGTTATAACTTGGAATGTTGTTGATGAAGAGTCTTCATTGTCAAAGAAACCTACTTCTTGTCTGAGGACTGATCTTAGATATTCGGTTCGCATTCTCGATGTTTGCCTCTCTGCAGTTCTTGTCCAGCAAAGTCCTTCTGCATTTATACGTAAATATTCACGATATTTTGATCAATTATCATTTGAAACATCATCTTTTAAACCCACCACAGAAACACTCTATTTTTAGAAAAAAATGAATTTGATGCACGAGAACAAGTTTTGGAGGCTTCAATTGCTATGTGGAGCTCGAAACCTGATTTTTTTTTCCACCTAGTCGTAGATGTGTAATTATACGATAGTTTTGAACTTCTAAATAAATGAAATGACGATATTTTATGATAAGATTTAATAATAGAATGATGTTGTTTTCATTTGATTAGAGGTTAAAGAAAAATCGCACAATTACACATATGCAGCTACGTGGGTCAGAGTCTCAACTTTGGGCTCCACATCAATGGTTGGAATGGAATGCTGACCCAGGTGCATCAAATTGAGAAAAATATAAAAATACAAATAATTCAATTTATATAAGAACAATATTATCGGTAGAAGTGGCGAAATCGATCTGTCCCACCCCATATTTTAAGAAGGTTGCGGCATACGTCGGACCTCACAAGCCCAATAAGGTGATGCGACAAATTTTGTGTAATTTAGCAGGATAGACTGGAACGACTATTTTTTTGGGCTCTGAAGGTAGTCCGAGCTAGCCCGACATATGCAGAGTCGGGTTAGACAGTTCGAATTGCCACCTCTATCATCTTCAATAGCGAATTGCTTACCTAAAAAGCAAGCAAAGCCAACTCCCATGGCAACATAGAGCAACCTGAGTCCATACTGCACCAGGAAAACAGTAGAAACTAAATCACAATTTCAGTCATTTATATACATAAATTTTATGCATATGACATTGAGAACAGGAAAATTTACTAGAACGCCTGGATTTTAGAAAATATCTTAATATGACAGTTGAATTTTGGAAGTTCCGAAGATGACTGAATTTTGAGTTTTTCTTAGTTAGAGGTATAGATTACGAATTTTATTTTTAATTTAGAACTTATATCATGAAAATAAGAAACATTATCTGATACACGGAAGGTTCAGTACTATATATAAAAAAATTCAATATTCTGTACTGAAAATTTCAATGTACAATGTACTGAACCTCCCGTACATCGGCTAATGTTTCTTATTTTTAAGATGTATCCTTGAATTTTCGATGCCTCTAATTATGATAAAAATAAACTCAAGATTCAGGCTCCAAATTGAGAACTTCCAAAATTCAGTCATTGTATTGATACATTTTCCTAAATCCAGGTCCTCAGTGAAATTTATCCCAACTGGGCAAATGTAAGACGTAAACAGTGAATTGAAAATAAAATTTAAAATATATGTCTCTAACTAAGAAAAATCAAAATTCAGTTTCGAATCATATTAATACATCTTTCTAAATTCAGACCGTCCAGTAAAATTTAACCCGACCAAAAAATGCAGGGATTGAATGATACCTTGTCTACCACCTCATTGGCAATAGACTGGTTCGAAGTCCCGAACGAGTCTATTGCCGAGCTCATGACAAGCAGTGTGACCGGAGTCGCGAGTCCTTCTCCGACGCTTCCCAGTGTGCCGACGAGCATCAGCAGCGCGTCGGCACTGTCTGCGAACCGGAAAAGCCCCATATTTAGCACAGCTGCTATCCAAGTAGAAGCTGTTTATTGAAGACTCAAGCTTAACTTTTTCATCATAGTTCAATAAGTAAATGATTCTCTAATGATATTTATAGTATTGTTCAGCTTTTAGTGGTTTAAACAGCTTTTGATTGTCCTGATTTGAATAACTATTCTCTATTTAGTGACATATGCATACATTTTCAGTTTCCTGTCTTGGCTTTATTGTCCTTTAGGATGACATTTCTATAATTTTAAGAATAATCATGAATTTTATAAAATTGTAATTTTTTTTTCTTAATTTGTAAAATAAATCACAAACTTAATACTCCCTCCGTTTCTTTTTAATTGACCTCTCCTTATGCCTAAAACCATGTTTTCAGTAATAATCTGCCTCGCTTTATTGGTAAGGATCCTCTATCACATAATTATCATGTCTCAATCGTGTTTCACTTCAAAATCGAGTCATACAACATGAATTGTGAACTCCAAACACATAAATCATAAACCCGAAACTATGATCTATTGAATTATAAACACTAAATCATAAAATCATGAACCATGAACCGTGAATCATGAAGTCGTAAATCTACAGTAGAAAATATACCCTAATCCAAGAAAGTCGAACCCTAGACCTTAAACATGGGAACTAAATATGAATCCTGAATCCTGAACCTAAACAATGAACTTTAAATTCATAAATTGCAAAAAAATAATAATAATTGACTCGATTTTATAGTGGGAGCATGGTTGGAACATGGTAAAAGTGGAATAGAGGATCCTAAGTGATCCTTGTTTTGGTACGGTAGTTGAAAACTAAGAGAAAATTTAGGATTGAGATAGGGACAAGATATGAAAAAATAGTGAAAAATATCAAAAACAAATTAAAAGATATTTTAGGATTGAGACAGAGACAAAATATGAAAATATAGTGAAAAAATATCTAAAACGATAATTAATTAGAGAACTTTGTAACTAGCTAAAACGTAAACTAAAATGAAATGGAGGGAATATATTTTTGCAATTTGAATCACAATTAATTTTTTGATAAAAAATTGTGTAGCTTGACCGCCTACTTTTACATTCCGGATCCTGTATTATCCCAAAGTTTTGATAAAATAGTAAATAGGTAATTGTCTGACTACAAAATAACGTCATTTCATCGATTTTGATGAAAAATTGTGTAGCTTGACCGCCTACTTTTACATGCCAGATCCTGTATTATCCCAAAATTTTGATAAAATAGTAAATAGATAATTGTCTGACTACAAAATAGCGTCATTTCATCGATTCTCAATTAGAAGAATTGCAAAATACACCCAGATAACACATTTTACTACGAGCATAGGAAATGGTTGTGTTTATTTAGCATTTTCAAATAACTATTAGATGGAATTTTGACATTATAATCTAAATATATTATGTAGAATTTTGGCAACTAAAGATCGAAAATTTCACTTGAAATATTGGCCGTGACTCGAATTGCAAGTTGAAATAAGTTCATGATTTATGTTACTAAATTTTAAAAATTATTTTAAAATTATAATTTTGTGAATGTTGGTTATTTATTTTGCAATTAAGTCTTTAACAAATTGTGATGTTTTAGTGTTATTTGTTGAATACAACAAGAATGTGAGATATCAAATGCGCGCACACAACATGTCTTGACTTATTGACAATGTTCAAAAAGACGATGGACATTTTTCTATCGTCAGTATGGAGTCTAACATCTAATCACGACTTAGGCATGATTTAAAGGAATCTAGGTGGAATTAAGTTGTGAGGAATCAAATACGAAATTAGACAATTAAGAACAATTTAACACTTAAATTGAACATAATCAAAATTCGACTGAAACTTTTAAAACATAGCATGTTGAACGCACGTTTGGATTCTTAGATACCCTGAAAAATAATGCAACGCACCATTTTGGAATATAGTATTATGGAAGATTCAAACTTTTATATTTGTATAAATATAATTGTCTCTTTAGGAAAGAAAAAAATAAAAAAATATATAATCAAAACCTTAAAAAATAAAGGTTATATTTCCAGCAGGAGCCAAAACTTCAACATCAGTGCCGAATGGAAGAATTGATACATAAGAATATATATATATATATATATATATATACAAAAAATATGTATGTATAAATTATTACATTTGATTAGGGGTGTTCACTATTCGGTTGAAACCGAAAAAACCGCCCGAACCGAACCGAAATGTAAACTTCGGTTCGGTTTTTCTCTTTATCAGTTTGGTTTCGGTTTTATATATAACAATAATTCGGTTTTCGGTTCGGTTCGGTTTTTTCAATAAAAACCGCATTAGAAACCGAAAAACCGAATTAAGTACCCCTTAAATTAAAACTCCCCTCCTCATTTGTCTTTCATTTGCATTTTAATTTCATTTCATTTAAATTTCATTTTCTATCTAACAAGTAACAACTAAGGGGCAAATAAAACCTAATTTACATCATCGTAGTTTGTTGCTTTCTCACGTCCATTTTGATTAGCATTTTGTACTCTTTAAGATAACAAGAAAAGTTGACTCTTCGACCAACTCATTTTTATATCAAGAATTTTTATTCAAATGTATTTAATATTCAAAGTTTGATTTTAGTGAAAAACTTAAAAATTAGTGTAAAAATTTGGTTTTCGGTTTTGACCACAACCGAACCGAAATATTTCGGTTCGGTTGATTTCGGTTTTTGATAATTTTCGGTTCGGTTTCGGTTAGCAATTTTTAAGGATTTCGGTTTTCGGTTTTGTTAATTCGGTTCGGTTCGGTTCGGTTTCTGACCGATGAACACCCCTACATTTGATGATATTTAAATTGGCCAAATATTAAATATTAAATTATACTAAGACTAAGTCGTTTTGTCTTCTATCACTTGGAAATTTGGATGATCAACAATAATGGACAAATTCAATATCTGAAATTGTAAAGGGTTTCTGGCTTATTGAGTTTCGATGTATTGATTTCGCTTGTTCTAGAGTTCCCATCTGACTTTGATTAGATTTTATGTAGGCACTAAACTATCCTCGACGATCTATATTTTTTTCTCGACTTGTCCCGATTAATACATTCTGAACTCCATTTAATTCCATCTAAGCTCTAATAGACGCTAGACATCAATCTATCGTCCAACTAGCATTTAACGTTTTTTAGATCATTAATTTTCAAAATATCATTTTGATTATGTAATCAAAACGAGGCCAAATTTTGATAAATCGAATTGACGTTATTTTAGCGCTCTTCATAGAATGTTTGGCTGAGTGTCCTGCAGAGGATTTGCGGTTTGCTTTTAGAGCAAAATGATGTCGTTTTGACGCCTTGTATAGGGTGTTGAATTGAGTTGCCTACAGAGGATTCAGACTCATTCCAAGGGTCGTGAATTCTGTTATATTTGCATTTACTTTTTTTTATATGTAACATTTCTATATGCAATTAAGCAACGACAAAGTCTCCTATACACCACGCAGTGTAATTCGGATTAGATATTATGTTTATACTGAAAGATATTACCTGTTTTGGATAATCGTATTGTAATATATTTAACACAACCAATTAAAATTGGACATGTTATTAATTGTGGGGATGACTCGGGTTGTGGAGTGGGTTGGTTGACCAACCCATCTCACAACCAGTCATGCATATTAATTTCTTTCTTTTTTTATTTTTTGTTATTTTCTTTGTCTTTTTCCTATAACTTTTGGGTGAAAGTCACCAATAAACATGGTCTTATGGGTACAACATATTACCGGTCTTTTCCCCCTACTCAATTACACACTTATGAATCATATATACAATAACATATAATGTAACATTTATATATTATATATATTACATATATGAGTTACTGCATCACATTATATATATATATATACATATATATATATATATATTATTGTTATTTATTTTTCATATATTACTCGAGTAACTTGGTTATCCGTGAGCGATTCAAATACTCAAAGGGTATTATCCGCACCCGTTCCAAATAAGTTTATTTCTCATATATTAATCGAGTCATATGATTATTCGTGGACGATCCAAATACTCAAAGAGTATTACCCGCACCCGTACCCCCATATTAAATAGGATAAGGTATGTGCCCTACTTGGTCCGTTCACACCCATAGCAATAACTCAACTAAACTTCACGAACTTGCCGAGTAGACTTCGCAAAATGGGTCCGCTTGAACAAACCAAAATCACAAATTCTTATATACATTAGGTACACAGATTTAATCTGAGTCGTGGACGGGTTCATGAAATTTTGTTTATACCGAAAAGTATTACCTTACAGTATAATACATTTCAAACATAAATATTAAAATCTTTTCAATGTAATACCTTTGTTATGTTCAAGTGTTTCATTAAGAAATTGCTCACAATTCAATTGAACGAGATTTAAGATCCGTATAATTGAAGAGAGCAATTCAACAAAGATATTTTTGGGTTGGGCCATTATGATTTAGCTTCAAAATAAACTGAACTCATTTGCCCCGGCCCGATGGGCTCATTTGTATATTGGGCCTTTACCGTTTCCCTTCATCTTGAAATTAGTGATCATTTAATTTATCATTTAATTTATTTACTTCAAGTATGCTTAACAGATACAAGTAGAAGCATGACTTTAATTCTATTCCTAGGGTTTTCTCTCTCATGAGACTCTCCCCTTAGTGCTGCTCTGTCCTGTCCCCATCTTGCCGTTCTTCTTCTTCTTCTCCGGTCTTCTTCTCCGTTCTCCTCACTCTGTTCTGCTACTCTTCCACATCCTTCCCCTCCCCTCTCTCAAATATGGAAACTCACCTGGAGGACCTGTACTCCAACCTCTCTCTCTCTGAAGCTGAGTCGGCTCGTATTCCGGCTCCGGCAGCTTACCCAGATGAAATAGACCTCTCCCTCTGCCTTGCCGGCAAAGTCCTAGCCCCGCGCATTATACCCTTTAGAGATATTATGGCCCTCTATACCAGACTCTGGTCACCCAAAAGAGGTTTTTCTGGCTACCCCCTTGATGATAACATTGTCCTCTTTGCTTTCACCAGTCAACAGGAAAAGAAACGAATCACTATGGGCTCCCCCTGGCTCATGGACAAGTACCTACTGGTCTTCTCTGAACCAAAGCCGAACCTTGCCATATCGGAATTGTCCTTTACTCGTAGTCCGTTTTGGATACAAATTCACAACCTCCCACTGGGACTCATTAACAGGAGCTTTGCGATTCTTGCCGGAAACTCAATGGGCACCACTATTGATATAGACAGCGATGCCTCCGGCTCGGTAATGGGTAAATTCCTTCGCCTTCTTGTTGATATAGATGTCACCAAGCCTTTAAGGCGTGTTTTCTGTGCTGAATTTAAGGGTGTTGACAAAATTTGCCCCATTAAATATGAGAAGCTTCCTGACTTTTGCTATCAATGTGGAATAATTGGTCATGGTACAAAATCCTGCAGCAACCGAACTCTAAATTCCTCCATCAATGCTGCCCCTCTCCCATATGGCCCTTGGTTAAGAGCCCAACCTATACACAACAACCCACCTCCTCAAAAACCCAACTCAACCAATAACACTGATCCTCCTCCAGCACCTACTCCCCCAAACTCAAAAACTCATACTCCTTCTACATCACATAACAGCCCCTCATCCTCTTCATTGGTTCCCTATATTCCCCCTTTTAGGAAATCCGGTTTACACACATCGCCATCCCATCTTTCTCAGGAAATACACCTCACACCCACCACATCATTCCCACCTCAACCTCAATCACCATCCTCCTCCCCGAGTATCACTCTTGCTAATTCACTCCCGTCCCTCACTATCGTGCTCTCCCCCTCACGCCCTATCACTGAACAAACACTTCCTACCAGCCCTTTCCTTATGCAAGTCCCTATGATCCTAGACACCCCAGCCCGTAAAGCGGCGAAAAAATACTCCAAGGCCAAACTCCGCACCTCCAAATTGCCACCTATATCCTCAAAAAAAGCAGCCTTGGGTGCCAAGAGAAAGTTGATCATCCCGGGCAACAATCTATCGTTTCTAGAACCTATCCAGGTGGACATAATTGGGCCTGATATATGCTCCACTTCTGAACCCCTCCCGGCTACTAAAAAACTCAAAATTCTGGATATTGATGATGAACCTTCCATTGACTCTGACTCCTCAATGGCCCTCCTCTCGGCGGAGATTGGTGATGCACACCAATCCCGCCAAACATTATGAATATCATCTGCTGGAATTGCCGGGGGCTTGGGAACCCTCGGACAATTCAAGAGCTCCGCGATTGCATTCGCACAAGATCCCCCCACCTGATTTTCCTTTCCGAAACTAAATGCCCTTCCTCCTCTATTGAAAAAATCAAAAGTGAACTTAACCTTTTTGGTCTTTCGGTTGCTGCTCGGGGTCGATCAGGGGGCCTTGCGCTTCTTTGGCGTAAGGACATTGTTGTTACTTTGCTCAGTCTTTGTCAATTCTTCATTGACTCGGAAGTTACGTTCCATGGTTCCACTTTTCGGTTCACCGGCATCTACGGACAGCCGGATGTTTCGCGCAGACGCGCTTTCTGGAGCTTCTTCAAAGATATATTTAGTTCGGTTTCTTCTGCTTGGATTTGCGCAGGAGATTTTAATGAGGTGCTCTCCCATGATGAGTTCCAGAGTTTTGGCAACCGAGCAGATTGGCAAATTAATTCATTCCGGCAGGCTCTTGATACTTGCGGCCTTACTGATATGGGTTCCTCCGGTTTTATCTTCACTTGGCAACGACTCATGCCTCACCCATATACTCAGAGAGCTCGGTTGGATAGGGGTACTTGGAATGCAGGAGCTAGACATTTGTTCCCCAACAGCCATGTCACCAACTTTCCCTCTTTTACCTCAGACCACTCTATGATTCTGATCAGCCTCAGAAGGAACAGCAATACGGCCCAGCCTAACTCTAGAAATCGTGCTTTCAAATTTGAGGCTCTTTGGGTTAAATCTCCGGATTGTGAGAAGGTGATTTCGGACAATTGGGACAATGGCCCTTCTTCGCTTGAGGGAAAGATCCATAAGGTCTCCGAGAGCCTTTCCAGATGGAGCAGATTGTCTGTTGGGGATATTGCAAAGAAAATCAAGAACACAAAAACTGAGATTACGAGACTTGAGAGATCTACTATCTCTGATGCCTCCAAGAAGCTTTCACTTTCGCTTAAACAACAGCTGAACTCTTTGCTTGATCTTGAGAGCATCAAATGGAAACAACGAGCCAAGCAACATTGGCATCGAGAGGGAGATCGTAACTCTCGTTTTTTCCATGCCTCTGCCTCTAAGAGAAGAGATATTAACCACATCTCATCGCTTCGTAATGTTTCAGGGGTACTGTGTGATGATGAAGAAGCTATCCAAAAAATCATCATAGACTATTTCAACTCCATCTTCACCTCCTCTAGCCCTTGTCCAAACCTCATGCAAACGGCTCTTGCCCGTGTCAAAAAAAGGGTTAATGCA
Source organism: Ajuga chamaepitys (assembly GCA_958295605.1). Lineage (NCBI taxonomy): Eukaryota > Viridiplantae > Streptophyta > Magnoliopsida > Lamiales > Lamiaceae > Ajuga > Ajuga chamaepitys. The sequence continues at coordinate 64,258,804 of OY282498.1, read as the reverse complement.
ACTATGAACCTATCCCTCTCTCTTCCCTTTACCGCCAATGAAGTCACTAAAGCTCTCAAACAAATGCACCCCTACAAATCCCCCGGCCCGGACGGGATGAGTCCCATCTTCTTCCAGAAATTCTGGAAAATTGTTGGAAATGACGTTACCTCTTTCGTCCTCAGTTTCCTCAACAACCTTTCCCGTCCGTTCAGCCCAAATCCAACCCACATAGCCCTTATTCCAAAGACTAAAAATCCTGATCTCATCACCCAATTCCGCCCCATCAGCCTTTGCAACGTCATATACAAAATTGCGTCTAAAGCCCTCGCCAACAGACTTCAGCCGATACTCCCTTCCATCATCTCCGAATCCCAGTCGGCCTTCATTCCCGGCAGACTCATCTCCGACAACATTCTGATTGCCCACGAGACTCACCACTTTATGAAGTCTCGAACCGCCGGAATATTGGGTCTAATGTCAATCAAAATCGACATGAGTAAGGCCTTTGATCGAGTCGAATGGCCTTTTGTCCTTAAAACGCTTGAGGCCCTCGGTTTCAATCCTCCTTTCATCTCTTTGGTGCACCATTGTATCTCAACTCCTGCTTACTCTTTCCTCCTAAATGGAAAACAGTTCGGCTCTCTCTCGCCTAATAGAGGCATCCGACAAGGAGACCCTCTCTCTCCTTACCTCTTCATTATCTGCTCTGAAGTCTTCTCGGCAATCCTAAATGATCTACATTCCTCGAAAAACATTCATGGTATTGCTATTAGCAAATCAGCCCCCTCCATCTCCCACCTTTTCTTCGCCGATGATACTTTGCTCTTTGGCCATGCCACCCTTGAGGAAGCACGTCATCTTCGCTTTGCTCTCTCCCTCTTTGAGAAAGTATCGGGCCAATGTATTAACCTCGATAAGTCTGGCATCCTCTTCAGCCCCAACACCGACCCCTCCACTGCCCAAAACATCTCCTCCCTTCTCGGCATACCTAGGGTTGAGTCTCATGGGAAATACCTCGGATTACCCTCAGTGTTTGGTCGTAGTAAAAAAGAGATCTTTAGCTCACTCAAGGATCGAATTTGGAATAAGCTTCAGGGTTGGAAAGAAAAATCACTTTCACAAGCAGGAAAAGATATTCTTATTAAATCTGTAATTCAATCCCTCCCCACTTTTTCTATGTCTTGTTTCAGGATCCCAGAAGGCGTGCTTGACGACATCCAGACTATGATTGCCTCATACTGGTGGGGAAGTTCCCCGGATAAAAGGAAGCTCCATTGGCACTCTTGGGATAAGCTGGCTCGCAGTAAAAGCTAGGGAGGACTCGGGTTTCGGAACCTCCGTGCATTCAATCATGCCATGTTATGCAAGCAAGGGTGGCGCATCATAACAAACCCTACTTCCCTCCTTGCCAGAACTCTCAAGGCCCGTTATTTTCCCAACGGGGACTTCATGCAGTCGGGACCGGGACACAGACCCTCTTGGTCATGGAGAAGCATCAGCGAAGCCAAGTCCCTCCTCCGCCTTGGGTGTAGAAAGCTGATCCGTTCTGGTCATTCCACTCTTATCTGGGGTGATCCATGGCTTCCTAAGCCTCCAGATTTCCTCCCACGAGGGGGACCAGCCACACCAAATACTCATGGCTTAGTCTCATCTCTTATTTCTCAGGACCCGACGAGGTGGAATGCTGCTCTCATTGACGCCACTTTCTCAGCAGATGACGCTGCCCTTATTAAGGCTCTTCCCCTTGGCGCATGTAATGGTCCGGACCTCTGGCAATGGCATTTTACTAAGAATGGCAGATTTACAGTCGGCTCTGCTTACCATGCCTACATGGACACAATCGGGAATGCGAGTTCGAGCTCGGGACTAAATCCAATTTGGAAGTCTCTATGGAAGCTACGTATCCCTCCGAGAATGCATCATTTTATATGGAAATGTCTAACCGGATCCCTCCCGTCACTTGAAAACTTGGCTCGTCGGGGCCTCCTTCTGTCTGAGGCCTGCCCCTTTTGCTCCTCCCCTGATACCTCTAATGGTCACCTCTTTTTCACATGCAGCTTCTCTTCGTCTGTATGGTTTTGTGCAGGTCTTGCTGATTTTATAAGGGAGTATGGCCAGCCCTCTTTCAGCCTCTGGCTCCAGGAGCTTCTTGTTCGCGCACCCCCTTCTATCAGAGATCTTATCGCCACCATTTGCAACCTGATTTGGTATCATCGAAATAAGGGTGTTTTTGACCATTCTTTTGTTAGGCCGTCGGATCTTGTTTCCTCTGCAAATGCTCTCCTCAGCGATTTTCACTCAGCCCGCTCTTGGCCCGAGCGCCCTTGTGACTCTTTGCTTGCACACTCTTCTTTTTGTTCGGCTCCGAAGCGGAAGCCGTGGGTCTTTTTTGATGGCGCTATTTCGCCCCTTCTTTCCAAAGCTGGAATTGGTGTAGCAGTTTTTGACGCTAGCGGACGTTTCATCCATGGTGTTTCAAGATCATTCCCAGGTATTACTTGCTCGGAGGTTGCTGAATCACTCGCACTGAGGGAAGCTATATCCACAGCTCTCTCTCTTCGTCTCATCAGACCTGCCTTCATTGGGGACGCCTCGAATGTCATCTTGGCTGCCAACGGCCTCCCTGTCTGCAACTCGAGCTGTCTCCCTATTCTTGAAGACATCTCTAGCCTTAAAAATGTTTTCCCAATTTCAGGCTTCTTTTGGATTAGTAGATATAGAAATGTAATTGCTCATGAATTTGCAGCACATGCAAAACGCATGGCGCAACCGTTTTTTTCTTGCTCTTGTATCCCATCCTGGGTACCTCACTTGCTGCTGGACGGTTTCCAGTAATTTTATAGAAGTTTCTTTCAAAAAAAAAAAAACAGATACAAGTAGAGGTGATAATTTATGACCTGACGCAATAACTCGAACCCGAATTTACCAAGAAAATCCAAAATTAAGTCAACACAAGTACGATTATCCCAATTTTTATACTAAGCAGTCTCAAATCAAAAATTTTCATGCAATTTAATAATTATATATTTCAAATAAACTTTAAAATATAATCCAGACAGTTGAAAATCAAGCATGCATAAACTTGACCGGATAACCCAAATTACACCCTAGATCGACATAAGGTGCTCGGCTGATTTTGTCTAGTCCGAACTATATACTACACTAGGGGTATGTTTACTTAAGGCTGGAGAGTGCTGGCCAAATCTGACTGAGGGAGTTAATGAGTGTGCTTTATCGAGATTTGAGCCCTTAAATCTACTGAGTCAAGTCTTAAATAAACATACCCTAGGTATTTTATCTTATGTTACATTGGATTTACTACAATATATATGTTAATTTGTAACATTATCTAATACATGCATCGTTTCGTAAGTATGTTGAAACGCAACATGAACTATTAACAGGTGACCTCAAATGGATTTTGTCACCTTCCAATTTCCAAAGACATCCCAGCTAGAGATAGCAATTCAGGGAGCTCAGTCAGGTCGGGCTCAATTTATCGAGCTAATACCATATGTCAGGATAAGTTGGACTAGCTCAAAATTCTATTCTCCAATAATTATCGAACTTAGTTCAACATATCCCTTTAAATATATACTAAGATTTTTCGGTCGATTGGTGATTTATCAGACTTTTAACTTATCGGATTGGGTCTGTTAGGTCCCGATAGTACTTCGATCCTACATTTTTATGATCAAGGCAATTTAAAATATTTGGATCGACTGGACCGGCGCGGACGGATTTTACCAGCTATGTCCGAGGTGGAATTTTGTAAAAAACGTATCTCAAGGGAAAAAACTGAAAACAGTAAAAATGGCTATACTGAAGGTAAATCCATGGTTGAATTCTTGAAGGTCAAAGTACAAAACAGAGATCTCGACAATTGAGAATTCGTCGGTCCATTCCATTCAAGAAGTTACTGTTCTATATAGCTCGAATCCCCATATTTGTTATACGAACAGCAGCAGATCTGCTTTATGTCACCCCACATCACATCAAATTCCACCCAAGAGCCGTTGCTTGTTTCCCTTGCCAATAATAGCATAACAAACAATAAAGAAAGGAATTCTATGCCATCAATTCATACGCACTGAGGCGGATTGCTTTTCTTGGTGATGAATTTCACGACGATTTCTCTCTCTACTGAGTTCAGCAACTCGCGGTTGATTAGTCGCACTCACTCCCACCAAACGTATTTCAACGATCATGATCACTGTTTTTCTTAGAAGCCTTCTGAAAAATCAATCGCAGATCATATTTTCTCTAGCTAATGGACTCTGCCAGCTCGCGTCCTGCTGTAGTCATCGACAATGGCACCGGGTATTTGTCCGATTTCGTCTCCTATTCGTATCGCAGTAGAACTGTTTGATGAAATGCTTAAATGGGATATCGCAGTGGAACTGTTTGATGAAATGCTTAAATGGGATATCGCAGTGGAACTGTTTGATGAAATGCTTCAATGAGTCGAGAGTTGTTAACTGAACTAATTTTCTATTCGTATTGCAACAGAACCGATTGATGAAATGCTTCAAAGAATGGAATTTTATAATCTGAACTAATCTTCCACAGGGGTCTGTTTATCTTGATGTCTAAATGTTGAATTTGTGCAATTGCAGGTATACTAAAATGGGTTTTGCTGGAAATGTAGAGCCATGTTTTATAGTCCCAACTGTAGTCGCAGTAAACGATTCATTCGTCAACCAGCCTCGGCAGAGTTCTGCGAAAGGCAGCAGTTGGTTGGGGCAGCATAGCGCCGGGGTGATGGCGGATCTAGATTTCTCTATCGGTGAAGAGGCATTGTCTAGATCTAAATCTAACTCCACTTATAATTTGAGCTATCCCATTAAGTATGGACAAGTTGATGATTGGGATTCAATGGAGAAGTTCTGGCAGCAGTGTATATTTAACTATCTACGGTGTGATCCAGAGGATCACTGCTTTCTGTTGACTGAGAGCCCTTTGACTGCACCAGAGAGTCGGGAGTATACCGGAGAGATCATGTTTGAGACGTTTAATGTTCCGGGCCTCTATATAGCCGTGCAGCCTGTTCTTGCTTTGGCTGCTGGATACACAACATCCAAGGTTGGTGTTCAGTTTGGTAATCTTCGATTATGAGTTTTTCGATTCTTTCATTAGAGATTGGTCTTCTGGAATTATTAGTTTCTCGCCTTGTAAGAATCGAATTGTTGTCTAGATGTTTTTAGTGAGGTGTGGAATTATATGACCTATGGCGAAATTCGTATAAGCTCTTTATAAGATGTAATATCTCAAGAATTGTGCTTGGGTTATGGAGCTTATGAGTTTGCATTGAATGAACGGGTTAGTTATGGATTTGGAGGACAAATTTGAAACCCACCATCAAACACACATTTTGTGTGTGAAGTGTGTGTAGTATGTGTAATTTTGAGTGCGACATATAATTACTTAAGAAAACAAAATAAACTATATGTACTTATTTGTTTTTGGAGCTTAGAAGCTATAAGAACTTATTTTTACATCGTGTACGATACATATTTTGAGGACCTTATAAGCTTAGCCAACCACCCTCTTACTCTGAAAGCTAGTCCTTTTATAATCGGGATCATTGAATAACAGATCATGTGCAGAAAAAGTTCTCTAGTCTCTAAGTTTTCAACACCGAACATTGACTTGTTGACATGTGAATGGTATATAGTTCTAATGAGGAGATATTGTTGTTGAGTTGGGTCAATTGTGCTTCTTTTTTCATGTTGAATCCTCATCTTTGAGCTTGAATGGGGTTAGTCATAGCCAGTGGCATTCTAAGTTTTCCACTGATAAAACAAGATGAGCATGAGAGACAGTATTATATAACTTTGTACCACATAATCAAGATGAGTTCTTGATTTTCTCTTATACTTCAACGCTTCTTGTAGTGTGAGATGACAGGTGTTGTAGTGGACGTTGGAGACGGGGCTACTCACGTTGTGCCTGTTGCAGATGGTTATGTTATTGGGAGCAGCATTAAGTCCATCCCAATTGCAGGGACAGATGTCACCCGGTTCGTCCAGCAGCTCATCAAAGTATGATTCTTCAATCTTTCAAAATTACAAGTGTTCTATCTTTTCAATTGAATGAACCTTTGAAATATGTAGAAGAGCAAATGGTAGCATCTTTTAACGTTAAAAAAGAGCCGTTTCCCCTTGTGGACTATAGAGTCTGTTCTTCCCGCGTTTGTCTTTGAAGATCGCCCAATTTTTAGAAATTGCCTTGTGGAATACAGCAACTGTTTTTGTGCTTTTTGTTGCTAGTATTATTTTTTCATTCCTAGTTTGTCACCACGCAGGAAAGAGGGGAGAATGTTCCACCTGAGGACTCCTTTGAAGTAGCCCGTAAAGTGAAAGAAATGTATTGCTACACTTGTTCCGACATTGTGAAGGTACAGTCTAAACTCCAAAGGCTACTTACTAACTTCAGAACTAGAGAACATATCAAGCTGCAGGCTTTGACTGCTTTGTACTTTCCGGTTTATCTCCCAAGATTTATAATGTCGTTTTTGAATAGTCTATATTCTTTCGCAAGTTCAGGAGTTCAATAAGCATGACAAAGAGCCAGCTAAATACATTAAGCAGTGGAGAGGTACAAAGCCAAAGACTGGAGCTCCGTATTCTTGTGATATAGGCTATGAACGGTTCCTTGGTCCCGAGGTATGCTCTATACCCTGTCTTTATGGGCATTATACCGAAGCATCACATATACTACCTCCGTTTTTTTAGTTGTAGTCTTAGGTTCTGTGAACTGTTTATAGATACTTGACTTCTTTTTCTTTTTTCACATTTCTTCCAGTACTACCTTATAATTCGAAAGAGATGATATAAAGAAAAGAGTGGAGAAACTTTAGGGATTTGATGGTTTCAGGGAAAAATTAAAAAACAGAGGTTGTATGTATGTATATACCATAAGTTGTTCTTACTCAAATTACAATACCCAATCATTCTATTGGTATGATTGATTCGTCCCTTTTTGTTACCTTTGTTCACCGTTGAAGCAATTTCATGCTGTCAAATTTAGATTTTCATTGCTGGGGAAACATCGATAGTAGTTTTTCATGCCAAAATTACTTTTTTTCATAATTTTTAATCGGTATCATGCCGAAGTAGCAAATAGCCATTCAATGGTTGAAAGTGAAGGAAATGTCCTAATATTTATGCTTTCATGTTCAGGTCTTCTTCAACCCTGAAATTTACACTAGCGATTATACAACCCCTCTGCCTGATGTCATTGACAAATGTATTCAGTCTGCACCAATCGATACACGAAGGGCGTTGTATAAGGTAATATTGATAATTGATTAACCCAACATCTGTTTTAATTGTTCGTCAGCTTCCTTGTTTTTTTGAAGTTCGTAAAGCTCATTTGAGACGCTTGTAGAATATCGTGTTATCTGGAGGATCGACCATGTTCAAAGACTTCAACCGAAGGCTACAAAGGGATCTAAAAAAGATTGTCGATGCGCGAGTTCTAGCATCTGATGCGAGGCTTGGTGGAGAACTAAAGGTAATCTCTGATTATTTCCAAGGGTTAACCAAAAAAACTGACTATTTGGTACCCAACCTTAAAAATTTCTCAGATTGCTGCCGGCACTTCACAGTTTTTGTCAGCTACTATCTAAACTATTATTCGGCAAAAACAAAAAAATATCAAAATTTAATCTAATTCTATCTTTACCTCCAAAACGTTTATACCATAAACTAATGGGAGAAACAAATGTGTTTCACGAGCACTACAACAGTCTATTTGAAGCCTTCGAAAACAAGCTCATGAAACGCCGTTCGTCGAAGATGGGCCTGAGGCTTGATGGCTGCAACTTATGCTACACTAGACAAAATTTTACCTCTGTTGCAATTTTTTTTTTTGTTTTTTTTTTTTGCCGAAAAATAATACTTAAAGTAGCAACTGGAAAGAATCGTTAAGTACCCACAGCAATCAAAGACATGTTTGAGGTCGGGTACCCAATGGAAAAAAACACTAAAGGTCAGACTGATTTTTTATATTATCCGTATCTTTCATCAGGCTGATTGTTTTTAACTGTCATTTACCATTAATAAGATTCTGACTGCTAGAATTTTTACTTCAGTCACAACCTGTGGAAGTAAATGTCGTTAGCCATCCTATCCAGAGATATGCTGTTTGGTTTGGAGGCTCTGTTCTTGCTTCAACTCCAGAATTTTTTACGGTACGTCTTCTTATTTCATCTCTCTCTCTCAGCGAACATATTACCACTTTTTGTATTTTTTTAATGGAATTGAGACCAAATTAATGGTGCAAGTTGTTTCCGGAAATATTTCGCGGTGATGTATCAGTAAATATCGATTTCGCTATATATGATATACCATTTATTGTAATTTTGCTGAAATATTGGTAAAATTTCGGTTTTTTCGACTTTTCTCTTTTTGTTGGAAATAGTGGGGAGCTGATATGTTGACAGATTGACATATGTTCCATTCGAGCTTTATAGGTTACTATTTTGATAATAGTAAAGAGTAATGTTGTATGAAAAACCTTCAGAATGTGAATCATATTGCCAGACAACGTTTGTGTTGTTTAATATCTATAAATTAGTTATAGACATGTCAATTTGTATAAAATTTTAAGATAGTTATGTGTGTTTCAGTTAATTATAACCATCAGTATAATATCATGTTAAATTTTCCAGACTTTTATTTCCTTTCGCAGCACTTTTTGAAAAATGCACCAATACTAATATTTCATCCGATATTTCCGTTAAATTGAAACACTAATATGCCTATAAAAATCGATATTTTCTTGTGATGAGATCATGCAGTAATTTGCTTCTTCGCCTGCAGGCTTGCCATACGAAAGCAGAGTACGAGGAATGTGGAGCGAGCATATGCCGAACAAACCCAGTTTTCAAGGGAATGTATTGATTGATACAAAGACCAATCAAACCTGTGTTAATAGCAACAAATGCAGTTTTCAGTAGGGCCAAGATGGGAAATTTATTGGTATTTCTTACAGATTATCAGATAGGTCGAGCCAATGTGGATTACTGTTTTCTTTTCTAGGTCGAAAGATAGGTGTCAGAAACGGATGTTCTTGTATTCTTTCATCTGGAGATCGTCGTCTCCAGAAGATCTCCAGAGTCGAGCTCGAATGTTCCTTTTGTCGAAGAATAATTATACATGATTGCTGCTATACGATGATGGTGGAAAAGATGATCTGTTATAATTGTTATTAGGTAGACTTGTGCATCTCTTGGATTGATTTGTTCTGTTGTGATGTCTTTAGAGTGGCCTCATATATAAATTTCATGTTGTCTTTCATTCTGTCGTTATTAGGAAAAATTCATTTTCAATCATGTGCGTTAGGGCTTGTCTAAAATCTTATGTTACGAAATTTTAATTTTCGTTCTCCATATTTCGAAAAATGTCCAATTTAAGAACACTAGCCATCGACGATTTCTGGCTGGAATCGAATTGGACACTGCAGATGTGTAAACTTCATTTTTCATTTTAGTTTTTTTATGTGACAAATACGAGTGGACGGGTAAGATCACGTGAGGAACTTGGCTGGAAAGCCATTAGAGGACTATTATAATATACGAGATTTTTACTAGACAAAACCTATTATATAAGACTAAATATGATTTTTTTTTCTCGTTGTTATTATATATTAATAGAGATGACAGTTTCAATTGTTCAGTCTGGTCTATGAGGTTAACACTGTATGTCGGATAGGCTAGGCTAATATTCTGTCGGGCTGAAATTTGTCATCTTTTTTTTCTCCAAAATACAAATCGGACTGGTCTGCGATCATCATATCAGACTTGTTGATGTCGATGATACTCGTGACTAGAATTCCTACATCCCAGTTTATTTTGGGTCGGTGGGCCAGTTAATCAATTTTGACATCTCTAATCTACATGTAAAGATTAACTAAAAATATTCCTTTTTTTTTAATAGGCATGATGTAATTAGCAAAAATGTTTTATCCCCTAATCTGCATGTAAAATATAGGCATAATGTAATTAGCAAAAATACTTATTTTAACATAAATGTTTAGTGCATTTATTATGATCATCATGAACAGTTTAAAATATTAAAATATTTATGACCATAAATAGATGTCATAAAAGTGGATATTGCGAAATATTATTTAATTAAAGGCTTAATCGTAAGAATAATTATTAACATTCCCAAAATTGCAATTTAAACATGATTTTTTAGTATTTATAAAATAAATTATGAAGTTAACATAGTTTTACAATTTTAATCATAGTTAACATTTTAATGAGAAATTATCAAACTTGTCGTGCTAAAGTTTACATGTTGGGTCTCTTGTCCCAAAATCTTAAAAATTGTTAACAGATAGTACTAATTTGGTATACAAATTTCACTCAGTTCAAAGACTTCAAAATATACATATATATCACATTTTATAATGATCACAAGAAAATGATGGGGGTTATTTAGGTATCTTTGCCTATGGATCGAGGGGACGTGGAAAATTTGTACGCAAAAATTTCATTTAAAGAATTTTAAATCTAATGTTTATTTTGGAAATTAACGTAGTAAAATTGATAAGATTTTATTTAATGATCATTAAAAGTGATCAAAATGTATTAAAAATTTAGATAATAATTAATAAATTCATTTAAACTAAATTGTCACGTCCTCCATCTGAACGGAAATTCATAAACAAACATACTCTTAACATTTCAAAAAGTGTTTGTTTCATGAAACTAACATATTGTTATATATTATTATTATTATTATGTAGATAATCTAAGGTCCTGTTTGTTTATGGTTGGTCACCACCGTTCAGATTTTAGCACAATCCACGTGTGTTTGGCTCTAGGTTATGGTCGATATATTATGTCCAACTCTAAAGTCCCCCAATAAATTATTTTAACCACCAAACAACAAAACACCAATCATCAATCATCAATCCACTGACTACCTCTTGCACACATTATCAATCAAACTCAATTCTCAATACAACTTCATATTTTATTTTATTCTTCACAGCTTACAGTATTCCAGTCACCCACAGTCATAAACGAACAGAGCACAAGAGAAACACGATATTTTTATCGTCTAATTTTTTTATTAATTCTTTCGCCCAAACAATTAACGGTGATTCAAATTGCAACACTATTGTAGGTTTATTAATCTATTTATTTTTTAAATTTCAGAAGTAATATTAAATTATAATTTTGTGAAAATTCGTGGCTTATTTTGTAATTAAGCCTTAATTAAATGCAAATACGACTTCTCGCCGAGGATTTTATTGTAATTTTACTCATGGGAAAACCCCAAACCGACTCATACTCGTCTCGTGACGCTATCTAACACGCGTCTTTAATCTCAGCCGTTAAGTTGGTAGATCAATCTTCCACCGTTGAAGACTCCCCAACCTGCCTATAAATACTCCTGGCATCCCCATTGCCGATCCCCAAACTTCACAAAATTGAAATCGGATAGATAAGAGATTTCCATATTCAGAAATCTTAACAACTATCAATCAATCAAATTTTTAATCTTAGTTTTTGAATTTGGGAGACGTTAATTTCTGAGAAATTGTCCGCTTCCTAATTTGGAGGATCTGCAGCCGTTTCACCTTCTCTCTTCTAGGGTTTCTGTAACTAACGAAGTTTTGGAAATCTGGAGGCGAAGTTCTGTTCGATTGGCTATAGAGAGGTTGTTCTGATCCGATTTCCATTTCTAAATTACGAATTTGTTGTACGTTTTCTGTTTCCTTCGAAATTTTGCTTGATCGTCTAGGTTATTGAAATGAACGAGCAACCACCGATGATGAACCAGCAGCAGCAGCAGCAACTCATGAACATGAATATGAGTATGAATCAAATGAATCCGCATCCACCGCCGCCTCAGGTAACGAAATTCGATCAGAATAAGCCGTTTTGTTTCCACTCTCGAGTTTACACGAATAATTTGGTTGATTTTCGGGCGCAGATGGTTCCGATGAATCGCAGCTACGGGATGTGGAGCCAGCCGCAGCAGTTTCAGAACCCTAATCTTAAACCTGTTTCTATGAAACAGCAATCATCAGGTTTTAATAAGCCGTTGGGGCCAAGGAACAATTGGAAGGGTAAGCGTGTGAATAAGCCTAATGATAAGAGGAGAACTGATCAACAGAAATCTTTAATAAGTAGCGGTGGAGTTGGAGGTGTTAATGGTGGCACTGGTGGAGGGAATTCGAATTTTATTAACTATAATCCACCGACGCTGAATGAATTGCAGCACCAAAACAGGATGAAGACTCGAAAATATTTCCCGAAGAAGAAGTTCAGCAGGAACAATAATATGAACATGAATATGAGTGGTAATAATGGTAGGTTTGCTCCATTTGCACCGAGGAACACTACTTCGTTTTTAATCAGAGCGAAGAAAAGCGGGGGTATAGCGCCGTTGGTTTCTCCCTATCCTGTAACTCCTGCGGTTTTGCCAACGCCAATCTTATCACCTTCGACTGAAGTATTGGGGGATATGGCGAAGGAGGAGTGGGGTGTGGATGGGTATGGATCGATGAAGGGGCTGATTAGGTTGAGGTCCCCTGGAAACGAAATGGAGATGCACGAGGATGAGGAGGAAGATGAAGGGGGGTCCAGTGACAGTGATGTGGAGGAGCATCTTGAGGTTGAGAGGAGATTGGACCATGATTTGAACAGGTTTGAGATGATCTATGATCCGAATAGTGTCAATGTTAGTGGGATGGAACATCCTAATGTGTTGGAGAATCGGGTCGATGATCAGGATACGCATATTGCACAATTGGAGGAGGAGAATCTGATTTTGAAGGAAAGATTGTTTTTAATGGAGAGGGAGTTGGGAGATGTGAGGAGGAGGTTGCTGTGCCTGGAAAGGAGTAGAAACAGGGATGATGATATCAATGAGGAAGTTGTCGAGAATGAGTCAGAAAATGAGAGTGAGAGCCGTGGTGAGGAGGCTCATTCAATGGAGGACAATAATGAGGATTTCAATGAACAAAATAATGAGGATGATAGGTGTGGTAAACGGGAAGTCGACGATGTTCATATAGCTGACGGTTCTGAAGGAGCAGAAACCGAAACCACCGATGAAGTTGTAGAAGGGAGATTGGAGAATGCAGATGAAGGAAAAGAAATCAATACAGCTAATGAGAGTATTAATATCCACAGTGGGGAGAGCAAAGAAGAAAGCATAAATGATGTTGATGAGTCCATTGAGGCTAATCCGAAGAATAATAATCACGAGAACAAGTATTTAGATTCGGAACTTGAGACGAAAGATGATGTTGATGCTGAATCTCATTAACGGGTGGTCTAACGAGATGCTTGCCCATTAGAGGTATAGGCTCTTTTTCTTGTTTTGGGTTCCTTCCTTATGGTCTGTTAAGTTATTTACATGATGCAAATATAGAAATTGACACAATGAACTGTAAAGATGTAGGTGGCTGATACATTATCCACCTGGCGATGGGCTGATCGGAAGCCCCCAAATGCGTCTCAGCTGAACATGTCGACAGAGTCCGTGAACCTGGAATGTCCCATTGTCGGGTTCTCAGCCAGCTACCGCAGTAAGCTGTTTAATTGTTTTTAATCATAGGATCATAAGTAAATGATTCTCACATGGTATTATAATAGTTAAGGAGCTTGGTTAGTTTTTATTTTGGTTTACATATGGAACTATTACAAGTCTTGTATGTTAAATTGTTAGTGGTTTAAAAAGCTTTGGATTGTCTTGATTTCTCTCAGTATCATAGATGTATAAATGTTCATTTTCCAGTTTTGGATCTGTTGTCTCTAAGAATCAGTAATACTCGAAAAATGCTATTTAATGTTAGTTACTGGATACAGCTCGACTACTATCAGATGCGCGCAGACAACGTGCGTGGCGAGACATTTGGATTGATTCTCTGGAAGTAAAACGGTATATGAAATTCCGGTTTTTTGCTAACCTATGTGTATCGTTGGTTTGCTGTAACTAACCTGTGGATCTATCTTTGAGGAATGCTATCATTTGAACCTATTATTTCTTTAAGCTGCACAGCTTGTGATATCTTTCTTGGATTTTGTCATCTATAACAGCCGAATTTGTGCAACTTGTTGTGCGATGATGAACGGGCGGCTTAAAGCCTATGGACCGCATCAATGGGTGGAATCAGATGTGCTCAAGACTAATTCAATGATGAATCGATTGCTGATCAGATCAATCTATATCAGGATCCGACCTTGCCCGGTCAGTGGATCAGGATCCTCAGTTGAATCATCATTAATCTTTTCCATTGAACTACTCTTAAGTGCATCCCATCCACCTGTTGATGTGAAGGCTGTTAGTCGCCCCGTTTGTCATGGCACAACAGCTTTCCTATTGAATTTTAAAATGTGTTCAATTGAAAAATAAAATTTTCAAAAATTATAGAGTGATAATTTTTTTCTGAAAATTATTATTACCTCCGTTCCGACTTAATTTGCCTATTCTGACAGAGTTTTAGGTTGGAGATTTTGAGGGTAGTGATTGTGAGAAGAATTTTATTTTTTGGGTTGACAAAGTTATTTGGGACAAATTTTATTTATTTTAGGTTGGATACGAACTTTGACATGGATTTAGATGTGTGCACGTGTGATGTGCAATTTTTTTCAAATCTATGTAGTGAATCTGTACCTAATTTTTTTTCTTAAATAATTTCAAACAATATTTATATACAATCTGTGACTAATGTTTTGCCTCAAATCATCTGAAAACTCGGGTCAAAATTCGACAAATATTGAATGATAGTAACGCCAAACTCGACATCTGGGATTGTAAAGGTTTCTGTTTTATGAGTTTCGATTTTGAATATTTGGAATTTTTTTCTTAAAAAATTTATGTAAGTCGGACAGTTGATTACATTTCTAAGTCTGTTTTTTTACTCTTCATCCCTAAAAATCTTACTTGGAAAAACTGAATTTTTTTGCATGTATTTCGGAAATGGATATTTTACATTTCTATTCTATGAATGTTGGAGGGTGGGATATTATTGTAAGAATTGTCTAGTGCTTTACTCCTTTATGTTATTCCATATTATTGTTTTGTTTATTCTTTTCTTGTCCATAATTTACAAGAAGAAAATCGACACTCCAAATCATTCATTTACGGTTTTATATGTACAACTTTTACGGTAATTGACTGGGACTAATCAACAACTATTTAACAAATTTTGCAATGGAAATAATTAACATCATAACTGATAATTGGTATGTTCTTACCTACACCGAGTGTAATATAGTCGTGTTTTACGTCACATTTTTTACATATACCGATGTGGGTACCGGTGTGGTTTTGTATGTGTAATTGTGTGATGCGAGCATACCAAGTATATTTTATCTAGTGTAAAATCGACCACGCCTTGAAAATTAACTAACCCAATTTGAAGAGGTGGATATTATTATTGGACGTCATATTTACGAAGTAATATAATTATTAGATGAAACCAAAATAAATTCAGCTATAACATTATTACTTCAATAACTAATAAGTTCAAATGTACAATATCATACCAATATTGCATACGTTTTGTAAAAGATTCTCGTTTGTAATGAAACCTGCAACAAGAATAGAACAAGAAATTTGTAATGTGATAATGATAGAACAAGAAATTAGAACCCGTAAGCAGAAGAGAGATTCTCAGAGGAAATATTGTTTTCGTTCAACATGACGCCTAGTTATTGAAAAAATATTAAAGCATTGTCGTGTTTTCCCATTTTCTTGCACCGCTGAGCTTTCGCATTGTTGTGCTTCTTGCACTGTCATCCTTCTTGCACTAGCGTCGTGCTTATGCATTGGCGTACTTCTGGAACTGTCGTGCTTTCGGCACCGTCATGCGTCTATGCTGTCATGCTTTCCCATTGTTGACTTCTAGCGTCGTCATGCTTACAGTTCTGGCATTGTCGTGCTTCTGCACTATCATATTTCAGGTGTCCACAAAATAATGGGTTGCCCTTGTGATTTATAACACTTCCTTTGGACAAATTATCATTATTTGTTTTTCATCAATTGAGTGAGTATATAAATGCCTCGTATACAAGCCAAAAAACACATATTGGTAGAACGTGTCAAAAATAAGAGTAGAACTATTTGTCTTCGAAATAAATATGCATCATTTAAAACTTAAGTTAGAAAATCCTCGTGGGCAAAAATCGATCATAAGGAAAGTATATCCATTAGCCTTTACGGCCCAATATTTATGATTGTTAAATTCTAAGCATTTCACATCCATACTCAGTCTTCATGGTTGCTTTGAGTATTAAATGCCTCATTAAAATTTTATGTGGGAAAATCCAGTGGGACAAAATCTGATCATGATAACAGTTTCATTAGCCTTGATGGCCCAACATTTATATTGTTTAATTCTAAACATCGCTTCATGATAATTAATTAAAAGTTCATGATTTTCACGTAATTACTCTAAAAAAGTTACTAAGATATTGTTGTACTTCTTGCACTATCGTGCTTCCACATTGTTGTGGGCATCATCATGCTTCAGGTGTACACAGAAGTACATCAACAACTCTTGTGATTTATAACATCATTATATTTACTAATGAGTTCACAAATGGAGTATAATCTTATCAAAATGAATACTATATTTTTTTGGATGTCATTTAGAGATAGTGTCTCAACTTATTAATGAGCTTATTAGCATTTGGATCAGTAAATTCAGTTGATAAACCCTTCAAAATAAAGATTTGCTAGCACCTCATTTTCAATGCACAATATTGACAATTCAAATTATTTCGTGAGACATAGTTGAACATAAATGTTACTTTATCAATTTTAGTTAAAGAAACATAAAGAATATACGACGAACAATAGAGTTTGATTTGATATTTTCTTTCTTTTTTTTTTTCTTCAGAAAGATTTTAACAGTAACTCAACCGATTCAACCAATTGTAATTATTCCAATCACCTCATATTTTTCGTTTTTTTAATCATGTATCATAGTGAAACAAAATTTATATGGGAAAAAAATAAACAAATAGAACTGTAGAAAAAAAAAATATTGTTGAAGATGACGACAGAGAAATTTGGTTTAAACTTGGATAATAGATAAATTTGTTTTACATCACAAATTAACATTACACAAGTAGAAGGAAGAGAAAGGTGTCAAGGTTTCTAAGAATTTCGAAGAACTTGGAAGAGAACACTAGATGCTTCTCAACATTGCTAATGTCGAGTTTCTGATATTGAAATTAGGAAATATTTGTATATTGTTCTATTGTTTGCAACAGTATTTTATTTATTTTATTATACTAGATTTGAAGTATTTGATGAGGTCTATTAATGATCAAATACTAAATACTAAACCTAAACTAAACCACTAAACTTATTAATATTATCTGATTGAAGCATAGTATTATATATACTTGACCATAGGCTAATGTTTCCCTGAACTAGCATAATTAACTATAATATGCATAGGCAAAACGTATGGGTTATCCTAAATACAAAATCATTAGATAATAATAATAGTAGCAGCAGGAAAGGTAGTTCATAATCGGCCACGGCAACATGAATTCAACCTGATTTGACCGAGAATCTTGAAACTAAAACACGATAACTAAATTGTGATCTGAATCAATCCGAAATCATTACTTTACCTTAACATTTAATAATTTTTGTTTCAAATAAATTTCGACTTATTACAGAAAATGGCCAAATTTCGAGCAAAATGCTGACCCGATAATGCCAATGTTCATTAAGTAGAATTGAAATTATCAAAAAAAAAAAAATTACTTTTGTTTTTCTTTTTCATTTTCTTTTTCCCGGTTAAGTCATTAACGAGAATAGTGATAACTTTATTTTACCAAAAGAAAGCCTAATTTAAATTTATTTCTAATTTCCCTAAAAAAAATCATTTCTAATTACGTTTTCGAGTAGCGAAGGTACAGAATAAATGAAGATAAGATCAATTTTCTCTCTCTTCAGAGTAGAAGTCTATAAACAAAAAAACCCTAGGGCAAGGGGCGCGAGAAGGAATTCAACTATCCCAGCTCTTTTCTGTAGAGCTCAGCCACCGGAAAACCGCCGTTGATCGTCGCACATCAGGTTTATGTTTTATTTCTTCTCATATGGTTCCGTGAAGAAATGAATTTTCAGTAAAAGTGAAGAAAATCGTATGTCTTTGGTGATTCGTCAACAATTTAATTTGAAGAAAGTTAGGGCTTCTGATTATGCATGTTTATTTGTTTTGGCTGCGTTAATTTTTTTGTCATATGCCTGATTGTGTAACTTTATTTGTGAGCTTGGTGTGGTGACTTTATGTTGACATGTTATGGTTTTCGATAATTGAATTCGATCTATTCGAATGGTTACTGCTTCTGTTATTGCTGATAAACTTCTGTATATTTAGAAATCTTACGACTGGGTATTTGCAGTTTTCAGTGAATTTATGTCGTGAGGACTATTAATGGTTCATTATGAGTCGATTTTATGTGGATTAATGATGTTTTGACGTCATTGTTGGTTTCATGGAGAATTAGAAACCTTTCTCTAAATAAATTGCTGATAAAGGCAGATTTGTTTTCCTTTTTCATTGTATTATGCCTGTTTGGGTAAGTAAATCTCCGGCATAGATTTTCTCCCTTTCTCACTTGGATACCCAGTACATGCTCTAGTTTTAGGCAACTTAAAGATCTCTGTACAGCCTTTATTTATTTATTACTACATTTATTTGCACACAAAAAAAAAGCTGCTAATGCATCTTTTGGACTTGACAATAATGTTTACGGATCAGGTGTTACAGTACGGTGCTATTATCAGGTGGAGATACATTTTCGTAGGTGTAGGTTGCTTCAATGGATCCTCTGACTGGAGAGCAATTAGATTATGGAGCTATACCTGCCCTTGCTGAGGAGGAAATTGGTGATGACGATGAATATGACGATCTTTACAATGATGTTAATGTTGGAGGGGGCTTCTTGCAGATGCAGCGATCTGACACACAGATGCCTTCTTCTGCCACTGGAAATGATGGATTCCAAGATTCAAAAACTAATGCTCCTGAAATCAGGGTTGAATCAATAGCCTCACAACAGGCGAACAATTCTCGAGTTGCTAATGAAGGGACTTATCTTCCAACTGGGGCCCAATATCCTGATCTGAAAACTGCTGGCTTGCCAGCTGCTGGTGCGCCGACACCAGCTGTGGATGCTTTTCAGAGAGGGAAGCTCCCTGAAATGGCCCATAATTCTGAGGCAGGGCCTTTAGGATATCAAGTATCAGTATCCATGCCACAGAAGGCTGCTACGGATCAGATGAACAAACCCGAAAAAGCTGTTGACGAGCTGGCACCTTCGGTGAATCCTTACATAGGCAGCTCAAAAAGCGTTCCTCAGACACCGGCTAACCTGATAAATTCAAGGGCAAATATCAACACAAATCACACGCTAGAAAATGAGCCCATGGTAAGGCCTCAAGTGGGAAATGGAAATACGACGCTCTTTGTAGGGGAGTTGCATTGGTGGACAACAGATGCTGAGCTTGAGAGTGTTCTCATTCAATATGGAAAAGTCAAGGAGATTAAATTTTTTGATGAAAGAGCTAGTGGTAAATCCAAAGGCTATTGCCAAGTTGAATTTTATGACCCAGCAGCTGCTGCTGCATGTAAGGAAGGCATGGATGGTCATGTTTTCAATGGGCGAGCTTGTGTGGTGGCATTTGCCAGCCCACAGACCATAAGACAGATGGGTGCTTCTTATGTGAACAAGTCCCAAAACCAGGTCCAATCCCAGGTGCCAGGAAGGAATCCCATAAATGATGGGGCAGGAAGAGGCAATGGAACAAGTTATCCTAATGGAGATGGCGGGAGGAATTTTGGACGAGGTGGTTGGGGAAGAGGTGGGAACCAGGTTCCTAACAGGGGCCAAGGGCCTGGACCTGTCAGAGGAAGAGGGGGGATGGGAAACAGGAATATGATGGGGAATGGGCCTGGTGCTGGTGGAGGAATGTATGGACAAGGCCCTGCAGGCCCTGGTTTTGGCGGGCCTCCTGGTCCGATGCATCCTCAAGGCATGATGGGCCCTGGTCTGGACCTAGCTTTTATGGGTCAAGGAGGTGGCTATGGAGGTTTCCCAGGGCCTGCTTTCCCAGGGATGCTTCCTCCATATCCGCCTGTTAACTCAATGGGGCTTCCTGGAGTGGCTCCTCATGTCAACCCTGCCTTTTTTGGTCGTGGAATGGCTCCCAATGGAATGGGTATGATGGGGAATGCAGGGATGGATGCTCCTCATTCGGGAATGTGGGGTGACAATAATATGGGAGGATGGGGAGGGGAAGAACAGGGCAGAGGGACCAAAGAGTCTAGTTATGGTGGTGAGGATAATGCTTCGGAATATGGGTATGGAGAGGCAAGTTTGGAGAAAGGTGTAAGGTCTACTGCTGTTTCCCAAGAGAAGGAAAGGAACCCTGAGAAGAGGCATCGGGAAGAGAGGGATCATGATGGGGATAGATATGCTAGGGACAATAAATATCGGGAAGACAGGGATCATGATGGGGATAGATATGCTAGGGACAATAAGTATCGGGAAGAGAGGGATCATGATGGGGATAGATACGCGAGAGACAACAAATATCGGGAAGACAAGGATCGTCACCGAGACTATCGCCACAAGGATCGTCACGTGGGTTATGATGATGATAGGGATAGAGGACAGTCTTCAAGATCCCGTAGCAAATCACGTGCAGATGATCATGGCTCTCGATCTAGGGATGCTGATTATGGGAAACGGAGGCGAATGCCATCTGAATGATGCGATGAGAACAGGTCTACTGGAGAAGTCACCTACATGATTTGCATAGTGGGTCTTGGAAACACTGAAGAGTTTGCAGCTGTTTCATATGTCGGTACCGCACGCTGTGTGGCTTCTGACTTCGAAGAAGTAAGTATCTTTTACTAGATATTGCTGGGGAGAACAGTTTTCTTTCCTTATTCGAGTTCGCATAATCAAACATAATACTGCAATTACTATTTGTGATATTAGCTTAAGTACCTTATGTTTTTAAACTATTTTGAGTGTTCGATGACTTTTATTTGTTGGCTGTCAAGCTCACTCTTAATCTCTGGAGTTGTGTCCTGCACATGAATGTGGAGCTATCTTGTTTCTTACCTGTTAAAACCTTCACTTTCTTTAAATTTGTGTGACTAGTTTTCTTGGGTTCTGCTGGTCTGCTTATTATTGACATGTCAATTTTTCTCTCTCGTTCTTTGCTTTCATAATCAGGAACAGAGAAACCATTAGTTGGTGCTTTCTTGGATATCCTGTGGAAATATTGCCTATTAACTGTGTAATATATTGTGTTGTAAGTTCAACATGTGTAATGATTTCATCTGTTGTTTGTAATTTATGTTGTACAAATTGTAGCATTTGAGCCAATTGTAGTAGAAGGCTCCTTTTTTCGCAAAATGCAGCGCGATTCACTCTAAGATGAAATTAGTGCCGAATCTGTCGATTCTTTCATGTAACTTTACTCGTGTAAATTAGGAGTTGCTCGATTAGGAAAACAGATCCAAGCAATCTTGGGGATTTGTTCGGGTTTTGGTCTACCTTGTAATCTCGTCGATTTTTGCAATGAGAGATAGATTCCGGCTCAACTTTTTTTTTCTTTTAAAATGCAATGTTCCAGTTGTTAAGTTGTATATGTACAGAGGTTAGTAGTGGTCCTTAATTGGCTAACCCTTTTGCTGTTTCTTTGGGGCTTATGCTGTATTATTTTTTTTTTTTTTTTTTTCTATTTCCAATATTTGTATCTGCAGAAACACATTGTTTGTTATATGTTGTTATTTAGATAATTTGCATGCTTGTTGATATTAAATTTTAATTAATATAGACTATCTGACTGGTTTATTATTTTGCTACCAGATGTATATTTGGTCATATGTAGCGCTATATAATGATAGGTCCTAATGTGAATTGTTACTTCAGAGTTTGTTCACATATATTCTTTTATTTATACTATGCATAGCTGTTAGGGGCGCGCCTGAGGCACGAGGTGCATAGGTTTTTACATGTTGCGCCTTTGTGCCTCACAGGCCGGCATGGTTCCTAAGGCGCGCGCCTCCTGGTATGTTGAAGAGCGCATGACCTGACCCTGCTGTGCCCATATCGTTTTCCAAATCCTTTTTGTCATTTAAAGTGAGAGGAAAGCGTGTTTCTTGATTGTTTTCTCGTCCAGGGGATTTCTTTACGGGCTTCTTCAAGGTTTTAGTATGCTCGGGTTTCAAAAAAGAAAAATACTTACAAATACTAAGTCTGCATTTTGCAACATCTATGTCACTTTGAACGTTTCGATATTTGAATTTTCAGCTATTATGCCCCATCTTTTTTTTTTTTTTTTTTTTTTTTTTTTGTGTGCGATCAATTATCAACTTGTTTGATGTTAATTTTGCCTAATAATTAGTTATTTATTTATTTAGCTATTAGTCCCTTTTTCGGTTTATTGCACCAAGAGTTGTGTGCCTCGGGCGCCAGTAGGCCTCTTTGCACCTCGTGCCTTAAACAGGGATGATGCAATGAAGGGATATTGTTACTTTGTTAGTGGATGGATCATGGATCCATGGTCCACCTACAGGATGTGATCTTACATTTAGAATAAGCTCGTTACGACTGATCATCACAGGTAGCTTCGGCGTAGATCCCCCAATGCTCAAGTTCCATTGATGTATAGGACATTTAAAACAAGTCATTAGGACTATCAGGGTAGCCTTGGCGTAGATCTTCCGATGATTAAGTTAAGTTAATGCTTACAGAGATAGTGGTCGATAATTGGTTGCATGGTACAAGGGTTAGTGTTGGTATGCGTGTGTGCCCTTTATCACTTTTTGGTCAATGGTTGATGGCTTGGATGGGATCGACCTGAGTAGATGGTTTGATCAGCGGTTGATGGTTGTTGTGTGGTATCGACCCGAGTAGATAGTTGAGCGTCTAAATCTTATTGTCCCGTTGTGTGGGATCGAGGCGAGTAGATAGTTGGTTCTGGATCTTCTATAACCGTACGTGCAATATCTTTTATAACGATTCAAGTTATACATAACCTATGTATAAGATGATATCATCAATACATCTGCATTAGCTATGTCAATAATTATGTGGCATGATTGTAGGAACCGCTGTGAAAGATGTGTATCAACAATTATAGAAAATTCGAACTAATCTTTTATTTGTTTCAACACAAAAAGGCTGATTTAGTCAAAACAGACATGAGCAGCAGTAGTGGCATAAATGCCCATGCTCATATCGATTGGAACTAAAATCTTCGTTCAAAATAAAAAAGAAATTTTAATTACGTTAGTGATAAAAAGAGGTTTTGGTTTTGGCCCTCTTTTTTTTTTGGGAAAAATGTAGTACTTTCCTAGTATACTTAACAACTTTGGGTTTTATTATTTTCTTCTGTATAATTAATATGTTTTTAATCGATTATCATATATTATTTTAAGACAAGATTCACATAGGTTTTTTAGTGAAGTAGCTTATCAAATGAAAAATATTCTGAAGTAAGCAAAAATGTAAAAAACACGTGTTCCGTAGATGATGTGTTTTTTGCTCAATTATCCAGAGATAGTATTGCATTAAACCGGGGGATTTATCTACATATTTGAGGTTGACTACCAAATAAATTACACATATATTACATATATTTCATATAAATTCGCGCATGACACATTTATAGAGGTGGTAATTTGGGAACTCTGTTCGATGCATCTATTGAACCAACATCATATATCAGGTTGGACTGGATCAAACTGGACAAAAATTACATCAGTTGAAAATTAGTAAGCACAATCTAAGTTATCCCCTAAAAAATATTTTAACATGCTCGGGTCAGCTAGCACCCAGTAAAACTTGTTCGGGCCGATTGTACTTAGGACCAAGAACCTAAGTAGGATCTGATTGTTGGGACAAAACACGTGTGTCAAGTGTGAAACATTGAATAGTTCTTTCTGGAAAAAAAATAAAGAAAAAAACTCCTAATCGAAATCTAAATTACTCCCTTCGTCTAACTTTCCTATTTTGATCGGGCAGGAGGTTTAGAAAAAACAGATTTTGTTGAATCTTTGATTTTTTTAAAGGTGAAATTGAGTTTGGAGATTGTGAGAGAAATTTATCATTTATGAGTGGAAAAGTTAAGTTGGGATAAATCCAAAATAAAAGTAGGAAAGTTAGAGCCGGACCGTTGTAATAATTCAGGAATTTTCTTTTTATAAATCCATTTCCAATTTCTAATTTCTAATTTAGAAATGAATATAAGCACCCCCACCCCAAAAAAGGATGAGATCAAATTTCTCTCTAGAGTCTTGACTCTTGACCAGAGTAGAAGTCTAGAAACTAAAAAAACCATAAACAAGAAAATCTAGGGCAAGTGGCACGACGGAGAATTCAACAATCCAAGCTCTTTTCTGTAAATCTCAGCCACCGGAAAACCGCCGCCGATTGCGGCACGTCAGGTTTTAGCTCAATTTCTTCTCATATGCTTCCGTGAAGAAATGAAAATCCAATGAAAGTGAAGAAAATCGTATGTTGAATAAGTTAATTTGAAAAGGTTAGGTATCTTGTTGATTTGTTTTGGCTGCATTAATCATTTTGTTATTTTCTTGATTCTGTAAACTTCAGTTGAATTATAATGCTGTGAACTTGGTGTGGCGATTGTTGACATGTTATGTTTTACAATAATTGAATACGATCTACTCTGAATGGTTACTGCTTCTGATATTGTTGATAAACTTCTGTGTTCTTAGAAACCTGACGACCTGGATATTTGCAGTTTTAAGCGATTTTATGTCATGTGGACTATTGGTGGCTCATTGCGAGATTTTATGTGGATTTATGATATTTTGACGGCGTTGTTGGTTTCATGGAGAATTAGAAAGCGTACTCTAAATGGAATTGTTGATAAAATCGGATTTGTTTTTCCTTTTTCATTGTATTATTTGCAGTAGATGTCTGTATGGATAAGTGAATATCCTGCATAGGTTTTCTCCTTTTTCTCCCCTGGATTTCCAGTACATTCTCTTGGTTTAGGCAACTTAAAGATTGTTGTACAGCCTTTATTCGGTGCTATTATCAGGTACAGATACATTTTGGTAGTTGTAGCTTGCTTTAATGGATCCGGGGAATCATGAGAAATTAGACTATGGAGCTATACCAGCCCTTGCTGAGGAGGAAATTGGCGATGAGGATGAATATGATGACCTTTACAATGATGTTAATGTTGGAGGGAG
This sequence comes from Ajuga chamaepitys, assembly GCA_958295605.1. Lineage (NCBI taxonomy): Eukaryota > Viridiplantae > Streptophyta > Magnoliopsida > Lamiales > Lamiaceae > Ajuga > Ajuga chamaepitys. The sequence continues at coordinate 64,233,586 of OY282498.1, read as the reverse complement.
CTTCTCGCAGATACAGCGATCAGACACACATATGCCTTCTTCTGGCATTGGAAATGAGGGATTCCAAGATTCAAAAACTAATGTTCCAGAAATCCAAGTTGAATCAATGGCCTCACAACAGGCGAACAATTCTAATGTTGCTAATGAAGGGACTTATCTTCCAACTGGGGCCCAATATCCTGATCAGAAGGCTGTTGGCTTGCCAGCTGCTGATGCACCTGCACCAGCTGTGGATGCCTTTCAAAGAGGGAAGCTCCCTGAAATGGCCCATAATTCTGAGGCAGGGCATTTGGGATATCAAGTATCTGTATCCATGCCACACAAGGCTGCTGCAGATCAGATGAACAAACCCGAAAAACCTGTTGACGAGCTGGCACCTTCAGTGAATCCTTACATTGGCAGCTCAAAAAGTGTTCCTCAGACTCCAGCCAACCTAATGAATTCAGGGGCAAATATCAATACAAATCACACACTAAATGATGATTATGCAGTAAGGAATCATGCAGGAAACGGAAATACAACGCTCTTTGTGGGGGACTTGCATTGGTGGACAACAGATGCTCAGCTTGAGAGTGTTCTCGTTCAATATGGAAAAGTCAAGGAGATTAAATTTTTTGATGAAAGGGCTTGTGGTAAATCCAAAGGCTACTGCCAAGTCGAATTTTATGACCCAGCAGCTGCTGCTGCATGTAAGGAAGGCATGGATGGTCATGAATTCAACAGCCGGCGTTGTGTGGTGGCATTTGCCAGCCCACAGACCATAAGACAGATGGGTGCTTCTTACATGAACCGGTCCCAAAACCAGGCCCAACCCCAGGTGCCAGCAAGGAATCCCATAAATTATCCTAATGGAGATGGCGGGAGGAATTATGGACGAGGTGAATTGGGAAGAGGTGGGAACCAAGTTCCTAACAGAGGCGGCCAAGGGTCTGGACCTGTCAGAGGAAGAGGGGGGATGGGAAACAGGAATATGATGGGGAATGGGCCTGGCGCTGGTGGCGGAGCGTATGGACCAGGCCCTGGTTTTGGCGGGCCTCCTGGTCCGATGTATCCTCAAGGCATGATGGGCCCTGGTCTTGACCTAGCTTTTATGGGTCGAGGAGGTGGCTATGGAGGTTTCTCAGGCCCTGCTTTCCCAGGGATGATTCCTCCATATCCGCCTGTTAACTCAATGGGGATTCCTGGAGTGGCTCCTCACGTCAACCCCGCCTTTTTTGGCCGTGGGATGGCTCCCAATGGTATGGGTATGATGGGAACTGCAGGAATGGATGCTCCTCATTCTGGAATGTTGGGTGACAATAATATGGGAGGATGGGGTGGAGAAGAACATGGCAGAGGGATCAGAGAGTCTAGTTATGGTGGTGAAGATAATGCTTCTGAACATGGGCATGGAGAGGCAAGTTTGGAAAAAGGTGTAAGGTCTACTGATGTTTCACAAGACAAGGAAAGGAAACCAGAGAGGAGGCATCGGGAAGAGAGGGATCATGATGGGGATAGACATGCCAGGGACAATAAATATCGGGAAGAGAAGGATCATCACCGGGACTATCGCCACAAGGATCGTGACTTGGATTATGATGATGATAGGGACAGAGGACAGTCTTCAAGATCTCGTAGCAAATCTCGTGCAGATGATCATAGGTCTCGATCTAGGGATGGTGATTACAGGAAACGGAGACGCATGCCATCTGAATGATTTGATGGGAACAGGTGTACTGGGACTTCTCTACTTATTTGTGTTGTTGGTCTTGGATGCATTGAGGGATTGCCAGCTCTTTCTTATGTTGGTGTCACACGCTGTGTGGCTTCTGACTTCAAAGAAGTAAGTATCTTTTAGTAGATATTGGTTGGAAGAATAGTGTTAATGAAACATAATACTGCAATTATTGTTGTGTGATGTTAGCTAAAGTACCTTATGTATTTGTACTATTTTAAGTGTTCGGTGACTTTCATTGGTTGTCCGTCTAGCTCACCTTTAATCTCTGACATAAAATGTTGAGTTATCTTGTTTCTTACCTGTTAAAACCTTCTCTGTATTTAAATGTGTCGCTAGTTTTGTGCTAGCTCATTCCTAATTCCCACACAATTTCTTGAATAAGCATGTAACAGAAGATTGGTTTGTATGTTCATACTATTTCGATTCCTACATGGGCTATATGCTTTGGCAGATCTTTCTTTTCGAAAACTGAAACTCTTTCTGAATTTGCTTCATAAGATAGCTGTACATATTACCTATTATTAAAAACGTGCAACACTAGAGTTGTTTATTATAGTTACATGCTCTTGTTTGCTATATGGCCTTGTAATTATCATATGGTTTCTGCTGGTCTGCTTATTTATTGACTTATTGATAATTTTCTCCCATTCTTTGCTGTCATAATCAGGAACAGAGAAAACATTAGTTGGTGCAATCTTGGATATCCTGTGGAAATATTGCTTATTGACTGTGTAATATCTTCTATGTAGTATGTTCAACATGTGTACTAATGTCTTCTGATGTTTGTAACTTAGGTTGTACAAATTGTAGCATTTGAGCCATTTGTAGTAGAGGGCTCCTTTTTCTTCAGTATGCAGCATGATTCGTTCTAAGCTGAAATTAGTGTCGAATCTGTCGAATTTCTCATGTAACTTTACTTGTGTAAATTAGGAGTTGCACGATTAGAAAAAAAGATACAAGCCATCTGGGAGATTCGTGCGGTCTTGGTCTACGTGTAAGCTCGTCGATTTTTGCAATGAGAGATTATGGCTTATTTTTGTTACTTTTTAGGTGCAATGTTCCAGTTGTAAGTTGTATCATAGTATGTACAGAAGTTAGTAGTGGTCCTTAATTGGCTAATCCTTTTGCTTCATAATGTATATACACAGCTGTTGGCTTGGGGGTTTATGCCTTTTTTTTTTTCCTATTTTTCTTTTGCTTTCAAATATATGAATCTGCAGAAACACATTGTTTGTTGTATGTTCTTATGAAGATATTTGAATATTTATTGGATACTCAACTTTCTAGAGAGAGAACATCTACCTTTTCTGTCTAGAAAAGAACCACAAACTCCAAGATCTTTCTCCCCTCACTCTTCTCCTTGGGCCGCCGTCTACTCCTTCTCCAACCCCTAAGCCGCCAAACGCCGGTGGCTTTGGCAACCCTCCTCTCTTCCCTCGATTCTTGTCAGAGGTTTGTTTTGGGAAGCTCTATTTTATATTCTTGCTCTTTTCATCTGTCATTTTTCTATGAAGACGAATAGTGTCTTTTTTTTTCTGTTCGTCAATGGCGTTTTGTTTGGATGGAGCTTTCGACGTTTTTGGATCCGTTGTTGAGTATTGAAGTCGGATATGTTTTGCCTTTCCTTACCTGATGGATTCTTGTGGCTCCGGGGGAGGATGGTGGTCGGTGTTGGGTGGATGGCGGATCCAGTGGCTTTGGAGGAAAGAGGTGGTTGTTCCAATTTTTTTTCTTTGTGTCAGGTTGTTCCTTTCCTATGGAAGCTTTGAATAGATTGGTGATAGGATGTTTTACACCAGTGTTACCTAAGTTAGGTTTCGGTTTAAGACTTGTAACATATTATATAGATCGGCAATAGGGTGTAAAAATATTATATAGATCGGCAATAGGGTGTTTTACATCAGCGTTAGCTAAGTTAGGTTTTGGTTTAGAACTCGAACTTTCAAATCATTTAAAGTTTTGTATATACAAATATTACCGCAATTTACTGGGATGGATCATCAACAAAGTTTTTGCAATGGAAAAAGTCGACTCAACAACCTTACGTAAATATTTTGAAGAGGAGGTATTCATATGTATATTTCAAGATTTACACCAAGAAATTGTTCCACTATTAAAATAAAGTATTCACATAAACCACTACATATTAGTGTAAATCCACATTTCACAAGATATCTTGTATAATTTTTTAGATGTAGCATTCAAAAGGTTGTTTTTATAATAGTGCGGGAGGCCTGACGAAGACAAACTGGGGTATTATGAAATTCCGAGTATTTAAAAACATTGTTATAATATATTTCAATTTTAAAATATGATCTGGGTAGGTTGCAAGTTATTAGAGTTTTCTTTTCCTGTTTCTTCTCTCTTATTTATTTCATTCTGCATGAATTACCTTTTTACTATGGATTACATCTATCTATAGAGCAAAAATACAATGGAAAAATTAATTATTACTATTATCTCCACTAACAAGCTCACGCATGTATGTTATTTTTAGATACATTATTCATTGTCTGTCATTACTCTTCAGGTCGTAGTGGTGACTTGAGGTCGTTTAATCTGTCCCGAGTAGGAATGACTATTATGCTGGAACCACTCTATTTTACGACTTATTTTGGAAGTTTTGACCAAGTTCCTTTGTGTTTGTGGATGATCCAGGGTCAATTCACCCACATGGACGTGCGTGATTGTGTGTATTAGTGTGGTTATAAATACGCCAAGAACATTGCTCCTCATATATGATATAATTGACCATGATCTAGTCGAATGAGCATATGAGCTGGTTGAACGTTTGACCGGATGATTTGTCAACCTAATCCCTTGAAGTGTACGGAATATGTATAATGTATGTAGTGTATGTGAAGTGCGAGTAGTGTGTGAAGCGTATTTAGTTCGTACGATTTGTGCATAATGTGCATGTGTGTAGTGTGAGTGAATAATATATGATGTGTACAAAGTGTGTAAATATGTGTGTGTGTATATATATATATATGAGGGGTAGTTTGAGAGTAGCATATAAAATCTTAAAAGAATAATATGGAGACTCTTAAAAAATAAAGATGGATTAACGATATTTATTAATTTTGGAGTTTAGATATTTAACCGCCTTATTTTATCTAACACATTTTAAAAGGTTATAAATACAGCCAAAAACCATCCTAATCCTAATCTAAATCTAAATCCTCAATTAATTCAGTTACTTTATTTTTATTTCTAATTTTTCCTAGTGTAGCAAAGTAGGGCTAGAAATCCTACAAGTTACTCGTACTCCCTCCGTCCTGGTTTAACTTTCCTACTTTGACCGAACACGGAAGTTAAAAAAAATAGATTCTGAGAAATCTTTGACTTTTTTAAAGGTGAAGATTTTGAGGATGGGGATTGTGAGAAAATTTGTAATTTATAGACTGGAAAATTAAGTTGGGACAAATAAAAAAGGAAAGTAGCAAAGTTAGAATGGGACAAAGGTAGTATTCGATTCGAGATAGTTTGTTAAAGCTTGTTCGAAGTTTGTTTGATAAAAAGTATCAGCACGCTTGAACATACTTTTACCTTTCATAAAATTTAAAGCTCGACATGTAAAAATGTTTAAATAAGTGTAAAAATGTCAAAATACTTAAACCCGACTCACATTCAACTCGATTGAAATTCGTTCAAGCTTGATTCTGTTAATAATCAAACAAACTCCAACATAAATATTTAAAACTCGATAATATTTCAAACAAGTTAGAACAACGGTACGTTAAAAAGTAACACACTTTTATTATTAAAGTTCGACATGTAAAAATGTTTAAATAAGTGTACAAATGTCTAACTATTTAAACCCGAATTGCATTCAACTTGATGGAAATTCGTTCACGTTCAATTCAGTTAGTAATCAAATTAACTCTAACAAAAATAAAAGTTCGATAATATTTCAAATAAATTTGAACAGCAAAAATAAAGATAAGTTAGGCATCCCCAAAGGATGAGATCAATATTTCTCTCTCTCTCAAAAAAAAAAAAAGAAAAAAAAAAAAACTAGGGCACGCACAGTGGCTAGAGCAGCTCGATAAAGGGGCCCGAGGAGGAATTCAGCTATCTAATGTCTTCTCTGTAGAGCTCAGCCACCGGAAAACCGCCGGAGATCGTTGCACGTCAGGTTTTTACTCAATTTATTCTCATATGCTTCCGCTAGAAATAAAATTTCAGTAAAGTGAAAAAAATCGTAATCGAATGTGGATTCGTCAATAATTTGAAAAGTTAGGTTTTTTGTTTATGCCTGTTTATTTTGTTTTGGCATCGTTTATCATTTTGTCATTTGCTTGAATCTGTAAACTTCAGCTGAATTCTAATGCTGTGAACTTGAGGTGGCGATTTGTCGTTGATATGTTATGTTTTTCAATAATTGAACTCGATCTATTCTGAATTGGTACTGCTTCTGTTTTGTTGATAAACTTCTGTATTTTTTGAAACCTGGCGACCTGGATATTTGCAGTTTCAGTGGTTTTATGTCATGAGGACTAGTAATGGTTCATCACGAGTCGATTTTATGTGGATTTATGATATTTTGACTGTATTTGTCATGGAGAATTAGAAGGCTTTTACTCTGAATGAATTGTTGATAAAATCAGATTTGTTTTTTCGTTTTTTCACCGTATTATTTTCAATAGATGTCTGTTTGGATAAGTAAATAACCTTTCTTAGTTGTTCACTTTCTCTCCCCTGGATACCCAGTACATTCTCTTGTTTTAAGCAACTTAAAGATCTTTGTACAGTTACAGTCTTTGTGTATTTATTTATTTATTTATTTTTGCTTTTTAAAAAAAAAAAAAAAAAGAGCTGGTAATGCATCTCTTGGACTCGACAATAATGTTTATTCGGTTCTGTTATCAGGTGGAGATACATTTTGGTAGGTATATTTTGCTTTAATGGATCAGGTGACTGGTGAGCAATTAGATTATGGAGCTATACCTGCCCTTGATGAAGAGGAAATTGGTGACGACGATGAGTACGATGACCTTTACAATGATGTTAATGTCGGAGGGGGTTTCTTGCAGATGCAGCGATCAGACACACAGATGCCTTCTTCTGGCACTGGAAATGATGGATTCCAAGATTCAAAAACTGATGATCCTGAAATCACAGTTGAATTAAATGCCCCACATCAGGCAAACAATTCTAGAGTTGCTAATGAAGGGACTTATCTTCCAACTGGGGCTTATCCTGATCAGAAAACTGCTGCCTTGTCAGCTGCGCCTGCTGCTGCACCTGCACCTTCACCAGCCATGGATGCTTTTCAAAGAGGGAAGCTCCCTGAAACAGCCCATAATTCTGAGACAGGACATTTGGGATATCAAGTACCAGTATCCATGCCACAGAAGGCTGCTGCAGATCAGATGAACAAACCTGAAAAATCTGTCGACGAGCTGGCACCTTCTGTGAATCCTTACATAGGCAGCTCAAAAAGTGTTCCTCAGGCACCAGCCAACCTGATGAATTCAAGGGCAAATATTAATACAAATCAGACACTAGAGGATGAGTCCATGATAAGGCCTCATTTGGGAAATGGAAATACAACGCTCTTTGTAGGGGAGTTGCATTGGTGGACAACAGATGCTGAGCTTGAAAGTGTTCTCATTCAATATGGAAGAGTCAAGGAGATCAAATTTTTTGATGAAAGGGCTAGTGGTAAATCCAAAGGGTATTGCCAAATCGAATTTTATGAACCAGCAGCTGCTGCTGCATGTAAGGAAGGGATGCATGGTCATATTTTCAATGGACGAGCTTGTGTTGTGACATTTGCCACCCCACAGACCATAAAACAGATGGGTTCTTCTTACATGAACAAGGCCCAAAACCAGGGCCAATCCCAGCTGCCAGGAAGGAATCCCATAAATGATGGAGCAGGGAGAGGGAATGGAACAAATTATCCTAATGGAGATGGCGGGAGGAATTTTGGACGAGGTGGTTGGGGAAGAGGTGGGAACCAAGTTCCTAACAGGGGCCAAGGGCCTGGACCTGTCAGAGGAAGAGGCGGGATGGGAAACAGGAATATGATGGGGAATGGGCCTGGTGCTGGTGGAGGAGCATATGGGCCAGGCCCTGGTTTTGGCGGGCCTCCTGGTCCGATGCATCCTCAAGGCATGATGGGCCCTGGTCTTGACCTAGCTTTTATGGGTCGAGGAGGTGGCTATGGCGGTTACCCAGGCCCTGCTTTCCCAGGGATGCTTCCTCCATATCCTCCTGTTAACTCAATGGGGATTCCTGGAGTGGCTCCTCACGTCAACCCCGCCTTTTTTGGCCGTGGGATGGCTCCCAATGGTATGGGTATGATGGGGACTGCAGGGATGGATGCTCCTCATTCGGGAATGTGGGGTGACAATAATATGGGAGGATGGGGAGGAGAAGAACATGGCAGAGGGACCAAAGAGTCTAGTTATGGTGGTGAAGATAATGCTTCTGAATATGGGTATGGAGAGGCAAGTTTGGAAAAAGGTGTAAGGTCTACTGATGTTTCACAAGAGAAGGAAAGGAACCCTGAGAGGAGGCATCGGGAAGAGAGGGATCATGATGGGGATAGATATGTGAGGGACAATAAATATCGGGAAGATAGAGATCATGACGGGGATAGGTATGTGAGGGACAATAAATATCGGGAAGAGAAGGATCGTCACCGAGACTATCGCCACAAGGATCGTGAGTACGATGATGATAGGGATAGAGGACAGTCTTCAAGATCCCGTAGCAAATCGCGTGCAGATGATCATAGGTCTCGATCTGGGGATGCTGATTACAGGAAACGGAGACGCATGCCATCTGAATGATGTGCAGAGAACATGTCTGCTGGAAAAGTCACCTCTACTGATTTGCATCATCGGTCCTGTATGCCCAGAAGGACTGCCTGCTGTTTCATATGTTGGTGTCACACGCTGTGTGGCTTCTGACTTCGAAGAAGTAAGTATCTTTTAGTAGATATTGCTGGGACGAATAGTTTTCTTGTTTTCTTATTTGAGTTCGCATAATTAAACATAATACTGCAATTATTATTTGTGATACTAGCTGAGTACCTTATGTATTTATACTATTTCGAGTGTTCGATAACTTTCATTGGTTGTCTGTCTAGCTCACTTTTAATCTCTGAAGTTGTGTCCTGCTTGTAAAATGTTGAATTGTGTTGTTTCTTGCCTGTGAAAACCGTCACCAATTCTAAATTTGTGTGACTAATTTTGTGCTAGCTTATTCTAGAGCCCCTACCCAATTTCTTGAAATAAGCATGTTAAGAAAGGCTTGTAGGTTCATACTCTTAGTTTTTTACATTAAACATATCTTTTTTTTTTTTCTTTTTTCAAACTCAACTACTAAGAGTAGTTTTTCTGAATTATTCCATAAGATAGCTGCACTAATTACCTCTTACTCCCTCCGATCCGAACTACAAGTTGTCATTTTTAGCCAAAAAAATCACCATTTTCCAATATTATCTCGGCACATATCATATCTCCCTAGAACTCTCCAACTTCTGTAATTTTTCCAATATTACACGAATCAATTATAATATGAGAGGAGAGAGGGACCAAATTCACAGATAGGAAAGATTTGTTAAGTGGGAGAAAAGGGATTTAGGATGGGAGAGATGGATTATATAGATGTATACCTGTAAATTCCATGAGTTCATAATTTCTATTACAAAGTCTAAAGCGACTAGTATTTAGGATCGGAAGGACTAAGGAGTATGGTTACATGTTTTTGTTTGCTATTTTCCCCTGTTCCATGGTATCTGTAATTATCTGGGTTATTGACATGTCTATTTTTTCTCCCATTCTTTGCTGTCATAATCAGGGACAGAGATACCATTAGTTGGTGCTTTCTTGGATATCCTGTGGAAATATTGCTTATTAACTGTGTAATATATTCCATGTACTACATGTGTAATAATTTTCATCTCATTTTTGTAATTTAGGTTGTACAAATTGTAGCATTTGAGCCATTTGTAGTAGAGGGCTCATTTTTTCTCAAAATGCAGCATAATTCATTTTAAGCTGAAATTAGAGTCGAATTTGTCGACTCTTTCATGTAACTGTATTCGTGTAAACTAGGAGTTGCTCGATTAGAAGAAAGATACACGCAGTCTGCAGGATTTGCATTGTTTTGGTATACGTTGTAAGCTCGTCGATTTTTGCATTCAGATGTATTCTGGCTTGGTTCTGTTTCTTTAAGGTGTAACATAAGCAATGTTCAGTTATGTTGTATCATAGTGTGTACAGAGGTTAGTAGTAGGGGTGGCGAAATTGAGCTGCCCAGTCCGCCCGAGATTTTAGACGGGATAGGCCATCGTAATCGTAGCACCAAGTACATTCGGCCTAACAGGTCCGTCCTGGTGACCCGATGGGCCGAATTGCCTTCCCTAGTATTAATTTGATAATGTATATGCACAGCTGTTGTCTTGGGACTTATGCTGTGTTGTTATTAATTTGTAAATTTACTTTTTTCTATTTTGTTTTGCTTTTGTATCTGCAAAGATACATTGTTTGTTATATATGTTCTCATTTTATCGTATTAAGATAATTTGAATATTTGTCGATATTTAAGTTTAGTTAATATAGATTATTGTATTTCTTTTTAATTTGCTTTATTTGATCTCGCTGGTTTATTATTTCTCTACCTGATGTATATTTGATCACATGTATCGCTTTTAGGTTGTATTTTTTATTTTTATAAATAGATATCTTTAAATCGAAATGAAACCACGATTCTCCACAACCGTTCTTTTGTATTTAATCCTTTAGATCCAAAAATATTTGGATTTTGTATTTGTAATGCTTTGTGAATCCGGGGTTTTATACATTTGTTATTTGAGGTAAGTTCAAATAATTGTTCGAATTGTGTAATCTTCAATTATTGATGTCGGTCAGAGCAGGCATATGCCAAAAGTGAGTACCCCCGAAGCCACGGGAATAACAGATGGTAGGGAGGCCCAATCTTAAGTGAAATAGAAAACGGCGACCTCGATCTTTTTCAATAAAATCATTACGCAATAAATCAACAATTTTCGTTTGGGTATGCGACCTTAGATTGTTGTTGCATATCCAGCTCCTGTTAGCTACCATTGTTTTCTTGATTTACTCAATTGGTCATGGAAGTTTTTATGATGTATGCCTCTAGGAATTTCTAATTCTCTCAAGTTCATGATTGTATTTCCATTTCACATGTCAAGCGTAGCTCGTGTGCTCGGCGGCTCCCTATTCAGTATATCCATGGTTCCTTGGTAACTTCTAGTTTGGTTTCTATATTCAGTAATACTAGTAGTCACAAGTTGGGTGCGTTCACTTCAACATCAAAGTTATGTTCGTATGTTTGGACATAGAAAACTGAGCAAGTAGTAGGATTGTTATCCGTGCAATGACAATGCTTTGGTCTCTCAATGGGCAGATCGAGAGGCATATGACAAAATGGTGAGGCAGGTGGATCAAACTTTAAGATAAGTAGGCCTCCCTAGACCATACAAGGGCATGTCGGGCTCACGCGAATGATTTAGTTAAGATATGCCAGATTCTATCAAATATACAAACGAAACCTGACCATATATGTCCTCGATTATATCTTCTAAATCGTTCACACTAACAATCCATCATTCTTCCCCCAAAAGAAGATTTTAGTACATAGCCAAATGTAATATTTTCCAACTTTTTTTAAAATAATATCCCTATAAACTAATGGAAAGAGGTGAAAAAAACTTAGGGATTCGACCAGAGAAAATTAAGATGAGGGTTTACTCGTTAATTCTTCTACTCTTAATTTTTTTTTATCCTAAATTAAAATTATATTTAAAAATAAATAGAGGTAGTATTCTTTTATTTTAAACTTTGAATGGAGATTACTACATTAACCTCAAAATAATTAATATCAGAAGGACAAAATATGCTAAATGAGAATATGATAAACAAACGTAAATGGATGTATGCAAAACACAGACATAAATGGACGCGTGTGCAATTTAATTATGGAGTCTACGTAAGGTATACTTCTTTCGGTTAATTCTACAGTACTTCGTGGATAATATCGGACTTAATTGTTAATATTATTTTGATTTGCATATCTATACATTAATCCAACGATGTATAACTTGATTGGGTATAACCGAACATGATATGATAGAATAACACTAAATGAGGTCATTTAAGGCAAATAATGTTTCATCTTCTATTCCAACTCCATCTTTATAAGTCGCGTGTTTTTTTACCATCATGAATGACATTTTATTTACGTGACATGTGTAAAGTTGAAATAAAACAAGGGAATTTGCTTTGGTACAACTCTGATATTAATACAATTAGATTTTTTACTGTGGTTAATACTCACATGGTGAAAAGCATAGGGAGCCACAATAAATTTAATTGTCATTACTTTAATTTTGTTTACTGTTCTTCACCTGTCTTTTTTGTTTTCTCTCTGTTTTTTATTTTTCTTTTTAATCTTGTTATTATATTACACATAAGGTAATATTTCTTTTGTCCAAATTGAGAATGCTTCGTCAATCTTTTCTAAGGTCACCTATCTTATGTAATGATCAAAGCTTGTTCCATTAAAGAAGATATATATTACAGTAGGTGGTCGTCCATAATTCAAATTCGAACTTTACTATATAACAAAGATATCTTAAGCACAAGTCTCTGTTTCTAATAGATCAATTTTAGTCTCCACCTCTCCGAGTAATGGATTATGCAGGAGAAGTTCAAATCACCACTTTTACCCCATTGCTTTCTTATGTCTCTCAGCAAATGTGGTTTAAGAAGTTCCGTTCCAGTTCAGGAAAAAACAAACAAACCTTGAAAAACAGATAAAATTGTGAGGAGTGCTAAAAATCGAGGTACATTGTCGTTAAACTTGGTTATAAAAATTTCTAACCTAATAGGAGAAGTAAAAAGAAAAGAAAGAGATGGAAACGGAACTCTCAAAAGAAAATTGGGGAAAAGAAATGTAAATAAATGTAACCTTACAATTTATAGAATGTGACGTCAATAGACTGAGAGGAAGAAAGAGTAAGATTGGAAAAGAGAAAAATATTTTTAATAAATTTGATCAGAGCTTGGATTTGTTAAGATTTTACAGTAGTAAAATAAAACATTTAGTAAAGTAGGTAAATGAAGATCTGACGGATGAGATTTAAAGAATGTAAATCTAATAATTGAAAATTTAGTTCTATTGATAGAAGGGTTGTAACGTAGAAAGACTCTAAAACAAGATAATTTTTTTTTTAAAGTAAGAAAACTAATGGCCTACAAGTCTCTTACCTCTCCACCCCCGCAACATCCGCCGCTCCACCACCCGTAACCACCGTCCCTCCGCCCTATTTAACCCCCTCCGCCGCTCCCCAATCTCAAAGCATCTTCCTATCCAAAAAAATAAAAATAATAATAATAAAAAAATCTCATTATCGATAATAAAATCCAAAAAAAATGGCAAAGAATGTTGCTTTCGTGGCCCTTATCTTCTTCGCAGTCGTGGGGTTGGCTGCTGCCACCGCCTCCCCTGCCACTTCTGCCGATGCCACCGCTGCTACCGCAGACAACAGCACCGGTGGCAACGCGATTGGCAGTGTGAGTGCTGGTGCGGCTTCCGATGCTGCTCCTGTCGGAGCTCCGGTTCCTGACGGAGCTTTTCCAACGGTTCATACGGCCTCCGGTAGCCGCACCGCTGCTCTTCAAGTGACCACCGTCGCCGGAGCAGTCGCTGTCGCCGGTGTTGTTGGTTCATTCTTCTTTTAATTGTATCATATGGACATGAGCTTGAACAAGTGTTATTTTCCTCTCTGAATACTGCTTTTCATGTCATACAAACTATCAATATAATTTATTAATTTACTAATTATCTTTGTGATTAAATCACTTTTCGTTCTATAATTTTTTGTTCGTGTAATTTTATTTTAAAATTTATTGCATTTTTTATTTCGTTCCTGATATAATTAAAGAAATTGTTCGCATTTCGATTAATTTCCACATCCGAAAGCACACATGAAATCACTTAGTGACTCATAATTTTTGCTCATTCAATTTTCATCCCAAAAAAAACGTCAGCGTTAGTAACACGTCAATTAAAATTAATCGTGAGTTGATATCACGTGTCACATGTGCTTTTCCAGCAACTTTCCTAATCGATGATAAACATTGATCTAAATATGAATAATTTCTTTAATTGTGGGACAAAATTGAAAAATAATAAAATTTTGGACAAAAATAAAATGAGTAGAATTTTATAGGGTGGAAAGTGGTTTTAACAATTATTGATGACATTTCTTCTTTAGTAAAGCTGACAAAATTGAGTTTGGTCCAACCTACTCGACATTATAGATGTAATGGGTTATAGGATTCTAGGTCTAAATTGGGTCCGGTCCGATGAACTAAAAATCTCACGGACCACATGACAACCTGAAAACCATAATATATTCAAAGAGGATTGATTGGGTTGGGCTTATTAAGTTTTAACCCAATGAACTGGGCTGGGCTGTTCAAGCGTAAATCTGGCATTTGTAAAATGATGTAAAATATTAAATAAGATTAAATCAGTCAAAATCACTAAAATAAAAACATGCACGGGTAGAATCAGAGAAATCGCTTCCAACCTAAATATTTTAAAATATTATTTTGAAAATAATATTAGTTACACAATATAGTTTATTTCTGTTTCATTATTTTAGTCGCTCTTTGTTTTTAATAAAATCATATTCATATTTTTTGCTGCTTTAATATTTGTTTCATTTTCGGAAATACAATATATATTACGTTCCAATAATATACTTTATAAAAACAAATTATCACTATCAGGCGAAGCACTGATTTAAGTGATTTGACTGATTAAACTGTGAGATTGTAGTATGATTGGTTCGCTCACTTGTCCGGTTTCATTTCAACAAGGATTTCAAATATAAAATCAAGATTATATAAGTTGTTAGACGCTAGTTGAACGATAGGCTGTCTGACGACTAGTCGAAACTTGACGGGACTAGATGGAAAAGAAGCAGAAAATAAATGAAGACGACCAATAAAAATTTAACGTTTATGCGGACATTAATGGGAGTTATTTGAACATTTTCACCAAGAGCATAAAACTTATACTTTGTGTAAGCAAATGGTTACAGATTGGGCCTGGACTGGGTCGAATTAAATTGGGCTTATCCATATACAAACCATCGCCTCCACTTTAAATATGGGCCCAAACTGTTACGCAAAGAAGAAAAATTGGTGTAACCTGCAATTACCATTTTGATTCAAAAAGCAAAAGTATTACGCCATTGCCACTAGCTCGTACTAGGGCAAAGCACCACTTCTAAACTCTTCCAGAGAGCTCAATCCACTCTCCTTCCCTCCACTTTTCTCTTTGTTTTCGATTCGGATCCGTATTAAGATCCGATCTGTACACGGTTCCCGATAATGGCGTTGGCGTTCGATGAATTCGGCCGGCCGTTCATTATACTAAGGGAGCAGGACCAGAAAACTAGATTGCGTGGCCTCGATGCGCAGAAGGCGAACATCGCCGCCGGGAAAGCAGTGGCGCGGATTCTCCGAACTTCGTTAGGACCGAAAGGCATGGATAAAATGCTTCAGAGCCCCGACGGTGAAGTTACCATAAGTAAGTTTTTGACATTTTTCTGTATTGTTTACGTGCTGGTGTGTTTTGTTGAGTTTCGTTGTTGGTAGTTTGAGTTAATTAGGGTTGTTGATGAACCGAATCCAGCTTGGGGTTGTTTGAGTAATGTTTGCTACGTTTTGAAACGAATCGAGCTCGAGTGTTAATTTGGTGTTTGTTATTGTTTCATGAACACATTAACGAACATGAAATTTGAATTTTTGTTGTGTTTGCGTACGTAAATACTTGATATTATTCAGCTTTATGGAAAATGGAAAATCTTGGGGTTTATTCTTTCAACAAGAAATTCATGAACATTTTAACATAGTGAGTTACATAAATAATATAACAACATTACTTTTATTAATTTAGTTATCGTTATTATACGAGCCTAGTGAACATGTTCACGTGCTGTTAAAGAACGACTCCTTAATGTTCAGAAGCGGTTGCTGTTCTGTTTGTCAACAACCCTAGAGTTTAATATTAGGATAATATGCTTATTGTTACTAGCATTTGATATATTCTTATATGCTTTCATTTTGGTCTAGTGGTGTTTGATTTATACAAAATAGTCTGTTTATTTATTTGTTTTTGTTGTCAGCGAATGATGGGGCAACAATATTGGAGCAGATGGATGTTGACAATCAAATTGCTAAGCTCATGGTTGAATTGTCAAGGAGTCAGGACTATGAAATTGGTGATGGAACAACGGGAGTTGTTGTTATGGCCGGTGCACTTCTAGAACAAGCTGAGAAACTATTGGAGCGTGGAATTCATCCTATTCGGATTGCGGAAGGATATGAATTGGCTTCGAGGATTGCATATGAACATTTGGAGCATATCGCCAATAAATTTGAATTTAGTGGCGCAGATGTGGAGCCTTTAATCCAGACTTGTATGACTACTTTGTCGTCCAAGATGTGAGTATTGTTTCTTATGTTGGACCATGTTTGTTTTCCTAATGATTTCCAGTTTTGATTTGCCTTCTTTTTGGGCACGACATTCCAACTTCTGGTTGAGTCTTATGAACTACAGAGGATATGAATTGGCTACGATGATTGCATACAAACATTTAAAGTATATTAAGGAGCCTTTGATCCAGACTTGTATGACTACTTTGTCATCCAAGATGTGAGTATTGGTTCTTATGTGGGACCATGTTTGTTTTCCTCATGATATCCAGTTTGGATTTGCCTTCGTTTTGAACACAACATTCCAACTTTTGGTTGAGTGTTATGAACGACAGAGGAATGTTTATGACTCAATATTCTTAAAGCTGTCTACATTCAATTAATGTACTTTAAGCTGTGTATCATAACGCTGTTTGAAGTGATCAGGATAATGTATAAGTTCTTACAGCCAGTCCAACAAATATTGGCGTGACCTTGAGCTTTTAGGAACTTAAAATTTATCTTGAGCTGTTTTCCTATGGATTTATTTCATGTTTGTTATTCTGAGTTTCGTTTTGTTGTTCTTACTTCAATGAACTGTAGAGATCCTAAGGCAGTTCTGTCATCTACCTACTTCTTTTGGTTGAAAAAATTGGGGGTATATCTTTAGATCTCTCTTCTGATTTTATTTTTCTTTGACATTACCTTGCAGTGTGAATAGGTGCAAACGCAGTTTGGCAGAGATTGCAGTCAATGCGGTGCTTGCTGTTGCTGATTTAGAGAGAAAAGATGTCAATCTTGACTTAATTAAAGTAGATGGTAAAGTAGGTGGAAAGCTGGAAGATACTGAACTTATATATGGAATTGTTGTAGACAAAGATATGAGTCATCCGCAGATGCCAAAACATATCGAGGATGCGAAGATTGCCATTTTAACTTGCCCATTTGAGCCTCCGAAGCCAAAGACTAAGCATAAGGTTGATATTGATACTGTAGAAAAGTTCCAAACTTTACGTCAGCAAGAGCAGAAGTACTTTGATGATATGGTTCAGCAATGCAAGGTAATCTGTTTCAATTGGCTTTATGTTTTATTTTGTGATTATTTTGTCCAAAACTTTTCATTAAGTTCTTTATGATCTGTGGAAAGTTTTGTTAATCCAGAAGTTTATATGTGTATGCTTCACCTTTCACATAATTAATTACCATAGTCTGATATCGAAGCCTCACTGAATCACAGGATGTTGGGGCTACTTTGGTGATCTGCCAATGGGGTTTTGATGACGAAGCAAACCACTTATTAATGCATAGAAATCTGCCTGCTATCCGATGGGTTGGTGGCGTTGAGTTGGAGCTGATAGCCATAGCAACAGGTTCTTGGCAATCATTTCATTCCATATATTTATATTTATTGTACTTATATAATCTTATCTTACTTTTTTTCTGGTCTTTAGATATCTTATTACCTTTGCTTCTCAACTTTCATTGTAGGTGGGAGAATTGTGCCAAGGTTCCAGGAGTTGACCCCGGAAAAATTAGGCAAGGTAAGCTCCCATTGTATCATCTGTATGGCTTCTTTTCTTTGTCTATAGCGCAGTCTACTGAATCTTTTTATAACATATCAATGCAGTTATATTAATCATAAACAGTTAAACGAATTCTTGTTTTTATGCCAGGCTGGTTTGGTTCGAGAAAAAGCTTTCGGTACCACTAAAGACCGAATGATCTATATTGAGCACTGTGCAAATTCAAGGGCTGTAACCATATTCATACGCGGTGGTGCGTCAATACTTTGTTTACGACCCATCTTTTCTTTGTGCTTATTTTAACCATTTATTTACCTTTACTGAGTGGAACATTTTATGCCTACTTGATGCTACATTTGCAATTCTGAAATTAGGCATGGATGGGGATTCACTAGTTTTCAATCAGATTTTGACATAGGTTCTTCTCTTTTACGATTCTTTAGGTAACAAGATGATGATAGAGGAAACAAAACGAAGCATCCATGATGCTTTATGTGTTGCTCGGAATCTTATTCGCAACAATTCCATAGTATATGGTGGTGGTTCAGCTGAAATTTCCTGCTCAATTGCTGTTGAAGCAGCTGCTGATAAATTCCCTGGAGTCGAGCAGGTGAGTACCCAGGCGGCTTTCATCTCATATTCATTAGATTGACTCTTTTAAGCTTAACTCCGCATTCTCTTCGCAGTATGCTATTCGGGCCTTTGCCGATGCATTGGATGCTGTTCCAATGGCGCTTGCGGAAAATAGTGGCCTCCAACCTATAGAAACTTTATCTGCTGTCAAATCTCAGCAAATTAAGGTAATTTCACCTTTCTTTCTTTTCTTCATTTCATATTTTTGTATCAAACTTGGTGTTCAACATTAATCTGGTTACTAGTCATTAATTTGTATTAAAACAGGTACTAGAAACGTATTTTCAATCCCAAAGCTAAATTTGTTTTCACTTAGTATTCGGATAAATCACACTAGGCCCTCCTGTGGCTTCATAATCTTACACGAGATCCCCATGTGGTTTTAGAATTGTACGGAAACCCCACATTGTTTTCAGCAATTGAGCACGATGTCCCTTTTTTGAGTTAAAAATGTTTTATGTTTTTCTATTTTTTCATGTAATTCAAGGTGTTTAACCTGAAAACACGGAAAAATATAACGCAAAGTTGTTCGCTCCAAAAGGAACATTGTGCTGAGTTGTTGAAACCATGTGGGAGTTTCGTACAATTCTGAAACCACGTAGGGATCTCATGGAAAACTATGAAACTACAGAGGTTCGTGGTGCAATTTACCCATTAGTGTTCCATCTGAAGATTGTGACACTTCCGAAGATTTAGTACCCATTGATACAAAATGGTCCGGTCTTAAACATTACTCAGCAGGTATAAACCGATTGTTATAGAGGAAAAGTTTGATGAATTTTTGAGGTGGAATAAATGGTTAAACATAGATATACGATTATTATCCCATTTTGATATGAAATGCCTGTCCATTAGAGGTGTCAAGGCAGCCCGGCCCGGTTATCGGGCCAATACCAAATGCTGGGTCCGGACGGCCTGAAATTCCATCAGGCCCGGCATATTCCCCTTACTAAAAAGAACTTGCTGGCCCGGGGTCCGTCGGGCTTTTAGCCCATTGGATCGAGCTTGTTGGGCCCGATGGTGCCGGTGCGATTTTGCCAACTATGTCTCCAGTATCTTTGATACAAATTGATGCATAGCACCTAACTGAATACAAGTGGCATAAAAAAAAAGTTAAAAGACAAATATTTATAAATATTACATAAAACCTAAAACTACAACTAATAAAAGAGGTAGTAAAAGATATAATCTGATCATATCCTTATTTCTCTTTGTAGGAGAACAACCACTTTTGTGGTATTGACTGCAACGATGTCGGAATAAACGACATGCGCGAGCAAAACGTTTTCGAGACACTGATCGGAAAACAACAGCAGCTTCTGCTCGCAACTCAAGTTGTTAAGATGATTCTGAAAATTGATGATGTCATTTCCCCTTCTGAGTACTGATTTTTCACAAGATTTTGCTGTGTTGAATATTGTCAGTGATTTTTAGTTTGCTAAATTTGTTGGTTGTGATTTAAACACTTATGATACTTTGACCCATGTTTTTGTAATGGTTTTGTTTTTTAACGTTTTCTTGTATGGATAGGTTGGGTTTACCTTGTTATTGTGTGATCTTCATCCGTTAATGAAATGTTGCTGCCCGGCTTAAGCCCGTCCAGCCAATGCTTGGGCTGGCAGGCTGGAAAGGGCGAGTCACGTCCGGCCCATGAGATGTTATTTTGGGTGATCTGACTCGGCCCAGTACAGTCTATCGGCCCAATGCAATATGCCGGGTTGGGTTGCATTGGCCCAAAATATTATCGTGTCTAAAATTGTTTAGCTAGTTTAGTCCATTTAGGTCAGGTCATGATTCATCAGGCTTTGGTGGTCCTATCGGGGCCAATAGTCTGCTGGCCATTGGTCTATTGGGTTGGACTTAATGGCCGTGATGTTTTGGGTTACAAAATTTACTTTATTCTTTTCATTTTTTTTTTTTTTTATAATATACTCCCTCCGTCCCAGCTTATCTTGCACAAGGGGGGTCGACACGGATATTAAAAAAAGTTGTTTTTTGGTTGTTTGTTGACTTTTCAAAGGTGAATTGAGGGTGAAGATTGAGAGTGGAGATTTTGAGGGTGGAGATTATGTTATAACTTTCCTTTTTTAGGCCGTGCAAGATAAGGTGGGACGGCCGTTTAAGGAAAGTGTGCAAGATAAGGTGGGACGGAGGGAATATTAAGATGTAGTATTAGAAGAAATATAGAAAATAATTCAAACAGACGTACTTACAAAATACTCCATCCACCTCAAAGAGAGTCGTGAATTTGATGAAGGTACAACTCTTTAAAAATCTTCAATTCTTACACGATTTATTTTTTTAACTTGACATATTTAATCATATATAAGTAATTTGTGAAATAAAAAGCTAAGTTTATATTTTAACTAAAAAAAGAGATATTGACATTTAAAACATCACTTTTATTCTAGAACATATTTATTTTGAAACATGACTCTTTTTATGGGACGGACAGAGTCAGCTAAAATTACAAAAAAAAAACTGAGTTGCATCTCTGTTTATATAACCGTATGTATACGTACAACTTTCCCTAAGATTTCTGGAATATAAAAATTTAAAATTTAAATACATAGAAAAATAAAGTAAACAAATTCAATTTTTGGAGTTAACAGGCTTGGCGTACAAGTTATTTTAAGGAAACTTGTAAAAGAGTGTTGTAGAATTAACTGGTCTTTGCTTGTACTTGACATGTTAAATAGCGCATTTGGGCTGCTTTAGTTGCAACTATAATTAATCCAAGCTGGCCAACAAAACACCTCGAACAAAACTTGAATTTGATTTGAAAATTATTTGGTTGAGTTTCGAATTGCTAATTAATTTAAAATCGTTGTTATAAAAATTCCGTTCTACCTTCGATTAGATCCTGTCTAGATTTTATATTATCACCGTTCATTTATATTTTTTGCCGACTCCTTCTCATTTATCCCGCCTAGATCCCTCTTAGTCTCATCTAAATCCCAATTAGTCACTAGACTCTGGTCTACTGTCCGACTAGAGTCTAGCATATTTTAAAACATTGCTTAGATCAGTGTTGCAGAAATGGCTAGGCGCTAGTCAGGTGGTATACTTGGACCTAGCGATTAATCGGGACATAGCCAAAGCAGAGGCATCCTTAGGCTTAGAGGAATCGGAAAAAAACATATAAATTCAATGAGAGCCTAACACCTAAACGAGGATTAGTCGGAGTTAGTTAATAAAATTTACAACTGAGCTTAAAACTGCTAATATCGTACTCTATCGATTGGCAAGTCTCATCAAACTTAGAATACTTTAATATAAAACTTTATATATATATGAATTAAATATTTTATGTCAAAATTAATTATAATAATCTTGAACTATTTATCTTAAAAAATGGAGGGTAAATAACAAAAGCCTCCCAATATGGCACATTTGACACTATGCTGCATCAATCTTAAATAATTGCAGTTTATTGTTCTGAGTCTTCTGACTAAAGTATTTAAGAGATTATTGCGTGGAAATTGATAAATATGTTTTGGGCGCTTCTGATTTTAGTAATGTTGGTATTTATTTTAGAAATGGGCAATTGAGTTTTATTATAAATGTCTAATCATGTCTGAACAAGTGAGTCCCACGTAGTACTCACTCTGTCCCAAATGAATAAGCACACTTTTTATTTCGATCTGTTCCGAGCAATTTGTACACTTAAAAAAAAAAAACAAATTTCACAAATTTTATCCCACAATACACCTTTATGTATCCAATAAAGCAAAAAAATAAGTTTGAAAAGTCAACATAACCTAAAAAATAATTTTTCATAATATGTGTGTCCACTTACCAGTGTCAGTTCATTCGGGATTGAGAAAGTATTACTTTTTATGTTAGATTGAATGAAATAATATGCCTCCATTTTCTCAGAGATTTAGATATTATACAATATTATATATGTTTGTTTTTTAACTTTTTTTCTTCCCAAATTTCTTTCAGTTCAATAATCGAAAGAGAGACAACATAAGGAAAAAAAAAAACACAAAAATAAGTATTTAAAAGGAAAAAAAGCAATTAACAGCTTATTTGTCCATTTAACTACTCAATTTTCTAATTTGCCGCTGAAACTACAACTCAAAAAAGGAGGTAATACAATGTTTAACTGGGTGAGGGAAAAAAACTTATTTAGCAAATCCAAGAAAAAAATAATAAATATATATAAACGTTGAATAACCCAAATCCAAATATAATACTTGCAGAAAGTAGATCCATATTAATTTTTTATAAAATAAAATAAATAATTCAATCACAACTTTAAGCAAACGGTTAACATAACTTTTCACCAATGTATGTTGACAAGTCTTTTCAACAAGAGTTAAGACATTTCTAACACAGGTTAATTAATTCTGCAATTCTACTTCCTACCCTTATTCACAACCACTGCTTCTATTTACACTGAGCAATAAACACTGAAATATAAACATGAGACAATGCTAATAAATTAAACCATCAGCCGAGATCGATCTCAACTCGCTCGGGGTTCGCCCTCTCGGTTTGATTAGCCGAGAGCTCGACCCCGAGCTGCCCTTTGTCACCGGCACCGAATGCATAGAGCTTGTCCGATTCGGTTAGGGCAAATGTGTGAGCGTTCCAATATATCGAATTTGTGAGGCTTATTTGTACAATCTTTTCGTTAGCTTGCTTTAGGGAAGTTACGAGCTCCGGGCTTAGAACGTTCGAGTGTCGATTACCCTATAAACGGACATGTGTAGAGTGTGTTATGGCGCGACTTGATATTACTAGCATTTGCATTTCAATCATAAATCAATATCGATTCTTTGTTAGCCACGACTTAAGTTACCAAGAGATTTTCCTTGGACAACTTTATCGGTGATGCTATCTCCACCAGCTCGTACCACAAATTTTAAATCGTGGCTACGTTTTCTTTTCACCAAGTTTGGAGATTCCAATTTTGACCCCTAAACTATGCAAAACAAAGAGAAACTACGGGGAAATAATTTTTTTAGTCTATTAAATTTTAGATTTTTTTATTTAAGGATATTATCTCTGATCATTTTGATTTTGGTCTTTTAACTTTTGAAAAATTTACATTTTGACATTACATGTTGCAGGTGGTGACATGACGAATTTGTCAAATTTCGAAAGTTAAAGGACCAATTTGTTGATTTTCAAAAGTTAAAGGACAAAAAACGAAATGAACCAAAAATAATATCCTTAAATAAAAAATGGTAAAACTCAATGGACTAAAAAAGCTATTTACCAAACAACGCTCCGTTCCACAAAAATAGTCAATCCCAAATTATAGTTACTTTCCTTATTAAACAGGTATAATTTCTCTAAAATACCTTACTTAATGCTTGTTCGACTAATCATTAATTCCAATGACTAAAAGGTTATAAAAGGAAATTTGTGGGTTAAATTTAATTTTCCAAATGCATTATAGATGTTCTCTTAATCTACGTGAAAAATGAAATGTAACTATCTTTATGGGACGGAGGAAATAATCAAGAAACCATGAAGAGAGAGAAACTGAACCTGCTCGTCGTTATCAGCAACAGCAGCGCCGTTATTATGTCCAAGGCTAGACGACTCGCCACAGCCGAAAGAATACACGTTGCCATCATCCGAAACCACGAAGGTCGTATAGTCTCCGGTCGCAACATGGACCGCTTTCACATTGCTTAGTGCTTCGACCACTTTGGGCACCAATTGACAATCTTCATTCCCATGGCCCAAGCACCCGTACCGGCCCCAGCCCCATGTGCAAACCCGTCCATCCTTCCCGACAACTGCAGCGTGCCAAGCGCCGGCAGCAACTACTGCAGGTTGAAGGTTCAAAGTTTGGAACTGTTCAATTAGTCTCGGCTGCTTCTCGTCGGTTTTAGCACCGTGCCCTAGCTTTCCGCCCAATCCACATCCAACGGAATATACAGACCTAACATGTCAACACAAGAACAAGAGAGACATTATCGGAAATGGTCCAATTTATGATGCATAACTGAAAATAAAGTATTACAGGATTCCTCTAAAAAGAGAACCACATAGTAGGTTAAATCGACAAATAAACACTCAATTAGAGGTGACAAAATTCTGGCCCGATGGACCACCCTAGCCTACATAACATTTTAGACGGGCCAGACCATAAGAATCTTGCTAGAAGTACCATCAGGTCAAAGGCCCGATCCAATGAGAAAATGGCCCGATAAGCTGTAGACCGACGCAACATATGGTATTGGCTCGTTAGGCTAGGTTGGGCCGCCCAAATTGCCACTTTTACCCTCAAAAAGATTTTCTATCACTCCCTCAACTCCCCAAATCGTCCCCCTCTCCAATTATTAAGGGGTAATGAAATGTGAAAAAAAAGAACTCAAAAGGCAAATATTTATAAATATTTCACAAAACCAAAACTACAGTATGTATTCTTCATTCAAACCGTTTCTACTACTAGCACTCACTTATTCGGACACGATTTGACATTATAGTAAAACTTTCCCGATTCTAAGCCTCGTGAAATACGTCAATCGTAAATTCTTTTATTTCAAATCTCTCAATCCGAACGCAACTTAAGTTGCGTCCGAGTCTAAACAAAAGTAAGAGGAGGAGCTTACATGCCACTCGGCTGACAAGCCAAAGCAAGAAGGTAGCAGTATCCAGCTGCAATTTGGACCACCGGTACATTCTCAAGCGCACCCAACAACGGGCGAGGCTCCAGATCATTGGGCTCCGTTTGGTGACCGAGTTTGTTCTCGTTCCCCCACGAAAACGTGTAAACCCTGCCTTCTCTTGACAGAACAGCAGTAAAAAAATTCCCAATAGCAACTTGCACAACAAAGATATCTTTCAAAGATTCAACAAGCTGAGGTGTGGTTACTAGTTTACTCCCTTGATGCCCGTATTCGGCTTCGCCAAAAGATTCTTTCCCAAAGGCGTATACACATCCTGCGTCGCTAATTAGCATTGTCCGGCCCGCCCCAGCTGCCGCATGAATGATGCGTACTCCTTGCAGAGATCTGCATCATAGAAAAGTTAGATTTATTCTCTAAGACCATCCATACTAAATGTCCGCCTTACTCGGGGAGGTGTTTGGTTCAGCTTAAACTCGTTCAAACTGTTTGATAGCATTCTTAAAATAAGTTGTTAGCAACTTATAAGCTGTTTTATAAAAAAGTAAGGAAGTCCAACTTATTTTTCAAATAAGTGCTTATCTTGATTAGCTACTTCAATTTTTATTATTTTAATTATAAAAATGTCTACTAACATCTCGTAAGCTGCATCATCTTATTATAACTGAAAACTACAACATCTTATTATTTTAAATAAGCTTAGCCAATCTCCTACTAGATCTTGTCTTGGAGATGCTACATCTGGTGAACTGTACCTGCATATAACACACACGCGCCGACGTGCATATGTGCAAATGTACAATGCATAAAACACCTGGTACAGTTCCCCAGGTGTAGCATGGAATGGCCCTATAAACCTAGTCAAAAGATCGGTCGGCAACCTAATGAGGCGAGGACGAGGCTCCTCATCTGTGGTTCCATGTCCGAGCTGGCCCGAGCTGTTAGAGCCAAACGAATACACGGCTCCTTTAGAAGTCACAGCAACGCTATGACCAGGGCCGGCAATCGCGTGTGATTTCTCCCTCCTATAACACGCTTCTCCAGCTAGCAAGTACCTCAAGACTAGCTTCCAAGACCCCCCACATCTTTCTTTCAAGATTTGCCTCTGTTCAACACTCATCGGCTTAAATACGGCCCTCTGCTGGCACATATCGAGAGCTGCAAGCTCGGCCAGCGACAGCTCATGATCGGGGGCGAAATGGGCCGGCTGCCTAAAGAAGGAACAAGTTGCCTGCAAGAAAGATTGGGATTCAATCAGCAGCATCATCAATTCTAGTACCGAAAAAGGGATCAACTGTACAAATGGGGAAATCGAGCAGACTTGCCTCGAGTTTTGCAAGATCTTGGGGGTCCAAGTTGCAGCCGGTGAGGAAATGGAGGACAATGGAGGGATTGGCCGACAAGGGGAATTCACCGGGAGTTTGATTTCCAAAGCAATGACGTTGTTGCCTTACGGCAGGAGGAGGGACGAATGAGGTGATCGTCTGCTCGGAAATATTATGGCATTGAACAGTCGATGCTCCACTCGTAGTGGCATCCATGGGCACCGCTCTGATTCTGCAGTGCCCCAATTTAGCACAAGGGAACACTTAATTTACTGAAAAACCAGAACAAAGTTCAACTTTTTACATTCTTTCATTTTCGACTAAGAATTTATGGATTATAATCAAGCTATACAGTACCTTTTGACTAGCAAATTGTTTAAAGATGTTGCATCAAGCCTGCAAGGGCAAAAGAGACAATTATCAGATGAACATTTCTGCTATATAGCATCAAGAATTCAACTACATTGTGCAAAAGAGCTGCATTTCTTCACACTCAAGAATCAATCAGCACAGCCAAATACGATTAAGGACGAGACCAATTATCACTTTTAATGACTAACTGAATCCACAATCGTAAATACAGCGAAAGTATGATCGAACAATGATGTCAAATACTCAACTACATTGTGCAAAAAAACTGCATTTCTTCAGAATCAAGAATGAATTGACGAAGAAACCTATTATCACTTTTAATGACTATAACTTATCCCAAAATCAAACGATGAAGTCGAAAAATATTCAACTACATTGTGCAGAACAACTACATTTCCATAAAAAATCAATCAGGACAGTCAGTTCTTAAAGATAAGATTAACGACAAAACCTATTATCACCTTTGATGACTGTAACTTAACCCAAAATCATAAATACAGCGAAAGGAAGATCAAAAAATGAGGTCAACTGAACCCAAATCGCGAAAGTCGAAAGGATGATCAAACAATGAGGCCAAAAATATGCATGAACCAGTAAACTTGACAAAACCATATCAAATTTGGGTATATACCAAAACGAAAGCATCAGATCAAAGGCTATCTAAAAAAGGATTACTGTTTGATGAAGCATTCCAAAACCTCTAGAAAGGATATTCCACAAAAAAAGAAGCCAAAAAAAGGAATTCAATCCTCATACCCAAAAGGGGAAAAAATTCATAACTAAGCAAATTATAGAAACTTCCAGAATAAAGCTAGTGAACATACAACGATCGCAACAATTCGACCAAAAAAAAATCATAAACATCCAACAATTAAGAGAATCTTCAGTGATCAACAAAACAAGTTGAATTCTCCAATCCACACTGAAGATCAAGTTGAATTTTACAAAAATCGTAAAAACCAGAGCATAATTACACAAAATCTACTTCCGATTCTGTACATTCCGAAACATAAACAGATCAACAACCGACAAATTCAGAAAAGAAAAATCATCCAATTCTGATCAAACGCAACAGTCTCGAATTCGATCAAAGGTGATTACTTTTTTCGGTTGATTTTTAGCCGATGACGATGATTAGGGCTTAGAATCCAAAAATACGGTCCCTTGATGGGATATTGTAGAGAATTTTTCTCTTTTCTTTTAGAGAGAGAGAGAGGAAAAGAGTTTTGTTCTGAATAAGAGAGTTGTGAGGTTATATAGAGGCCTTCATTTTCTCTCTCTATCGGATGGAAGAGAGAGAGAGATGACGTGTCAAACTGAGTTTGCTCTGTGGATTGTGCACACACTCACACGTTTTAGTGTGTGAAAATGTGACCTGGGAATTGAGGATGAAGCACATGGTAAATGCAGCGAATCTTTACCCAAGATTATAGGAAAACTGCAAATTTCTATTTTTACCCTTCATTTTTCTAATATTAATTATTAATTATTAATAATTTATCATATCCTTTGGATATAGTTCAGATTCCATGGGCCTATGTTATTTCAATTATTTGGTGTGCTATTTATCTTCTACTTTTATATTCATTTATATTCTTCAGTTAAATTATGTGCAACATTATAAAAGATGCTAGACCTTAATCGGATTGTAGATTAAGGTTTAATGTTTAAATAGAATTTAGGAATTAATAAAACTTAAGCAGAATTAAGTAGGAAAGAGTTGGAGAAAATAATAGAAAGACAAATACCATCTAACATTATAGTCTAGAACATAGCTTATGAGTAATATTTTCAAGTTATTTTTAATAAAAGTATTACCATTGACGTAAAAATTATTACTTTTCTTATCATGAAAAACTTTTTTGTTTTTGCTTTTGAATAAAGGTAAACGACAAAAGTAATATTTTTATATCAAAAATAATATTTCATCTGTTCCATGTTAATTGACGTTTTAGGAGGAAAGAGAAGGGCCCTGTTTGTTTATGGCTGTGGGTGGCTGGAGTACTGTAGGTTGTGGGGAATATAGTGGAATATGAGGGTTGGGGTAAATAAATGAGTGCTTGTTTATGTTGGTTAGAGATTAGATTGTGGGGTGATTATAATATAAAATGTGTTAAAGTTGATTTGATGTGTGTAAGAGTTAGTTAGTAAATGATTGATTATTGATTAAAGTGTGTATTGAGAATGGTGTTTGATTGATGATGTGTGTAAGAGTTAGTTAGTGATTTGATAATGTGTGTGGAGATTGTGGGCAATTATTGCTCACAACCCATAGACAAACACGTAATCGGTTGGGCTCAATCCACAACCGATTGGCCCAACCCCAAACAAACAGGGTCAAGAATTAAGGATAAAATATTTTGACAGATATACTCTCAGCTAAAGATTTGACCAAATCAAAATATCTCTGATATATTGAAAAGTAGAGATATTTTAGGATTGAGCCCAGGGAGAAATTGGTACAATTGATGAAAAATATGTAAAACTTCAATTTATAGGAAAATGGAAGAATATCCTAAAACGACAATTAATATAGAACGAAGAGAGTATTTCTTTATAGTAAAAATATCTCGTCTTTAATAAATGGATACATAAGACGGTGTTATTTAAGTGTTTGCCTAAATTTATACTCGCCATCTCACACCTTTAGTTATCTTCTAAGTTTAACACAGCTTAATAAATTCTTTACACATATAGAAATTCATGTTATATTCTTATTTAATATGATGAATTAGCGAGTATCTAATATATAAAAGGTTAGTTATAACAACTTCACAAAACTATCATCGTTTTTGCACATAAACAACTAAAAAAAAATTAGGCATCGATATATACAAACTATACGGGTTTGGTAGATAAACCATGAAGTTGTTTTCCCGCTATTCTTTGCTATAATTTTGTACGTGACTTGCGCATGATAAAATTTAAGGGTATTTTTGTCCATACAATTGAGTCGTTTTTCTTCCCGTTGTGTACTAATGAAACTTACACTCAATCGTGTAAATACAAATACCCTTAAAAACTTATTACGCGCAAGTTACATACATAATTTTTGCAGAAAAATGGCAAGAAAATAAATTACTGTGTACTTATAGGTGCAAAAAAAGGAAAATTAGTGACTTATGTGTAAAAATGTCGATAATTTATTTGAGTTGTTGTAATTAACCCAATATATAAACGGTAATATTGATTAATAATCTGGTGAGAGTATATTAGAAAATTAATTATTTAATACACTCTTTAAAAGAAAAGAAGACTATTTCTTCTAGGAAAAAGAAAAAAAAAAGAAATTGATTATCTTTATAAGACCTAGGGTATACTTTTGTGTTTTGTAACATTATCAATTTATTTTCATACTTTAGTGAGCATTAATAAATTTATAAAAAAAGGTGCATCAATAAATTTATAAAAAAAAGGTGCATTAATAAATTTATACAAAAAGGTGCATTAATAAAATAAATAAAATAAAAACTAGCATGAAAAAGAGAATCCTATGTTTGGCTGAATTTTGGGGAAGTTATATGGCCAAAGGATGACATAGTCTTCCTCAATAAAATTAAAATTAAAATTAAAAGTAGCCAAAAATGATGACATGGTGTTTCACCTAAATGTCATTCCAAGGGAGTTTCTTTAGTAACGTGTTGCCTCAGATAAGAGCTTCGATTAATTCTAGTCTATGCACTAAATCTATTGATTTTTTATGTTTATTTTTTTATTCTTCTTTCACTTAATATCATTCATTTTCCTGATCAACACCATCTAATTTCGATTAATCGGCTAGGCCTTAGTCCATCACCTAATTAGTGACTAACAACTTTTACAATTTTGGTTTGAAAATGAAAACTAAATGGAAAATAACATGGTCTCTTCATTTTGTAAAAATAATTTTTTTTTTGGGAAAAACACAACTGTACTCTGGCAGAAACATTAAAAATGTTTCATGCTACTTTGAATTTTAAATTACAAAAATACCCACCTTTCGACTGTGATGTCCATTATACATTTCATCTAATTTATTTTCATCCTCACCCTCACTCACTTCGTACATGATACACGACCTAGTCGTGTATCATGTACTGTGGTCGTGTATCATGTCCTGTGGTCGTGTACGTATATCATGTCTTGCGGTTGTGTACCATGTCTTGTGGTTGTGTATCATTTCGTAGGGTCGTGTATCATGTCATGATACACGACATTCTTATGTCACTGCCAATTGAGGTTAAAGTTTTCCAAAAAAGAGGGAGCAATTTTGATAATATGATTATTTTTACAACTTATAAATTAAAGTGACAGGAAACTAGGTTTAAAGTTTCGTTGGGCCTGCGGCCCACTTCAACTTCTTTTTTTATCTCCATGGATGTTTTAAAACGATAGTGCCTTGTAAATTACACATTTCTTTTCTTTCTAAAATACCCATATTAATGATGTATAAAATTTCCATTTCAACTAGCATCTTCAAATTCATTACATTTAATAAAGGGTATAACAGAAACTTTCATGTTTATTAATGTATTTCTAATTGGGGAAAATTTTAGAAAGGGCGTATCTTTTTAATTATTTATGAGACAGATGGAGTAATAAATAATGTAAATTTATATATTTATACAATTCGTAAAATATGTACACAATTTGAAAAAAAAATATATATATATATATATATATATATTTATTTGACTTCATATACACATATGAAGATCATGTGTTATCGGGAAATAATATCTATATTTATCTTAAATTTGCTATTGGACCAAAAATATATATAATAATTGTGATACAACCTTAAGGGGGAGTTTATTTAAAAAAAAAATCAAAATACACTTATCAATTTATTAAGATAGAAAATAAAGAGCGAATCTCTCGTGTGATGGAATATATTTTTACATAAAACATTGATATTTTTACTACAATGATACTTTTACAGATAAAAGTGATACGTTTACTACAAAAAGTGATACTTTTATTTTTGTTCAAGAAATATTATACTTTTACAGATAAACATGAAATTTTTACTTAAAAAAATAATATTTTTTCTCTCGTCGCATCGTGTGACGACCGTGTGACGATTTCATATAAGTTTTTTCGGAAATAAACTATTTTTCGTTGTGGCTAACCATTGGCCTAACTCCCCCACCTTCGAACCTATTTACTTAAATTTTATTTAAATATCCAATGATTCCATATATGTGTGTGACAAGGGACAAAAAAGATTGGAGTCAATTTCACCATCCATTATTGCCCAATTTAATATACAGCTAACTACATAAATAATTGGGCACGTCATGTTTGATCCAACAACGGTAATTAATTAATTACTTACAAAGCATGCTTAGGAGCACAAATTATATCAAAATGGTTTTTTGAGATAATAAACAATAGTCTCAAATGATGAATATTTATCGCAACTTTATTAGTAAATACAACATATCATTATTAGTTAGTCGTCTCAAAAATTCATACACAAATAATATATTTTTCGTCTCAACTATTTTTTGCAACAACTAGTTGTCTCTGAAAGTAGTCTGAAAATAGTTTCAAACAATCTTCATAGAGTTTTGTGACGATAAACGATTACAAAAAACTTATTATAAATAATCATAATTATGATCTCAAAAAAACTAATCGTAAAATTTATTTTTTATTGTAGTGACATTACGTTGAGATAGTAAAAAGGGTACTAATTTGATCAAGAAAAACATAAAATTATAGAAAAAATAATATTTAACTTAAAGTGTTACACAAGAAAATTAATATTTTTTTAATGTGACCACACGTCTTACAAAAAGATGATCTTATATTTTTATGGGAGAATACCCCATTAATCGATTCATAATGGTCGTGTAAGCGAGATCTAAATATGAATTTATCACCTATAGTCGTATATAAAAGGTTAAGCATGCTAACTTTTCGTTGAGTTATACCTCATATGATTCTAAATGCTAGTCGTTTTTTAAAATAAGTCATTATAGGAAAAAAAATCTTCATTTATTTCGATATTACTCATGAGCATTATCTGATAAATCTCTCTAATTTTTTTCTAAGTTTGTCATTCATTCTAATATATTTTACACTAATCTATTATGATATGAGATGAGAAATGAAGCAAAATTATACATAAAGAAAGTATTTTCTAGAGGAAAATTTGGGTTATAAATATAAATTATATACAAGGATACATATCCATTTCTAGAATTTTTTTTTTTTTTTTTATAAAATGTAAAACGAATAGTATTTATAATTGAAGTGAGTATTGCACTCGTAATCTTTAGTTCAATAAATATGAGGCAGATAGTTCTGAAAAAAGAAAGGTATGCACCTCTTTTTCTTTTTTGGGGAGTCGAGTTTGAATATATGATTATCTCACATAGTATATATCTTCGAGGCTAATATTACTTTTTGTCTTATAATATTTTATTCGTTCAATTATTCGTTTTAATGTTAGTTTCCTTTTCAATTTATCCCATAATTCAAGAATTGCTTACAGTTGGACCAATTTTCATTGTTAATAAGTAGATATGGCGGAAACGCGCTCTTGACTGTAATATGAAATTACTTTTCGTCCCATAACTTTTCGCTCGTTCGATTTTTATCTCAAAAAACGTTAGCGCCGGTGCCACGTCAATTAAAATCGATCGGAAGTTGGTGTCACGTGTCAGTCACATGTGCATTTTCCGGCCAATTTGTTCATCGCTAGTGGAAGTTAGTTTGAATGCAAGTAACTCCTTTAATTATAAGGCGAAATTGAAAGAGGACAAATTGAAAATTATATAAGCGGCAAGTTATATAACGAAAAGTAGTTACATCTTTGAGGCGTAGCAAGGGATAAACCACACAAGAGTATAGAGGTGACATAAAAACAAATTCGTCCGAGTCCATTCGGTAGAATGGTCGGATCAGATTAGGTTTGTCAATTCGAGATGCATAGCTATAAAATGGGCTTTAGCCTGTGGATTGCCCCTCTCATAATAGGTGGGCGGGGTCAAGGTTTCAGTAGTCCACTCCGCCAGCCTGCTAACACCTCTACATGTCATCTTTTGGAATTGTATAATATGTATTTATGTTTGATGAAAATTGAGAAATGAAGAAGTTATGAAAACTATTTTAATTTGTACTATAAGCAAATGATCAATAAGATTAGAGTGGTTAAATTGTTAAATTAGTTAATAAATAAATATTTTACATTAATTATAGTTTATCGAGAAGGAGAGATTGAGAGAGTGGTTGACCGACCTAACCCGTGACTCGTGATGAATTGAATTGGGCTAAAATTTTAGCAGTCTGCCCGCAGCATCATTCCCCGTTAATCCGTTCTGACTGCTCTTTCAAACCATGAGATTTAGGGCCCAGTGAACTGCCTATTTTTTATTGGATCGGGCTAAACAAACTTGGCATATTTTCGGCCCATCAAAATAAATGTCAAGACAGTCTTTATCTTCTTCAGGGACCATTTTGTCAGCTACTTGGAGAATTAAATGAATTTTGTAAGTTAGTTTCTTTTTTGTCCTTTTCAAGAGTTTCTATACAACCCTAAAATGGTTTCATTTAATCATTGTTCTTTTAACAGTAAATATTATACCTCCGTCCCGATTAATCTTGTACTGGGAGGGTTGACACAAGTATTAAGAAAAATTATTTTTTAGAATTTTGTCGACTTTTCAAAGGTGAATTGAAGGTGAAAATTTTGAAAGTGCAGATTGTGTTATAACTTTCCTTTTTAAGGAGTGTGCAAGTTCATCTGAGACGGACGAAAACGAAAAGTATGCTAAATTAGCTGGGACAGAGATAGTATTAAATTGCTGAAAATCAGCTGCTCTTCAATAACAAGAAGAAACAATTAAAGAAGACTTAAAGTAATATTAAATAATTAAAGTACCCAAATTATTACATTTGGATCTATACGGATAACCTAGTAAAAAATCAAACTGCAAATGCTGGACAAATTGCGTATTTATTTTGTCTCAAAGTTTCAGGAAATGAGCAAATCAAAAACGAAACTTTTCTTACCTCAGTTTCTTTTGAAAAGTTCCATAATAAAACTTTCATAATGCACATCAAGAAAAATAAAAAAATCTATTATTATGACAATAAATACTTTCACTTATTAAAAAAAACGTAGACTCCCACAAAGAGAGAATCGCTTGTTAAAACTGCATTTGAACTGTGTTCGAGTAAGATATCAAACAAGCTTGAGCAAATTATTACGTTTGATAGAATCTAAAGCTCAAGTTCGATAAGTAAAAAGTGTTAAAACAAGTGAAAAAATATTAAAGTACTCGAGCTCCACACCTGTTCGGCTCAATTCAAGCTCGATTCGATTGATAATCAAACGAGCTCAAATATAACATTAAAAACTCGATAAAATTCGAAACAAGCTTAAACAATAATATGCTTGACTCGACTCGATTCGTTTACGTAGCTAGTTTGAACAGCAGAATTCTTTCCCTTGAAGGAAAGAATATTAAATGAAGAAAGGTGAATTTACACTCAATTTGCATGTTCTTGTTGTCTTTATCAATGTTTTTATAGACTTAGGTATATTTAGAATGCGTGTTGTTGAATATGTTTTTATTACACATTAAAAGCCCCTTTTCAACATTGCCTGATAAGCAGTTAGACATAAATTAAGCAATCATATATTGCTTAACATGCTTCTACTTATACGACAAGGTACCTGTCCTAAAAAAACAATACATATTTTTCAACTTTATACTCCTTCCGTCCCGAATGAAGTTGCACTGATCCCTCAGTATACATATTAGGAAAAATTATTTTTTGATAAATGTTGACTTAATCAAATCTGTTTTTACCTTTATGTGATGACAGATTTGTAATTATGTGATTAATGTGGGGTAAAGATGTAAAATTTTATGTTCTGAAATGAAAAGTGCGTAAAAGGGGTAGGACACCCCGATTAGGGAAGTATGCATGTTCATTCGGGACGGATGGGGTATTTTTTATTTTTTAATGGCTTCATAAATATAATTAATATTTTTTTTAAATAGAGCACAATATTTTGCCTTCTAAATAAATCATTAAAACTAGTTTTACGAAATCTTTATCATTGACCAAAAACTTCTGTTCATTTCCAAGGTTTTTTTGTTTTTCTTTTTAAAGTATAAATTTTGGTTAGGGTGAGATCGATAGGAACTAAATCCTGATTATTAATTGGGTTATAAAATATTCTACCAATTAAACTACAATTAATTTCCTGAAGCTGTTATAAATATCTAGTACTAGTCTAGTACCTTCGTCTTTTATATGTATTAGATTAGGATAACAAGAGGGATATGGGGAGTTAGATTCTCTTTCAGCTCAAATCCCTAAATTTTCTCCCGTTTTGTTTATATATATATTTTTAGGAATAAAATAGATATGGTAGGTTAAATAATTAGAGATTTTTTCCAGATAATCATAAGAATAGTATTGAAAAAAGAGTGAGTCTTGTAAGTGAACGGTCACACGTGTGATGGATTGCACTTTTACAGAAAACATTGATATTTTTATAGGAAAAAATTATACTTTTACTACATTGATAGTTTTACAGATAAATGTGTGATACTTTTGCTACAAAAAGTGATATTATTTTTTGTTAAAAAAAAATGATACTTTTACAGATAAATGTGATACTTTTACCACAAAAAGTGATACTTTTTCCTGTCACACTGTGTGACAACCACGTACGAGTTTTTGCTTTGAAAAAATTGTGAAAAAAATTCAAAAGACATTTATTTATCGGCAATTTAAAAAACAGACGTAGTATCAATTTTCTGCTGTAAGAAAAAACGAGGTAGTGCAATTTTGTAGGAAGGATCTATATTCATTAATGATAAGTTTTTTTCTTAATATAAAACTAATGATACATTTTAGGCAACCCAAAGTAATAAAATCTCTTTTCCAATGAAAGAAAAAAATAGAAAAAAAAAGTATAATCTTAATTTACCTCATATATTATTATTTACCTCATTTTCTGGCATAGTTACAGAAAGTTTATGCAAATATAATCTTAATGGTCAGAATGAGTCGACATTTATAGAACACCTTGTTTTTATCCTGGTCCAAAAAGATAAACTCAGCACGTTCGATATTTTAGATGAATCGAGCAATAGGAATTTTGTTTCAAAATATAGATCCGAACCAATGGATTAATTGCCTGGTAGACTCATCGGACGAATCCAACAACTCTTAGCATATTTTAAAAGAATGTGTTTTACTCTCTATTTTTCGGTACAATAAAATTTAAGCTAATATCTGACATTAGCGGCTTACAAGGGGCTCCCAATGTAAGAGATTTTGGACCTTATTTTTGTAGTGTAGTATAATTTATTTG
The DNA here is from genome assembly GCA_958295605.1 of Ajuga chamaepitys. Taxonomy (NCBI): domain Eukaryota; kingdom Viridiplantae; phylum Streptophyta; class Magnoliopsida; order Lamiales; family Lamiaceae; genus Ajuga; species Ajuga chamaepitys. The sequence goes on along the minus strand of OY282498.1, from coordinate 64,196,610 downwards.
TTATTTACTTTAAATTTTAACTAAGTCCACCTATTTAATTTTATTATTTTCACTTTACTCTCTGATGAGTATTTAAATAAATAATTCACACTCAAAATCATGCCCAAATATTTTATTTCAAACTCATCCATATGAACTTGTATGGCCGGGGTTGTTCGGCCCATTGATCTTGTGGGCCAACAATTAGGGTGGATCCAGAATTAAATAAATAGGGTGGGCTGAAACATAAAATTTATATACACTAAAAAATTGTTAGAATTCAACAAGTAATTGAGACTTGCTATAAGCTTTAAAAGAAAGAAAAAAAAAAAAATCGAAATAGGGTGTATATAGAAGTTCTTTCTTTTTTTTTAATAGAAATCTTACGCAAACCAATAGATGAGTTTGAAGGCTAGAGGCTGGTGTTGGTCGGAGCTAGATCCGCCCTTGTCAACAATTTGAGCACAGTCCGGCCCCCTTAAGCATACAAAGACTTTTGGATCAACTCATTGCTCGTTGGGCTTTTGGCCCATCAGGTCAGGCTCGTCGAATGCTACAAATCTAAATTTTCATCGTCGAACCCATCTAAAATGTTGGATCCAATAATTCTATGAGCCTAAATTTTCATCGCACGAACCATCTAAAATGTCGGACCAAGCCATTAGACCGGGCCCATTTTGTCGGGCCTACCTCCAAAGTCCAAGAATTAAGTGATAAGAAAATCTGAAGTGGGGTATCAAATTTGAGGTCTATATCTCACCAATCACACCCTCTGGATAAGAGAACAATCCAGAACCCCCTCTCCCATTGGCCCTCCTTCTTCCATTTTCCATTACCTTCACTCCATTCTCAATCCATCCCAAAACACACAACCAAGAGAGAGAAAGAGAGGAAGAGAGAGAGCTCCAAAATGGCTGCTACAATGGCTACATCAATGGCTATTATCAACGCCAAATTCCCCAACACTAACTCAAAGAACCCTAACCCTACCAAATCCCCAAAACCCCTCCCTCTTATTTCGCTCCCAAAACCCCTTTCCTCCTCCTCCGCCGCCTCCACTGATGCCGTCACCAGCACCGCTATCGCCGCCACAATCTTCTCCACCCTCGCCTCCGCGAACCCCGCCATCGCCGCGCAGCAGCTGGCGGAGATCGCGGACGGCGACAACCGGGGCCTCGCGCTCCTCCTCCCTATCGTCCCCGCAGTTCTTTGGGTGTTGTACAACATTCTCCAACCAGCTCTTAATCAGATCAACAGGATGAGAAGTTCCAAGGGAGTCATCATCGGGCTCGGCCTTGGCGGCCTCGCGGCGGCGGGACTATTCCACCCGCCGGAAGCGGCTGCTGCTGCCGAGGCGGCGGCGGACAACAGGGGGCAGCTGCTGCTTTTCGTTGTGACGCCGGCGATTCTTTGGGTGCTGTACAATATATTGCAGCCGGCTTTGAACCAGATTAACAGAATGAGATCAGAGTGAATATATTGTTATTATATATTTTATAATTAAGGGTTCTTTTTGTGTGCATGAATTGCATGTAATTGTACCATTCTGTTAATGAAACTCTTTCTTGCACATATTGCTGCTGACTTATTAACGCCTTTGCAAATGCTTAAAATAAGTACGTTTTTAGGTTTTAACTTGGAGTGCTTGTAAATGCTTATGGCTGTTTGCAAATAAGGATGCTTTAAAAAAAATGATTTGAATTGATTCTAATGGTAAAATTAAAATTTCGTACTGTTTAAAAAAAATGGTTTAAATCCGAATCCGTCGAAGATCTGGGTCTTGATGGATTCTGAAAATCAGCTTTTAATCACTTCTAAGAGGTGATTTTAGTAGCTTCTTGAAAGTGATTTTAATGGTAGTATTGAGTTTGCAAACATCCCTCGTATAATAAGTACTTTTAAACTTTTAACTTAAAATAAACTGAAAAGATTTGCTACTCATAACTTCTGTTAAGCTAATTTGGATAAAAAATTGCAAGCTAAAAGTTGTTACTTTATGGAATCACCTATTCCAATCAATTCTACAAAAGTAGAAGTAACTGCAAACACCTCATCTAAGCTAAAAAAAAGTGTTTGCAATGATAACTTTTGCTTCAATAAGTTGATTAGGCCCAAAAGCTAGAAATAATTGCTTTTTTAATCACTTATTTTACTCACTATTTCAAAAGCACAAGTAATCACAAACACCTAATAAACATGTGAAAGTGATGATATCCCATTATAATATTTTATTAGTCTATTATGGATTTACATATTATGTAGACTTTATTTTCATTCGAGTAACACTTATGTTGAATCGAAAACTAATTCATAAAACAATCTTATTTAACAATTCGTCTGTTCAAACATCATGAAGAGAAATTTACCATAACTTAACTAATTTTATCGAGTCGAGCTTGAACCATGGGCCATTTTGGAATCTTTTCTCAGCCCACGTGCTCGAATGCCTATAAAATAATTTAAGATACAATAATCAAGAAGTGGGTCGGGGATTAAGGATATTAATTGGGCCTGCAATGCATGGGCCCAATAAGGTAAGCAGATTTGGTCGTTATGGCCCATCCACCTGATGCTGGCTTTGCTGTATGCCTCTGGAGATGGGATGAAGAGAGAAGGTTTGTTTATTGACGTCATCTTTGTTGCCACAAGCAATGGAATCTGTCGGACGCAGAAATTTAAGTTAGGGACGAATGTATAAACATGAGTATGTACGACGATAAATTTTACAGAAAAGAAAAGTACATTTTTACTATTATTATACCATTGTTGTAGGAAGAAATGAAAAATAAACTAAAAAAGACAAAAAATAATTATGATTCTCTTATTTATCTGATCCTTTTAATATTTAGTGAATACCCAAATTGTCCTTCCTCATTTACTTTTGAAGAAAACACATTAATGTATTTTTCCTCCAACATCCATAAATTTTGATGTGTTTTAATATTGAATACGTTTCGTGTGTGGCAGTCACACGAATCTCTTTCCGCGTGGTGGAGCCTTATTTACCAAATTAAGAAGAGCAAGACAAAACCCCATTTATCTATTTTCTTTTTATTATGCTTAAACTGGCTCGTAACATGAAATAAGATCCGTATAATCGCCACATACAAATTTTTTGTATTTAAAAATTTTCTATGTCAATACTCACATTTTTACATATATATAATAAACAATAAATGCATCTGAAAAAATTATTAGAGTTTTTGAGAAGATAATTTTCTATACCATGACATTTACACAAACACATATATGATGTGCCTTTATCCACATCTCACTCGTACATAGGAAAACCTAATCATTACAATGGTCTAGACCCACGAGATTTGTGAGTACTCAACAAGCCTATTCACATCAATCTCATTGGAAGAAGGTCCATTGTAGGCCCAAGCTCAAGTGGAGCCCTAGTTACTTTAAAATGATCATTACGCCCTCGGGTAAAAGATTATACATATGTCAACCCTCACAAAAAAAAAAAGTAAGTATTATAATCTATACATTATCTTCATTTTCTCCTTATAATATTCTATAGCTTTCGACTTAATGAAATTAATCAAAACTGACTTAAGCATCGGCAAGAAGACGAAGGCCATAACTAGAACTATTTTGGCACATCAATATATATTTACAATAAATACTTAGAGAATTTTTTTTGCCAAAGTTAAAACTAGAAATATAGTATTTGAAAACAATACAAGTAGAAAACCAAGCCGAGCTCACAGGCACTCGTGCACACTAGATTGGATCTGAAAGGTCCTTTCGTATAAAATTTATTACAGGAGATTTTGTGCACACAATCAGGAGATGACACGTGTACAAGTATTAAAATATTAGGTTGTCCATATTAGGAAAGTACATAAAGAAGCTTTTTATTGTGTTAAATGATATTTGAGCAAAAATAGAGAAAAGTGTCCCTCTAGCTAGAATTCTGCTGTTCTTTCCTATTTTGGCTGTCGATTATCAGCAAAATCGATTCGATCCGACGGGTCGATTCAATAGCTTCGATATTTATGATCGATCCGGCTATAGAATATAAATTCGAAGTACTATTTGGCCCGATCAGGGCAGCCCGATGAGTCCGATCCGACCCGATAATCTTAGTATATACTCCCAGATCGAGCCGACTAATAGGCCTGACCAAATTTTAATCCGACTCGACCCGATACGAAATATAGTGTTGACTCGACCGGCCCGGCCCGATCGAATTGTCACCTCTATCGAGTACTATTCATCATTAATTTAGTAAAACTACATCATAATTCTTATAATTATAATATGTTTTCTAGATTTAACTAATTACATTCTAATTAGTAACTTTAATTAGGTAATTATGTATTAATGATAAGCAAAACTATAAATTTAATGTTAGGTATATTTATGTAATTTTTATGAACTAGCTTACGAGTTCACTAACAAATTTGTTCTCGAGTTAATGAAATAAACTTTGAGTTAATTTGTTTATTTAAACTAATTGTAATTGAGTTCCAACAAGCTTTAGTCAAATCGAGTTTCGAATAGCTCATGAGAACCTTGGGAGCATGTTAATCTGTCTTTCGGGTTTTATGATTCATAATGGATTCTATGGTTAGAATTAGGGGTGAGCACGGTCCGGAGTGGTTCGGAGATATGGAAATCTCCAGAACCGAACCGAACCAAACCTCGGAGATATTCGGAGGTTTCCAAAATTAAATCTCCAGAACCGCTCCGTTGATCGGTTCAGTTCCTTCCGGAGATCGGTTCTTTCGGTCCGGTTATTCGGAGCTATTCGGAGTTTTTCCTTTAATATTTTTAGCAAAATGCACGAAAGAATTATAGTGTTGTCTTTACAATAATATCATATTGTTAAAAAAAAAGTGTAATTAAACAACTTATAAGTTATATATTAAGACAAGTTTCAAAATCATAACTTATAAAAAATAATTATAGGTTACTGAAGTAGTTATTTCGTCAAAAGAAGAATAGCACTAAATTATAAAGTTATTGGCTATCGATAACCTCTTTGGACATTTACCGATTATTTTTCATTGATAAAGCTCTAGCCGTATACATTGTCAATAAGTAAATGTAAACTTAATATGACTAACTACAGTAAAATTAAAGTTGACTTCAAGAGAAAAAGGTGTGTGCACGAGAAAGATGGAGAATCAAAGAAGAAGGAAACGAAGAAACGAGCCACTACTTGAAATTCAGGCGTAGGATAGTAATTATGTGCAGTGAGTTCAGGTCTAGAATTTTGACCTTTATATGTGAAAATAATTAAATATTAGATATAATAATAAATTTTAGTGATTGGATTAAAGAAATGTAGAATTGAATTGAAACATATCATAGTAATGTATTTCTTTATATAAACTATAAACATATTCACTGTTCATATATTTATAATTAATAGATATATGTTTATTATGAAAATGATTTATTATAAATATTGTACTCTATTATTAATTACTAAATCTTTTATAAAATACTAAAACAGTAGTTATATCATTGTTAAAATTTACTAAAATTCATAATGGTTCAATATTATAGTATAAAAGAAATTAATTAAATGATATAAAATATTCCATAGTTGATTACTTAGAATCGGTTCTACTCGGTTTTATTTCGGTTTTTCGATTTGGATCGGTTCGGATTTACAACAAAAAAATTCGGTTTGGTTCGGTTCGGATAAAGTCAAATAGTCAACGGATATTATCGGTTCGGAGTGCTTTCGGTTCGGGGTTCGATGCGAAGCGGATTATCTCCGAGACCCGTGCTCACCCTTAGTTAGAATCTCCAATAAATGAGCTAAAGAACTTATCTCAGTACTTTTGACATGTTGTGAAAATTACTAAGTTATGGAACGGTGGGTAAGGGATTAGCGTTTAGGCGAGCATTAGTCAATGTTAGTGGGAAATAAATTATTACAACGGAGGTTTCAACACAAATGTACTCAACAAAATATCTGCATTAAACAATATAGTCCTATATATGTACGTACGGACCTAACAATCCATCAATGCAGGAGTACTAATTTTGATGGTTGTCACCTATACGCCAAATTTAGTGATGGTTTTAATCACCCCTATATACCATAATTAGCGTCTATAATTAAGAGGTCATGGAATTTAAACGTAATACGATTCTTTTAGAGACGGACCCATAAATTTAATTGACTAAGGCATCTATTCATAGACGGGTTTAAAAGTTCGTCAAATGGGGTAAAGTTTTTATATTAAACTCTAAACTTAAAATATTAGATAAATCACATTAAAAAATATTAATTAAGATTTTTTAAAAGGGGAGGGCTACCTTTGTGCACCCCCTAAATATGCCATGAGTCTCGCAATACTTCACTTTATAAATGAAACTAGAATGTATCAACCATTTTGATAAGATTAATAAATTGATTCAATTAGAAGAAAATAAGATAAACTGTTTCTATATTTATTCTATTTTCTAAATTATTTTGCTTATACATAATAATACATTCATTTAATTCATGTTATATAATAAACTTATTTATTTTATTTAATAAAATTTAATTAAACTTGACTAAATTAAACATATATTATAGCACATTTTGATGGGGGCGGGGGCACTGACCCCTACATAGGTTCTTCAATGTCACCCCTAATTTCTCAATGTGTCGGTATTGACTCGTTTATTGTGAGTTACACCCAGCGATCTACACTGTGTGGCTTATTCACTATCTAAATATACACATTTTCACACCCGTATGTGTTTGTATAAATGTATGATGGATAAGATACAAGGTATAGATCTTCCAGTGCAACATCTCAAAGCAACTCTTACAACTAAATAATTTATCATTTATGTGTGTAAATGTATTTTTTCTTCTCTTTCATTATCAAACGCATGTACATATGTGTATGTATAGATTATGTTAATCGATATAGACATAGCATTGAAGGTATTGAAGAAAATTGACCTAAAAAATAATTGAAATGACAAAAAAAATTGCAATAAATAAATTTGAAAGTAAGGCCAAACCTGACATTGCACAACTATTCCCTGCTGTTTATACTCCAAACTCATACTTCTGGACAACATTGCCACATACCTGACACCAAAACAACATATTCCAATTACAAAAAATAATGAAATGATAATTAATACAAAAAAATTGCATTAAAAAACTGCTTATAATTAGTCTGCAATAAATCAATTAAACTCCTTTGAACTCTCTTTGATATATTCAAGTAAGCTTATGAGTCAAATATAAATTTGGTAAATTAAACTCAAATTACTACTAAAATTTAAAGCGAATCAAAGTTGAACAATTCAAAGCTTCACTTGACTACAGTTGATTGCACGCACATAGTTAGGATGTAAATAAGAACAGAGTACTAACATTTTTGAACTCGAACACGGCTTAAATATTCAAGCCTCGAGCTCGATCGTGTTCACTTTTTCCAACTCAAACTTAATTCGGTATAAACTCGTTAAACTTGAAATTGACTTGACTCGACCCAATTTATATGAAAAAGAATAAAAATTAGAAATTTATTAAAAATGAAAACATTAATTATACTGTTAAACGAGATGTGAACATTAGAATAATTCCTTATTTTATTTTAGAATTTTGATATATTTATAATTATCGCAATTATAAAGGATAAATTAATAATTTAGAATAACATCAACTACGCTCGCGAGCTTGTTGAGTCAAGTATCAATGAGCTCAAATTCGAGATCTATTCGAATAGTTCGTTTATCTCGAATCGATTTTGAACATTTTACAAGTATTATTGAGCTCGAACTTGACTTGTATTCGAATAGCTCATTTATTTCAAACTGATTTTGAACTTTTTACTAAGTATCAATGAGCTCAAATTTGAGACCGATTCGAATAGCTCGTTTATCTCGAATTTTTTGCGAATCAATCTCGAGTATCTCACGAGTTGTCTCGACTCAACATCGATTAGAGAAGACGAGAGAAACTTACGCTTTAGTTGCAGCATAAACCGAGTAAAGAGGATACGAAGAAACGCAGCCAGATGAACCCGATCCAACGTTAACAATCACGCCTCTCTTCTTCTCCACCATTCTCGGAATCACCGCCTTCGTTACCCAATTTATCGTCTCCACATTCACCCTCACCACACTCTGCATCAGCTCCAAATCAACCTCGTGAAAAAATCGAGCGTAAGGATACGCCAATCCGACGTTGTTCACCAAAATCCCCAAATCCAGCCCCCTCGTTTCTGTCTCTACAATTTCTCTAATCTCCTCGCCTCGACATCTGCAGAAGTCGACGACGACGGTTTTAATCAAAACGCCGCCGTGTTTACGCTCGATTTCGTCGGATGTAGTCTGCAGTTTCGACGGATTCCGGCCGACGAGGACGAGGTTGAGGCCGTGCGCCGCCATCTCGAAGGCGAGGGCTTTTCCGATGCCGTCGGTTGAACCGGTAATCAGCGCCCATGAACCGTAGGAGTTTAGGTTTTTTGCGGGGCGGAAGAAGGTGACATAGATTGAGTGAAGGAGTTTTAGGAGGAATTTGGAGAGGTTAATGATGCCGATAATGGCGGTTATTAGTAAAACAGTGGTTTGAATCTCCATGGGAGTGTTATTGAAGAATCTGTAGATCCATATTATTATTTTATAAAATGAACAGAGAGTACGACGGAAGTGATGTTTTCATGCGTGAGATTCAGTTTTTGCCCCTCTTAATTGCTTTAATTAACTTTTAACCCCCCTTAAATGGGAATATAATTGTACTGTGTTTTGGTTTTAATTAATTATACCACTTTATTTTATTTGCATCGATAATTGTGTATACAATATATGAAATGTGAAAATTGGTTTTTGTGGTTTAAATCTCAAATTTTATTCGATTTCTTGTTTTCTGTTTTTTTTTTTTACTTTCTAAAAGCACAAGAAGTTAACGCAGTTGGTTGTACTAGTTAGTTTTCCCTTTTCTAGATTGTTTGAGAAAATTGAAAGATCATTTATCTATATTTATTTGATTAAATTGAAAAGTGAGTCGTTAATATATTTTAGTTTTATTTTTAATTGATCAAAAATATTTTCGAAAAAATTATATAAATTGTAAGGGGGCCTCCATTTTTTTGCACCGGACTCTATGAAAGATTGGATCGGCCCTGTCTGCACACACAACACGCACTGTCTACTGCACACATTTATTCAACACTATATACACAATTCACACAATTTACACACAAAACTTATCAAATTGTGTTTTTGATCATTGATTATGGAATACAAATTTATTTCCCAATTTTCTTGTTACATCCTTCATTCACTTGCGAGATTATTATATATTCGACTAATTATATTTTTGTTTGTATTGGACGCAGCTAACAACTATCAAATACAAACATAAATATAACTAGTCGAATATTATAAGCTTCATTATTACATTTTCTTAATTTATAAGCACTCAAGAAACTATATTTTATAAATTAGGATACTTACATATATTGCTTAAAAGTATTTAGGTTAATTTGTACCAATCTAGATGGGGTGAGCCATCTCAAAAATATATGAATTGGGTTATAGATGCGTTTATATATGACATATTGATTTGACATTTACAATATACATCTTATATTTCTTCATCGCAATACAAACATCTCTTTTACGGATCCTAAATATGTCCAATAGAATATGACAAAAACTTGTGTGAGACTGTCACACGGATCTCATTCCTTATGATCAGTCAACTTAAACATAGTAGAAATGAAATGGGTAAGTGAGGCTCTGCATTCTTCTCAATGATTTGAATAGATAAGGCTCCATCACAAGAAATACAATCCGCATGACCGCCATAAATAAAACCTACTCATGGAATATACTCCGAACACCTATAACTCAATCCAAGTATCCACTTCTAATTTTATAATGATTAATATTTAGTTTTAAAATGACATCCAAATCTTAACTTTAACTGCCTACCAGCCCCATCCTAGTTTTAGGCTTGTGACCTATCTACTTTTTGCATGACAACTTTGCTCTAGTAAATATACAATTCATAAGTCTTCACATTTACTAAGAGGGTTAATTTTATGTTATCAATCGAGCACTGTTTAATTGGATAATTTAATTATTTATTTAAAAAAATTAATTAATAATTTTTATTTACTTTTTCAATCAATTATTGGATAAGTGTCAATGAATTTCTCCTATAACATGTTTGTTTATTTTATGATTGGATATAGTAGAATCTGTATAAGAGGTGTTTAAAAAGTGATGAAGAATGTTGAAAAATTATTTGTGATAAGATGATTATGTGTTAATTAAGTTAATTACTGAAATTTTGTAAAATGAGTAGGTGAGTTAGGGAAGGGGGTGTAAGCACGGTCGGACCTCTTCTTAGTTGGGAGAGTCCATCGCCTCGGACCTCGAAAAATTGTAATATGTTAGGAGCCCAAATTTATTTAGTGTACTTTTTACGATGTAAAGACAAGAGTTTGATTTTTTTCTTTTTAAGTTTGTACACAAGCAAGAAACAAAAAAATTATGGGCCCTTTTGGAAAACTATTTGTTTTTTTTTTTTTTTTTATATGATGAAATAAACATATAGAGTATTGAAAATGTTTTAACCTTTTTATGTTTTTTTTTTTTAAGTTTGAATACTAGAGAAAAATCATGGGACCATTTTAATAAACTCGACTCAAGCCCAAATGTTTCAAGGATACGGCCTTGTGTACGAGGGAAGTAATATGTATAATTTTTTTGGAAAAGGAGTGTTGGAGTTGATTTCACTAATCCTAAAGATAGTTCTAGAATAAATGGAGAATTGGAACGGCACATCTCCATCCATCACATAAATCCATAAATAAACATAGCCTATAAATAGTTTTAACAGAATTTCCTAGAAATTGTGATGATGTGTCTGGTACCTATTTTTTTTTTTTTAAATAATTATTCTCTCTGACAAATTGAAGTAGTCACGTTTGGTAACTATAGAAATTTATCTGAAGTAGTATTTAGCACGACAAGCTCGACCGGATAGGCTAAAAGCCTAAGGGCTACAACCACCCCAATTGTCTAATACTTACTCGGTGATAGGAATAAATAATAGATATACAAATAATTACTATTATCAAATAAATATTTACTCATATTGGTGATAAGAATAAATCATAAATATACAGATATATACGATGATTAAATAAATATAAGTGGGGTAATCATAAAACTGCAAACACCTATAACTTACCTAACAAGTGAAACTGCCGTGCACAGTTTTCGCGGGATTATGGCCGTGCAGTTTCTGCAAGTAACCTATATGTTAACTTATTTGATTCTGTCACCCTCATTCTAAACTGAAACAAAAACATAATCAAAATTATCAAACTGAATGGCTTATGTTTTTAGCCATGTGCAAGAAATTACTATTATATGGGAGAATTCGGCGATACTAACTGACGAGGTATATAAAATAGCTGAGTTAGACTTTTTTATGGTAGATTTTAATTCAAAATAAAAATATTATTCATATCATTAGAAGAAAACAACTTGTATTTCTGACGAAACTCACCGTATATGGGAAGGACCAAAGTCTACAAACCCCTTCCGCACAAAACCCCAAAATCTAGGGTTTCAAATCGGAAAATTTCCGGACTTTTTCCGTGGGTTCATCTAAGAAATTTTGAATTTTTGGTGTTAAGGTTTGTGGCTTTTGTCAATTGCAAATTAAGAAGGGAAATGCATGTATAGAAGCAGGCTCCAGTATCATACCTGCACAACCAACCAGGCAACCACCCTCTGCCTATCCAACTTCTTCGAAGAATTGAATGAATGCCCAAGTAACCGGAAAAAAATAACACCAAAAGACACATAAAGTCAATAATCATTGACAACTTCTTCGAAGAATTGAATGAATGCCCAAGTAACCGGAAAAAAATAACACCAAAAGACACATAAAGTCAATAATCATTGACAATTGGTACAACACAATAAGACAATTCTGAGAATCAATATTAAAGACCTGTTGAATCTAAGTAGTTTTTGCACTGCCCGTTTCTCCGACAATGATTGTGGTGGCGTGTGTCTCCACTAAATACAGAAGAGCAGTTCACAAAATGGCAGTTCTATACTTGCACACCGGCAACATCAGCCTCTGTTTCTCCATGTTAAGAAAACCATGGAAAGTTCAAATATGAGAGAGAGAGGTAAATTTCTCGCCCATAAGAAGAAAAGGAGGCGGAGTAGAACAATCCGCCGTCCTCTTTCCCGGTTTCCAGAATCTCGACATTCCACTTTCTCACCAGTGAAAAAACAAATCAACAAGTCAATAATGGCCAAACTGCACACTAAGTTATAGGGCAACAATAAAACATTAATAAATAACAGTTTATCATATTCTAATTATTTGTAGTTCATAATCCATAATCTTGTATCAATCTCAATGAAAAAGAAATAACAAAAATCAGACTACCACAATAGCATACCTGCACGACCAAGCGCCTTTGTTGCGTGCATGCTATCATCCCTCCACCATTAATCCATTCAGCTTCTTTCATGAACTGAATCAATGCCAAAGAAACCGAAGAACGCAAGAACGAACACCAAAGAACACAAGAACAACAATTTTCAAGCGGAATTTGAGTAATTTTTTCACTCAACAAAAAACAAGAAATAGCATAACTAACACATGAAACGCAAAGTAGCAACAATATAATTGCCACTTGCATGATTCTTTATAAATTTAGCACGTTGGGCACACTTTAATGTGCTCAGTGTCTCAAGCGTGCAGCTGCAAGGCCATAGTGGAATTTTATGTAAATATATTCAACTTAGTGAATTAGATGCTATTGGAATGTCTTTGATAACTTTCCAGGTTTTATTTGGCAATAACCTTCTAATACCAAGATATTTTGAAAAAGGAATTACCTTACAGATGACAGATAAACGAAAAAGAGAAGAACCAAGAATTTGAAAATTAATAAATCAAGAACCTGAGTATTTAAACTTAGCAGCTTTATTCATGATCTGCAAATTATGAACTGATCAGATCAATCAAGCGGGAACTTGGCAGGCATGGGCGCAAAAATGGTGCCTGATCAAAAGCTGGAAAATATTTAGTCTGCAAATTGAATTTCAGCTATTTTCTATTCCCTAAGGTTTGTCATAGCATAAAATTTCAAGTCTAAAGGAGAAGAAGTTCCAAATCTCATATGTGGTTTACACGAGTTTCAAATGCCTACCGTAGCTGCAAGGCCAATCGCAAATCAAACAATGCTCTATGCTACAAAGAGTAATAATAATTACTCGAACATCTGGTTCGATGAAGGACCTAGCCATGCTTGGCTCCACAAATGTTGTTCCATAGCCCGGATTCCATCTGGTTTTAATATAAGCCAATTTCCTTTTTAATATAAGCAATGATGGCCTGGGGAAATACTATCACCACAAAGGTATCATATATATGAATATGAAACAATGAAAGCAAGCAGACCAAATTACGATGAACTACAATCACAGAAACACGGAACTAAAAACTCTGAAACATGAACATACCCTCTGATGTTTGACCAATCAATAGTATGTCAGCGGTAGTTTCCATCCGATCCTTTTCTCCTTTTGTTTTCTCATCTGATTAGGACGACAGTTTTGCACACTGTCTTTTCGCCTTCTTCCTTTCAGCGATATTTTCTCCTTATTTTCTGCGGTAGTTATATAATAAAACCTGAGGAGAAGTAAACAGTAGCTCTCATTAATGTGCTAAGTAACTGGCAATAATAATTACAAATAGCAAAATGGATCGTCGCATGTTCCTGGAGCATGCGATTTAGATTGTTGTGAATTTCTGCGTCATCATTTGCAATTCTGTTGGTTCATATTAGAGAGGAGCATGCGGCGTCATTCTGAATCTTAGTTTTATGCAAAAGAATTATTAGCAAAGTAAGAAAGAACATACATCAGGAACTAATCCCATGGATTTCATTTCGTAGCGGAGAAATAATACATCTTGCATTCGAGACCCTTTCATTGTGCCCACAATAAGCGAGTGAAAGGTGTCCCTCTGTAACTTCACACCATCCAGCATCATATCATCATACACATCACGCAACAGATAAGGCCTAAAAAAATTCAAATTGATATGCAGCATTATAATCCAAGACAATCGAAAATAGAAAACGTGACAAAGTTAAGGCACTTTTGAGCGTTGTATATCAGTGAGCAAATGAAGGCACGAAACATTTTACTCATTTAGCTTCAAATGTAAATAAAGAGTTATACTTGTATACAATTCTTTTCAAACTATTCATAGATCATTCTCTTCTGTAGGGAGAAGGGAGTCCGATTCAACTTTATATTAATTTTCCATTTCCACCATTAAATACCAAATCCTGAATCTAAATGCACTATAGCAAAATGAAGAGTAAAGCTGGGGTGGGGGAATCAATGTTAACAAAAGAACACCTTCACTGAGCAGCGATAGAGCAAATGACGGTGTTATATTCAGCCTCATTGTTCACGTATTTTCTCTTCCAATACTCATCACTCGGGGCACAGAAATTTCGGCACCCTAGCACACAAACTATTGCTCCATGGTTCCCTGAATGCACAATTATCGGAATACAAAATATGAATAAATAAATAAATCAAATTATTTCCAAGGTAATTCAAGTTATATACAGCAGGTGGATTTTGAGCAGAATACCTGAGATTGCACGGAGGAGCTTCATGGCAGACTGAGGGAGCTCTCTTCCCCCCACCACACAATTAACAATTTTCAAATTCATAAACACTTGCTTCAAAGTTCAAATTATAAAATGATACAAGTACTAGAAACACATCCGGAAACCATAATCAGTAAATCAAACCTACCTTGGCATAACAGTCCTTCCATCCTCCCCGGGCGATCTGATGACCTCCCAAATCAAAAGCCTTGAACTTATATTTGCCAATACTAAGCTCTTACCTGGTCAAATATTGCGTTGGCTGGTGTTGTATTAATCTCTGAGTCAAACCACAATCTCACCAGAATCAAAATCGATCAAATGAAAACCATTGCAATTGATTAATAAATACATAAAAAATGAAGAAGAGAAAGCACCTCACCTTGACCATGTGAAGGAGTGTAGTATTGCCAGCATTATCAAAAACTGATTAAACACCATTAGCAGTTTTTAGGTCAAATCTTGCTAAATCTTCTCAAACTAACTTTATGTCATGGACTTATTAAATTATTTTGGAGGATCTACATCTGGGATACTTGTTCAAGTACTCTTTTATCATCTTTATGAAAATCATGTCATCTAGAACTTACTCTCACTTTATTTCATCTGAACACTCAACTTATCGAGCAGAAACTCTTATCTTCCATTCAAAATTTTGAAAAAGAATAAAACCAAACAAACTAACAAACATTAATCAACGCATAGGAGCATGTACATGGTAGAAATCCTCAGACATTTTGTCTCATTTGAATATTCCTCCTTCAAATCACTTCCAAGAAACATTTTGAAAAAGATAGACAATGCTCATATATTTTCCAACATTGCTCATACAGAGAACTATAAAAATTAATGACTACTAGACAACAATTGTTTGATTTCTTGTATTGCATCATTTATCCAGATTACAACACTAGTTATATCAAAGCATTCCTCCTTTAAATATGCATGAATTGATATAATTAAGGATCAATGTAAATGCATATCAATGAACAGTAGATATATATTGACAGATTAAAATTCTGCAGAACTGAAACCCACATGTAATCATTATAAATTGAAAACCATATATTGCAATTCTACATTAACTAATCGAAAAGTGAGAGAGACACAGTGAGAGAGAGTTACGTAGGTATTGAGCTGGCGAAGAAAGCTGGAGAAATGTTGTGCTTGAATTCTTGAAATACTTGGTTAACAAATCCATGGCGAATTCTGCAGGTGCTAAATAACATAGAAATACAACAACGGTACAGTATAACCGTTGTTGTTCAGCGCATTTATTAACTAAACAACAACGGTTGTACTTACAGCTACGTTTACCCGCTAATAGACATCGGTTTTGAACTAAAACCGTTGTCTTCTTCATGTTCCTTGTAGTGCTTAGTCATACATAATAGCATGATTTCCGTGGTAGGATGTCTAGAAATATGGATGGAAACAACTAGAGTACTTTAAGTGGTTAAAAAGTAGTGCATTAGCCTCCGCCATATAATGAAAACCCAAAATTGGATTTGTAAGGAGTGTCATATGGCGGAGTGGTATCATGTCCCGTGTATGGACCGTAACCAATAAGACATTTGCAAACAAAGGAAAACTTTGCAATCTAATGGAACTTAATTAATAAAGCTTTTGACGCTGACAAGAATATGAGGAGAGCTGATGATAACGTAACCTGGTTTACTTTTGCAGTTAGTTCCACAGGACACTCTGAACCAAGCCTCTTTTCTTCATCAGTAGCTGTTTGCTCACGACCACAAACAATTAGCATCTTCAAGAAGATCAGAGAACATTAGATAGTAAAAAAATATTAGTGCTTTATACATTACTGCATAAGAACAATTAGACTTAACAGAATGCTACATTGCTGAATCTATCTTTAGTAACTCATGAACATGAAGGGCCTGACAGAAGTTCACTAGAGAAAGGGGGGGGGGGGGGGGGGGGGGGGGAGGGGAGGAGAAGGGGAAGAGAGATATTAATGTTAAAATATTTATCATCCATGCTTCTCAAATTTCAGGAGAAACTTAAGTATACGATATCGCCGAAAATATGCACCATCGCCCAAGACTCCAGGATTCCTGAAATTAACAATGGAATGGAATTCCTCAAGGTCATTCTAAAATAATACAAAATGGTAAAGCCAATAAAGAAGAGGAGAAGTACAATGAGCACCGATGTTTGGTGAAAATGCTCAGACTGTTCTTACTTTCATTGGAGTCCCTACGGTGTTTGCATGATAGCAACCTATACTTTTCTCCTCCTCTGCAACATATAGTGCTGATAGGCTATCGACGCAAAAGTTTATTCTTTCAGTGCCACGGGGTCAATTTCCTATTTGGTAAAAATGGCTGGACTCTTTCATTTCACTGAAGTTCTTCCAGAGTGTTCAAAAGTTGGCTGAAACATGCTTCAGCTCCTGGTTTCAATTGCAATACAACAGCCAAGAAACATAAAATAAAAAGAAAACATAATAAGTGTTTGCACATGGTGCCAGAGTTCAACCTATTTCCAAAGTTTGAAAAGATATGCAAATGAATCATAAGTTTCCAAATAGATCAGTATTTATTGAAGATTACAATCATAACAGAGCAAGAAATACTTTTCCTGAAAATTCTGAAATTCTGCTAATATTCTGAAAAAAATGTCAGTATAATTCATGATACACAATTTCAAAACAAAAACAAGCCGAGTCGGATTAGTTGCTGGTCGAATAAACGTAAGAGCCACAACATCAAAAAAGTTGAGTAAACATAGCAACTTGGGTAGACAAAAAACTGAGCAACGAATTTCTGATTGTCTAGGGAATAAAAATTTAAAGAAACACATTCTAGACTTGGAGAATTGTTTGTCTTCTCTGTAAGTATTGATGGAATTGGTTGTACCTCAACACACATTACTTGTAATTGCACACATACTCTCAGGTTGCAGGAGCTGCTCTATTATATGAAGTTCAATGAAGCACAAGATCAGAGGCCAAGAAAGAGGAAAGGATAAAAATTGCAATGAAAGTTGATTAAAAGTTATTGATATAACATGAAAACCTGGTATTAAGCCATTGACTTTGCTTCAATTGTTGCTGATGAGATGATAAAGTGAAGTTCAGGCAACGTCCTTGAATCTGTTTCCCAATAGTTCAGTTAACAAAGAAGAAAGATCAAAACAGAGCAATATATTATACAGTTAAAAAAAAAAGGAGAAGAATACTACAACAATCATCGGTATTTTCAGGGAGAGTGTGTTGGTTTCATGAATAAGAAGCACGAGTGTGGCTTCTGAAAGAAATAAACTTAGAGATACTAAATTTGTTTGATTTATGTAATTGGTGTTTCATTTTATTACGCAACATGAGCCATCCTGCTCTGGTTCTTCACTGCATGCTCAACTATCTTTTATCACTTCAAACTTTTCGACACCAACCCTGTTATGATACTTACATCTTATCATATATATCCTATATATTGTTTCATGTAATATATATATTTTTAATAATTGAAGGGAACATATTAGTTGAAATATATATCCTGCTCTGTTTCTTCAGAGCAATATGTTGTGTTATCTAATGTTTGACTTGTCAATTACGTAAATCAGATAGAATATTACACAAATAGGGCACTTTACATTGACAGAGAGACAAAGAATGTAAAATCCATTGACAAAAAATCAGATGAGAAGAAGCATGAATACTCACAGTATTGGTAATGTCTTCAAATCGAATTGTGTAACCAGATTTCTTGAATGGTTGAAATATATCAACATAAGCAGAAAACTCAGATTCTCAAATCAGGAAACAGATTGAAACAGAATCCCCACACAACATACTAAGGCAACCTCAGAAATCGGAATCTTTGTTACCAAACAGAAATAATAAAAACCTTGAAATTCAACACAAAAGCGTAAAATATCAAACCTCAGTTATGCTTGTGCAGCCTCTATCTAATTTACCATATGCTGGAAGCTTATCTACAAACGAACACTCCCAAGTCTTGCATATTTTCCAAGCCAAACCTGCAAAATTCAAGCATGTCCGCACATAAATCTTGCAATTCTGTAAACTAAAAGAAAGAAAGAGAAGTTCGTGTAAAAAAACTCATTATGAAGAGGGCTTTTGCATTGCTAGAAGGAGTCTCCGTTCAAGGGAACGTTCCTCCGTCTCGTCATCAAGAGGACCGCCATTAGAATACTCGAGATGACTGTGTTCTCTCCACATTGTATCGCACCTCAATGCTAATCCGCCTCCATGGATTGTGAATGTTTCCTTTTATATAATTTTGGCGTAAATTTCCCGCGGATTTGAGTCGGCGCCTTTTCTAAACAAAAGATCTGGAGAGGGATTTCTTTCCTTTATTAATTTTTGAATGAAAATGGTAAGACAGAGAGTTTTCTTAAAAGAGATCGTATTTTCCTTTTTTATTCAGGAAAGAGACTTGTTACCGTTATACAGTTGTCAATTCTCGTATTAGCTGATCTCGAATTGGGCCTCCGATACAGTAGCCCAGCCCAACATGTATGATTGGACCAAGAGATACCATGGCCCAATTATTATTTGGGCCAATTCATTTATATCTGGGCATAACCCAATTAATTCTTAACCCAGCCTAGCCCAAAATGCAGGATTGGGCCAAGTTCGTTTATATCTGGGCCATATTTTTGTTGATTTCTTCATCAATTGTTTGACTTGGATTCCGAGACTATTTTTCAAATAAGTGCTGTTTAAGAGAAAATTTCAAAATAAGTGTTGTTCTAACAAAAAAATTATAATTCTTCCAATTTTACCATAAACAACTTACTTAATTTAGTTTATACTTTCCTTATTCCACAATATACCAAATTAAATGGATTTCGGATGTATATATTTACTAGTTTTATCAATCCTTAATTTTTACACAAAAATAAAATAAAATTAAAACGATACTTATTTTGAAACGAAAGAAGTATAATTTTAATTTTTTTTTCTTTTTGTCTTTTTTATTTTGTTTGTTATTTAATCAACCAAGTTACTATAAACCTAGGATCTCACGAAATTTCCTATTATATGCTATCATCACTATATGGAAAATAAATGTTATAAAGTTGACAAATCTATATGTATCTTTATTAAAATTAAAGTGAATAACTATATATACAGAGTATATTACCCCATTGTATACGTTATTATTTGTAGAGATGGTTCTAGAAAGATGGAAAATAGAAAACAAAAAACATATACCACCTTCGTTTTTAGTTGTAGTTTTGGTTTAGAATAGAAAAATTAAAAAGTAGGTGAAATAGGAGGGAAAAAAACAGTTTGTGTATCAATTACGACATCCCACATAATT
Organism: Ajuga chamaepitys; assembly: GCA_958295605.1. Lineage (NCBI taxonomy): Eukaryota > Viridiplantae > Streptophyta > Magnoliopsida > Lamiales > Lamiaceae > Ajuga > Ajuga chamaepitys. The sequence continues at coordinate 64,176,665 of OY282498.1, read as the reverse complement.
AGAAAATTACGCGGTTTTGAGAAACAGATAAAGCAATAAGATTTCAAGGTTGAATCATTACAACGTAGTTTTATGTGTGAAATACGATTGAGACACCTTAATTGGGATAAAGAATCTCTGAGTGCAAATATACCCTCAATTATTTTTTCTAAATCCCCTCGAATCTCTAATTTTCTCCATTCTATCCTTTATAGTATATCTCCCTCCAATTATATAGGTGTAGGAAACATTAAAAATAAACTAAAAATAAACATTTACTCTCACCGTTTTAAAATAAATATCGTTTTAACTTGTTTTGAAAAAATTAAGCATGAATAAAAAGACAAATTATGCATATAGAATCTATTTTATTAGGATATATTTTATTGAATAAGGAAACGACTAAATTAAGTAGGTTGTTTAGGGTAATATTAAAAAAAACTATGTTTTTTTATGTAAAGCGGCTAATTTTGAAAATTTTCATCTCGTGGAGTAAAACATTTCATTAGAGCTGTCATAATCGGTCGGCCCAGTCTGCCCAATATTTTAGATGGACTGAGCATAGAAATGTAGACTCGAAGTATCATTGGGCACAACACACTCGATTTGATGAATAAAAGTGCGACGGACCATGAGTCGGTCCAAAAGGCTTAGTATATTTGCCCGATGGACTGGGCCCAACGAATGTCACTTGTACATTTCATAAAACATAAAGTACAACTACAAAAATAGAGATAGTACAGAACAAACGACCCTTTATTGATGGATAACAACATTAACAAGAAGTAATTAAAAATGTATAGGACAACAACATATGCAAATTTATTCAATCTCATCAAATAATGTAATAGCATAGAAACTGATCATGTAGTAATTCAAGTTAATTCTATCCTACACTCAAAAACATTGCTCATGACATATTTCTGATCACATGTTTAAAATACACCACATGAGTGTGAGTGATTATGTGGTCAGAAATATACGAGATCAATGCTCCTGGTGTAGGACAAAATAAACTCGAAAGTCAAGTAGTAACTCAAGTCGCCAGTCCCGCTCAGTCCGTGCAGCAGCGGTACATAACATACTTGTCCATAGTCTTGCCGCACTCTGTGCACACCACCGTCTCGGGGATGTACCCGGCTTGCCCTGGGAGGATCAGGCGGTGGCAGTGGTGCTCCGGGTGGTAACCGCGTAAATGCTTGTCCAAGACAGGGACAAACTTGTCTGGGTGATCAACCTCGTACCCCCAGGTGGTGTAGTTGTCCAAAACAGGCAGCAACTTGTCCCCGTGCGCCATCGTTATCTCGTAGTTGCCCCTGCTAAAAACTGCCCACCCCTGTTCGCTGCTGTCGTACGTTAGCAAGTCGAGTATCCCCTGCATTATGTGGTCGTCTTCCACTGTTTTCCCGATCTGTTTCTTTGAGTTCCACATGCTAGCTAGCCTCACCCAGAAGTACCTGTTCAAGATTGTTATTGTATTAATTGAATGTTAAGAAGTACCTTTGTGAATGATTTTGCTTTTGGAGAAGCAGTTAATTTAAGAGATTCTGGAAAAGCTCCCCTTAGGCTGCTTTGAGCTTCTGCCTAAAAATAGTTTATGTTAGCGCAAAAGCTATATTCTGGAAACACTCAAAATTGACTTTTTAACCTAACAGCACGGTGCTTTAAAAAAGCTCATAAACACTGCTTACCGCAGTGTTTGCAGAAGCTCTTTTAAGATATGTGCTTTTAGCTTAAAAAAAATCAATTCGAGTGTTCGTGGAATATAGCTTCTGCTATAACATCAACTATTTTTAAACAGAAGCTCGAAGCAGCCTAAGGGAAGCTTATCCAGAATCTCTAAACTTAATTACTTCTTCAAAGTAAAAGCATTCGCAAACACGACCTAATCTTTTAGATACGGTTGTTTGACAGTACCAGACAAAGTCGTAGTAATCGGTGGCAAAGATATGACTCAGATTCTCTCTGGCAATGACTTCGTGGCAGATGCGAACTTTCTCCTTCGGGTTGCGCTTTCCAACGTAGAGCATTTCGAGTGGGACGTTTAAGGCCCGGGCTGCTGCTCGGGCCGACTGGGTGAACTTACGCACCCAGTTGACATCATCCCCTCCATAGAGACATATGACCTTGTTGGTATTGATCTGCTCAAAGAAGAACAATTTACATCCTTTTTCATTGTTTTATAACTTAAGTACGAATTTCGGCCTATTATACTTAGTGTGTTTTTATAAGAGCTAGCAATTCAGGTCGTCAAGCCCGAGCTGCCCAAAATATTGAACGGGTCGAACGAATTTTACCACCTCTAATTTGTATATTATGTTTCAAAAGACATTGTAAGTGGGAAAAATTCTGACTTTTAAAAAATGTCAATAGGGGATTAGAATTTTGGAAGTTCTCATTTCAGAGGCCTGAATTTTGAGTTTTTTTTCAATTATGAATCTAGATTTTGAATTTTAATTTTAATTCAGGACTTACATCTTACAAAATATAATACATTATTCGATGTATGGACGATTTAGTACATAGTAGATTGAAAATTTCAATAGTACATTGAAATTTTCGATATATTACTGAATCTTCTGATCGGATAATGTTTCTTATCTTTCAAGATGTAAGCTCTGAATTGAGAATTAAATTAAAATTTTAGACTCATAACTGAGAAAAACTCACAATTCAGGCTTGAATTGAAAACTTTCAAAATCCAGGCCTTGAATTAAGACATTTTCTGGAATTCAAAACCCTTTTACTGAAATTTTATCGATGCAAATGATAATTGACCAAAAACTCGTACATTTCATGCAGTGCAGTGCAGAAAAACATAAAACAGAACCACATACCCAATCCGGAATGCGTGTATCGATAGCGTCTCCGATGAGATCAATATTCCACTCACTATCTTCCCAGAGCTTCCTCTCCCATCTTCGAGTAAACGGGAACGCTTTCGCGCCCCAAATCCACATCATCGGCAAGGCGTCATGAGGCGACAGGACGCCTTGTGGGTCGAGCACGACGAGCATAGGCATGTGGGTGAAACGCAGCTCCTCCCGAACATACCTAATGACAACCGGCTCAATGGTCCTCGGGTGGTCGGCCGAGAACCAAGGCATGCTGTTCCGGAGGTTGTAGAAGTTGGCCTCCTGGACCGGCGTGAGCTCGATTCTCGGGTCCATTATCGGGAGCCAGAGGATCTCGAAATCATGCCTGATTGTGGTCTCTTGATCGTGGATCAAATGGAGAACATGTAGCTCTTCTGGAGGAAGGTCAAGGTCTGTGATCAGTAGCAGTACATATTTCAGCCTTAGCACTTCAAGCCGTTCCTGAAAATGAATTGAAAAATTCGGTTAGTTCCAATTTGAGATGGCAATCTTGACCTGACCCGTCCTAAATCAACGTGTTTGGATCACGCCGTAGCAAGGCAGTCGGGTATAGGTAGAGATGATAATTGGAACGATCCGGTCCCGCCCGTCGAGCCATCGCTATATTTTGGGCTGGGTCTGAGTTGTCCAAACTATCATCGGGCACAAAATAAGTTAGTTCAACCCATTCCCTTTAATATATTAAGATTGTTAGCCCACTTTGTGGTCCCAGTAGGTGGGACCTACCAGGGCCAATAGTACTTTGGACAAAAAAATTATGGTCCAATTCATCTAAAATATCGGGCAGCCTGGTCCGTTAAACCAACGTCATATTTTGGTTGGGTCCGGATAGCCCAAACTATCATCGGGCGCAAAATAAGTCAGCCCAACCCAACCCATCCCCCTATAATATATTTAAATTTTCGAGCCAACTTGTGATCCTACCAAATTGGGCATATCAAGTCCAATAATATCTCGGACCAAAAATTTTTATGGTCCAACCAAGTTGTCGTGTGTTGAACTATCCTGCCCCAACCCCCAAAGTGATATTTTAATGTACTGTGTGATTTTTTAACACAAATTAATCAACTCAACATTATATATAATATTTACAAATCATGTAATTAAAAATAATGATATATATCAATAATATCAAATTAGAGGTAAGCTACAACGCTAAAACTATATTAATTAAGTTTAAACACTCCAAATATTATTATGAATAGGATATAAATATATTTTAAACATTCAATAATTTATTTCTATATTTTTTGTTTTGTATGACTTCTCAAAGAAATACATGTCTATTATGTACTTAGTAACTTTTATTTTAAATTCTAGCAACTTAAAATTTTATTTGTGTTCGAAGAAAATGAAATCCCCCTCCCTGCTCCCCCTCTGTTCCAATCTGTCCTATTGTCATTTCTAACCCTAAAATAAGAGTCATGTAACGAATAAAAGATAGGGAAAAAAATCGACATTTGTGGCTCTGGAACCGTGGTAGAGCGGCTTATGATCGTCTCTGGGACGAAAGAACGCATTGAGAACTTTCATGTTGTCGATATGAGCCGATTCGAGTAGTCTCTTGAACTTAATGTATGCATCTTCTTGCATCTTCTGATCTGCAAACCAAATTATATTTGTTGGTGTAGAAGCGGATTTTACAATTTTGTATGGTCCTAATTGAAAAAATTGCACTAAATATCCTTTATCTTTGATCACTTAACTTTAAACAAGTGTTTAAAGTTAAAGGATATTCTATGCAATTTTTTCGATTGTAATTGATTAATGAAATTTACCAACTAAGTCTTTGCAAATCTTCATTTGTTTGTGCAAGTGCTCCATTATGACATTGAGCTTATGGTCAAGACTCAGTATCTCCCAACACATGGATGTCGATGTAACGTATCTGATCACCCACAAGAATCATTTAGTATAAATTACGAATTCTTGTTTATTGAACCGAATTTACCGCTAAAATTGGTAATTCCGGCAATTCGGCCCGGTACACAGGATACTATATGTTGAGTCGGGTCAGGTCGACCCAAAATTTTATCGGACCAAGAATTAGAAAGCAAAGCCTGGTTCATCTCCGTGGTCTGTCTGGCTTTTGGTCCATCAAGTTGGGCGTGATAGGCCCTATATATAGCCTATCAGGTCAAGAATTCTAGGGCTGGTCCATCGGGTAAGGTCAATTTTGCTAGCTCTATATACCGCCCTTAAAATTTTATCAAATTACATTATAGACCTAATACTTCAACTTACCAATTTTGGTAAATCTAAAGACATTTTGACCGGAAAACGACAAGTTTATTGATCTAGTCACCTTATCAACAGGTGAATCTCATCTAGAAATTCGACAATTTTTTGACGAATGTTTCATACTTGAAATGGCAAATCAAAATCTTACACATTTCGCCAATTCAAAGTATGAAAGAGAGGCCAAAAACATGAGGAATCTTTAATTCGGGGGAAACATAACTAAATCCGGCAAAAAAAAATCCAGGATGGATTTTATGCCAGATCATAATTAATACTTCAATGACCAAAAGCGGGGCTAATTCTTTCGAGGTGAAGCCCAATAATCTCCCTTTATAGTCCTTCAACTGAGTAGATAAGAATTTCCCTAAAAACGACAGTTTTGCGTACTAATAAAAAAAGAGTAGGTAAGATCAAGATACATACTCATGGCCACCTCCAATGAGGCTCAATAGAGTGGTTGCACAGACAAGGAGACCCCTTATGCACCAATAGACAGCGGTCGGAATGTGGGCCGTGGCGGCCGTGATTTCCGGTGAATGAGGGCTGATGAACAAAGGGGGCAGCTCCTTGAACTCAATAATGATGTGAGTCACCCTAAGTATAGTGTTCAAGAGACCAAGAACTGCCTCAAACTGCTTCTTTAGTTCGCCCGAGTGCGCCATTATCTCCGGCAAATCCTTTAGGGTTGCGATGTTTTTCGCGAGAGGGTTCTTGGTGTGGTGGTGCTCGACGAGCCAGAACTCGCCGTAGTTGATGGCAAAGGCGGCGAAGGCGATGACGATCTTGGCATCCCATGAATAGCTTGATAGGGATTTCAAGAGGTCCATTGTTACCTGGTGTGTTTCTCCTCCCCCAGCACATTTGCAGATGATCTAAATATCAATTTAAGAATGTAAGCAGAGACGGAGACAAAATTTCTTATTGAGAGGTCGAACTAGTTTTTTTCCAATATTTATCAATTTTCTTTTTGGAATTTGGGGTGACAAAACTCGTTCTTTAACTATAACTACATTATAGTATGTATATTCAAAAAAATAATTTCGCTAAAAAAATTTGAGGGGGCAGCCAGTGCCACCTTCCCGCCCCCTACTTCCATCTCTGAATGTAAGAATAAAATGTTGTCTTAATGATTCTTCTACCCTTAATTTTGTAGAATGTAAACAAGAAATTATTTTTTTAATGAATATTTTTAGCCAAACATTTATAAGGTTAGATGTTTTTTTGGTTACTTTATAATAATATGTTTATTAAGTGAATTTAGCATATACATTTCAAAGGTCATGATCTTCAAATTATATATTACATCTCGATATAATTCGAAAGATATGACTTTTGAGATGGTGATAATTAAGAAGGTAATTACCATTTCGAAGGTCATCTCAAAGCCAAGATATTATTATACATTTACTTCCTATGTATTAATGATAATTAGGTAAAAAAATTAATCAGTGAAATTGTTTAAAAACTAATTAAGGGACCAGAAAAGCTCAATTTTGAAATATATAGGACCAAAGTGCCAATTAAATTGGTACTAAATGACTAAAAAGTAACATTTTAAATCACAAAGGACAAAAAATGCCACCCCATAATTTTATGGAACCAAAATTGTAAATTGCCTCTTTTCCACAATTTAACTATAGACGTTTCTAAGCAAAGCAAAAATTAAAGTAGAATAGAAAACAAATTTAAAAGTATCTTTCCATTTCTTACCATGCAAAATAGAAAATCATTTTTGTTTCACTACTTTTACTCCAGCATTTTTCTCAAAACAATCCTTATATTTAAATTGGGTCTCCACTAAGTTATCTAGTACTCCCTCCGTTCCGCGAGAATTTGCACGGTTAATCCGGTATGTATACTAAAAAAAATTGTTTTTGTTTTTTGGTTGATTTTTTTAAAGGTGAAGATTTTAAGGGTGGAGATTGTGAGATGACTTTCCTTTTTAAGAATGTGCAAATTGATATGGGACGTACCGAAAAGGAAAATGTTCAAATCCCTATCAAATGAACTTTCAATACAGTAACATTCAATGAGACCCATCACTATCAATTAGTCTAATATAATAAAATAAATTTCAATTATTATTATTTAATGGACCCTATCATTTGCTACTATTCTTAAAAAACCACATTTATCATAATATTCAATATGCGGGTCTCTACTATTTAAATATCAGTTACATTAATCAATCATATATAATAAATTTCATAAACAACGCTGAAAATACTAAAATCGAAAAAATGAAACTGAAAACATAACCAAACATCTAACATACCTCGCATGCAATCTTGTTGATAGGATATGCTAGCATTTTGACAGTATCACTTTCCAAATACGGCGTCGTAGCCTTGTAAACCTTGTCATCAGTGTAAGGAGCATGAGCAGGAGCATGTGCATGAGAAAGCTTCTCAGCTGACATGTCCAAATGTGTTGCCACGTGGCCTCCCTGCATTAAAAGTGCAATATATTTGTATATTATATTAAATACCCCTCCATCTCAAAATAATTACTAAAATCGAATTTTTATTTTGAAACAAAATGAGTATGGAACATTGTACTCCCTTCGTTTCAAATTAATTGACGTCCTAAAATGAATGAGGCAAATTGACAAATATATTTATCAGATAATTCGTTTTCTAACATATTAATTACTAATATCAAGTTACAATCATTATTATTATTCTTATATTAGAATTCTGATAGAGATAAAAATAAGAGAGATCGTGAAAAATATTTAAAATGATAATTAATTGAATTATCATTAACAAATTAAACGTTAATTAATTTGAAACGAAGGCAAGAAGTAAGATATATGCTTTTCTTTGACCACTTGCTTTAAATTTCCTTTTTAAGTTTGATACTTTTCTAAAATATTTTGTAACTTTATAAATATTGCACGTTTTATCCTTTTTATCTGTACTAACCGGTAATACAACTGGTTGAGTAGTTGCCTGACATTTCAGAGAACGGCACTTGAGCACTCAATCAATTGTGTTACCGATTATTAAAGGTAAAAGGACAAAACATGCAATATTTGTAAAGTTACAGGAGATTTTAAACAAGTACTAAACTTAAAGAATATTTTAAGTAAGTGATCAAAATAAAGGATATTTGGTATAATTTTTCTACTATAAGATGAATCTTACAGGAGCAGCAGCAGCAGCGACGGTGTGATCGTCGATCAAGGGCCGGGCGAGGCGGAGGATATCCTCGACGACAAGGAGTACGGGCCGGACATCCTGGTCCTGCATGTCGGGTGCATGGGTGGCCTGAATCTGCTTGTTGAGGGCATTATCGTCCGACGAAAAGAAGCTGCGCTCACGCTCTCCTACAAGAGCGTAGGGCCTACCATGCATCTGCGTTCGCAGAGGCATGATAGGCTTAAGAGCCGTGAGTTGATCCGGCTCATGACTAGGCCGTAACCCGTGGCCAGCATGGTCCACGTCATGACCCGGCCGGAAACTGTGGCCATGGTGGTCTGAGTCGTGGGGCGGCCGGACATCATGGCTCGGCCGTAAACTGTGGTCAGCCAGTGGGTGATGAGGGTGGTGGACTCCACCGCCCACGACTGGGGTTTTCGGCCGAAGCGGCGCCAGCGGCTTGTCATTGGACAAAGGGTTCTTGCCGGCAAGTTCGCGGCTTTCCATTGGAAATCTTAAGAGAGAGAGAGATGCAGAGGAGAGGGAATTGGGGTGTGTTTGATTCGGTGGAATTAAATAAGTTTATATAGAGAAAGAAATAAAGATTAAAGTTGTGAAATTTGAATCTTGTGCTTTGCTTCAAATGTGGTCTAGTGTTTGTGGAGGTTTGGAATGTTACTATGAGACAAATTAATCCTTCATTTTCATAGTAAAAAGGATATAATTAATATTTATCTCAAGGTCTAAATGAGATTTTACCAGACACTAATTCAACTTGTCACAAACAAATCTTAATGAGTCATCCGTACAATGTGTTTCATGTTTGAATCTTAATTCGTTAGTTGTTGACAACATTATACCATCAAATCTTGTACTTGATCGATCCTATGTTTCTTTGTTCCGCATCCAAGGGTCCAAAAGATTTTGTCAGAGCAAAATATTGGTGAATCCAAATCAATTTATTTTTTTAAAATACATTAAGATTTGTCTGTCATGTCAGATCATTGACCATTGGGTTGACCTATTGAGGCCCATGACACATCGGGCCAAGATCATGCATATAGCCCAATCAGCCTAAAATGTCAGGCGGGTTGATTCGTCACTTATATTTACATGTTCATACTGAAGGAAAAAATTAATTTTTGTTATGTTGGATTGGGCACGGTCCGTTTTGGCCCAGTTATACATAATTTTGGCTTAATACTACACTTTCAGCCTATCGTTAGTTTTTGCGCCCATGCACATGCATGTTAACTTCTTATATTTTTTTTATTTCTTTCCCTTTTTTATATCTTTTGGAAAAAAAAAAATAGATAAATTATAAAAATTAGTATAATATTTTTTTTTTGTTAAAGAGTATAAAATTTTAATACACACCAAGCCCCGCCCTAGTAAAAAAGTTCATTTTTCTCAGTTTATTTTCGTAATGCCCCCACTCTCTCTGCAAACCTCCCCTCTGCTCCAGCATAAAGATAATAATTTTTATAGTTTTTTTTTTTTTTTTTTTTTTTTTTTTTTTTCTCTCTCTCTTAATGCATCGCATCCCCTACCAACCCTTACTCCCATCCTATGCTCCCGCACCCTCACCACCCCCTCAAATTTTTTTCCAGGGGCCGAGGATGGAAAAGTATAGGACTTAAGGGGTGGGTGAAGATATTAAGAAAAAGAAAAGCTCGAAAGAAGAAGATAAAATCTTTATCCTGAGAGAGGGGGTGGGGCGAGTGTGGTGGAGGTTTGGTAGGGATGGAGGATTATGAAAGTAAAAACTTATAAAATTTTAGATGTTTTTAATCGGGACGGGAGGTGGGACGGGAGTGTGAGGGCCTGAGGGGCATGGGGTTAGGCGTGGGGTGGTATTAAAGAAAATTGGATTTTTTATAAGATTTCATTTCCTATTTTTTTTACTTTTCTTGAATTATTTTTACATTTTTCAAAAATATAAAATAAGAATAATTGAAAATATAAATGAAATGTAGAAATTAATTTAGTATGAAAACTCAACTGAATATTCTTTGATTCCGTCAAGTTTTTAATGGAGGAGAACACAATTGACGATATTAGGGCAAAAAATCACGGATCAAGCCTTATCCACAGCGCCAAAATTGATTTTTTTCCTCTCATACTATGTCAATTATGATCTTCTATTATTTTAGGTGTATATTAATCTCCATCTCGTTCCGTTTAGATTGACTTAGTTACGATTATGCTCCGATTCATTAAGAATACATGAATATTAAAATACATTTTTGTACCCTAAAATATCGAACAGACTAGAAAACACATGTATGCCCAAAGGAATAAAGTAGGAATATTTTTTTTGTTTTGTCTATGCCTAATCACAGCTTCTTTACTTGATACTTGGTTTTTTTAATTGGTCCCCAAGTAGTACAGTGCAGTACAAGAAAATATAAATTCTTAATAACAGTGCTTCCAAAGTATGATAAAGGCTTCAAGCTTTATGTACTAACAACAAATAATTTAATATATTAACTAACATTAGACCTTTTCATGATAGATTATTACTGTTTATTCTTTATTATTTGTTTGACTTAAGACTTTCCTTTTAGGGTAAATAGCACTTTTAGTCTATTATGTTTTACTATTTTTTATTTAAGGACATTTTTTTCTGTTATTTTAATTTGATCTCTAAACTTTTAAAATTCGATAAATTTGTTCCTTAACTTTCAAAATGAGAAAAATGTGGACTCGCCAATAATCGATTATATTGCCTACTCTCAAAAGTTAAAGTACCGAATTTTAAAAGTTAAAGGACCAAAATCGACTAAAACCCTATTTACTCTTCTTTTTATAGCTGTGCACACATTTCAGCCGAATTTGTGTTATACTCCCTTCCTTTTTTTTGTAGTTTTTGCTTAAGATAAGAGAGGCCAAAGCCCCCCCCTCGGGGGATATCTTCCAGATAATATTGGAAGAAAAAAAAAGTGAAAAATAAGCTAAAACGGTATCTATTTATCAACAAATTACATAATCTAAAACTGCATCTAAAAACAAACATTTTTTAAGCACTAATAACATCCAACCAATGGAAAAGATATTTGTCTCTGAAACAACACAAAACTAGGAGGATAATGTTGTGCTAAATTCTTTCATTCTTATATAGTTAGGTAATAAGTTTTTGGTTCAATATTTTACTATGCCATGTTAGGCTCCGACTAAGTTTCAATTAGACGTTAGATAGCCTTGGTGCCTCTGTATTTTCCACTCCTTTTTACTTAATCATGCTTAAGGTCCGCTTAATTCTACCTAAGTATCGACTAGGCGGTAGGCTCCATTTTACCGTTCACAGAGTAACCACAGGAAAATAATTTTAAAAAAATCACTTATCAATGTTTATGTAAGGCGCAATTTTGTTATAGAAAATTCCCAGCAGGCCCATATTATAACTGTAGTTCAAGTCCAAAATCTGATTTAATTGGGCTTCATTGACTGGGCTTTGATTTGAAACATAACTGGGCCGAAGTCTGAGCCCAATTATATAAACATGATCATTTGATGGGCCCATGTTCATCAAATGAGTTAAGTATGAACTCTACTGCGTATCTGCTATTTTGTCTAGAAAAAATATTACTAGAAAAAGAAATAAAAAAAAAAAAAAATCAATATTTTGAGAGTTTTGGTTAAAGAAAATAATTTTCTCTTCCTTTCGACAATTTTTGTTGTTAACTTATAATTTATCAAAATCACTATACATTCCATCAAGTTATCATCAATCATAGTAGTATCAATAATAGTAGTGATAGTAGTAATAATAATAATAACAATTACATTATTGAATAATGTATCATAACTAATTAGTCGTCTGGTTGTAGATAGTACATTTTTTAAATGATCCCATTTTTTTCTAGAACAACTAGTATCTCTAAAGTGGGCTAAAAATGACCTAATTATTTTGTAGAACTTTTTATCTGCAAATCGTCACATAAATATATTATTAGAAACAATAGTTGTTCTCTTAAGGAATGTGTCACCAGACGAAGTTGGATAGCTCAAGTGACAGATCATCTACTATCTAAGCCTTTGGTCCTAGGTTCGAGTCACGAAGGGGAGGGTTTTTTCTTTGTTTCTTAGATTAGGAGAAAAAAATTTAAGGAGTGTGTCACAAAAAACTTGTTTTTTTTTGTAGTTAATAATAATAATAAAATAATAATAATAATATAAAAAGGTAAAAGAAATATCATTCAAAACATAAACCAAAATTTATTCAATAAGTTGAGTAACATTTGAAGTAATATTACATCTGCCTCTTTCTTATGCTGTTATTTATTTATAAATTTAATTTAAAAAAAAAAAAAAGACCCCCTTCATTCATCACATTTGAAGAGAACAAACTTGTTCATAGGATGTTTGCAAGAGCCACAAATCAATGTTTTTCCAATTAATCCTTCTTCATATGGAACCACTTCATCATGTTGGCATTTTCCACCATTAACACAAGCTTCAATGGCACCAACAAGCCCCATTTCTTGCACATTCTCTTGCCACAAAGAGAACCACCTAATGCACTCTCCGAGATTTTCTTGATCAATCACAACTGTTGATGATCCTCTGCCAATTACTGCCCACCCATCGCGGCCGTCGAGTTCTAGCAACTCTGTCACTCTGGCTGCGATGGTTTGGTTATGTTGGCCCACCGATTTTTTTATGGCCTCAATTCGAGACCAAAACAAATTTACATTGTTGGGAGTGAGGGAAGTGCTTAGATTCTCTTGATTGATTGTGTATATGATGTTTTTGGTGTTTTCTTGACTAGGGTTCTTGCTGCCAACGTAGACCACTTCAAGACCATGAGTGTTTGCAATAGTCTTGAGTTTGTTGATTTTTTGAGTGAACTCTTTGATCCAGTCTAGGTTGTTGCTTCCATAGATGCAGAGGTTTTTGCCTTCTTTCACCTGAGATTAATCAACATAAATGTCATGGGATGTAATCGGTCGAATCGAGCAGGAGAAAATTGCAAAAACAGGACACTAGTTATTGGGGTAGGGCAAAGACTGCCACTAAATGTAAGGGTGGCAATTTTGGATATAATTTTCTACTTTACTCTTTCGTCCAATTTAGGTTCACTTCTACAAATTCAGAGGTTTTAGGGGCTTTGATCCGGTGCATCCGCAACGCATGATACAATGTGTGTGAGAGAGGGGAAACAGTGTATGAGAGAGAGGGGATAAGAATACAATGTGTATGTGAAAGAGAGCCACTGTATCCGGTGCAGTCATTGCACCAGATCCAAATTTGAAGTTTTAGCCTTCTTTCACCTGAGATTGATGGGTACGAAAGGTGTTTGATAAACCTTATAAGCTCAAAAAAAAATTACTCCAGTCTATTTTATTTTCTTAAGAAAAATCTTATAAGTCACACACAAATTACTCATACTACATATGAATACGCTCACTACACACTCTTCACGCATCTCCATCTCACACATTGCATGCAATTCACACACTATACACACTACACAAATACTACACACACAAATCAAAATGTGTTCGATAATCAATTTTAAATTCATCCCTCAAATCTTTAACTAAATCCCTTCCTTCATTTAATTTGCAAGTTTATATATTTAATTATCCAAACACTTTATTGACTTATAACTCTTGATTAGTTACATCTTATAAGTTTTTAAAACAACTTATAAGATGTAAAAATTTATAAGATATTTGAAGTAAACTCGGCGAAACTCCCTCCACCATGTATTTTAGCAGCGTAATCGAGTCGAATCCTACTGGGCACCAAAAAAAGTTATTTGGGCTCAGTTCAAAACAATATCGCTTTGACACTCAAACAACGTCGTTTTGGTACCCAGCACGCGTTGCAGGGGTGATCACTCAGTAAATGATCCATTTCCCTATGCTACAAATAATGTTCTAAAAGAAGTTTGACGCTAGTCAGACAACATACTAGGATATAGTCAGTCGAGGGTTGTCTAACGCTCAGATAGAATAGAGTCAGAATTAGACGGGACTTTTACGACAGAGGTTACAACTGCAAAAACAGCAAACATATATGCATTTCTTCAAGTGAAATTCCAGACAGATTCTTACCCATTCAGACAACAAACTGCTGATTCCATTGATGATAAGTTCCATTGTCCAATCTGCTTCTTCCCAAAGCTCTTTTTCTCTTCGACTCGAAAAAGGAAATGCTTTAGATCCCCATATCCACACCATATCCATTGCATTTCCATTCGTAACGACGCCGTTTTCGTCCAGAACCACCATCACAGGATCGTGTTCAAACCTCCACTCCTGTCTGATGTAGCTTACTACACATGAATTCAGTAACCATGGTTTACGAACCGATAACCATGGTAAGCGATTCGAGAAGAACTCGAAGCTCGTCCTATCGGCCGAGCTCCATTCGTCTCGAATCGGAACCCAGATCAGGACATAACTGTCCTGATCAGTTTGTGTTTGATGTACAAGGAAAAAGATCTTGTCTATAGGGAGCAAATCTGGCTTTGTGATCAAGAGTAGAACTATCTTGTTTTTCAGCTTCTGAATGTCAATCTGTTTAGGACAAATACCCACAATAAATAGTGAAAATTATCCATATCGTTACCGGAACCAATTTTTTGGTATATATAAAGTTCATATGATTACCGTATCAATTACTTATAGTTGATTTTGGTATATCAAAATTTCGGTATACCATTAAAACTTAGTATACTGAAATATCAACTACGAAAATAACGGAAAATTTTCGATATACTGACATACATCGAACTACCAAATCTTTTTCGGTACCAAAGTTTCCGAATTCTTATACATTATCGTATCGATTTTGGTTTTATTGATACTGTAAGTGCAATAGTTTTGTTCTAACACTTCAATATTTTTCTTCACCCCTATTTATAGTCAATCATTTATCTTTTTACTTTTACAATTCCATCATCTACTGATCTCTTAAATCTAGTGATTTTCTACCCGAAATTTGGAATCCTCCCCGAAATAATTTCATGTAAACCGCATTCATATTTTTTATGTGGTAAATGATGTAAAGACACCACCCTAGTAAACAAAATAGAATGATAAGTATATCAAAATTGATTACGATACCACAAATTCACTATAAAAATATAAATCTCTAATATGACGTCGTCCTATACGGTGCACATACAATAAATGGTGAGAATTTCAAATATCTAGTTGAGAAAGATAAAAGTTGAGCAATTAAAGAAAACTAGTTTAAGACTTTGGTAGACCAATTTTTGCAATTTTCCTAAAAAATGCATTTTTTCCGTTTTGCTTTTTCTACTGTTCAACAAGTATTAAAAGGATCATTTAGTCTCGACACTCTAAGTTCCTGGATCAATTGATTTCGGAGCTTAGAGCATCGTTACCTATTAAGTAGGTGGAGGGCAATTCGGCCTACCTAACCTGGTTCGGTTCAATCTATTGGACTAAAACTATATGTTGGGCTGGCTCAACATTTTATCGGGCTAACAATTATTAAACTCAGCTTATTCTCTTTAAATATACAAAGATTGTCGGGTCAGTACGTGGCCCATCAAGCTTTTGACCTATAGAGTGGGACCTGTTGAGCTGACGGTGCTGCGAGTCAAGATTTCTATGGTTCAACCCATCTAAAACGTTGGACAGGGTGGATCAACTATCAGTCCATGCCGATTTTGCCAGCTCTAGAGCTAAGGGCCAATATGGTCTTTTCACATGATCCTGAACAGTAAAAAAGAGTTTCCAGTGAGGTAAGAATCTAACCTTGTCTCTTGAATAAGGATTCTTGAAGGGGACATTCTGGGAGGCAAATAAAGTGCCTAATGCTTTTTGATTGTCACTTTGCTTGCACATAAACAGATGTAGCAGATTCTCTTTCAACTTTGTTTCTGATCCAAAACTTCAATTAATCTCTTAACATATGTTAGGAAATAAGCATAGGAAAAGGGTAAAAAGTGGAAAAAGAAACTACTAAAGTATAAGTGATTCGACACTTTAATGTATCAATTTTAAATGTTTTCAGTTTGGGATTTGAGGAATCGTTCATAGCTCACTTGATTGAGTATTTTGTAATGTCTATCAGCGATTAGTAATCGAGTCCTACCCGTCTTATCCCTATGAGGATTTTTTCTAAAGAAGAGTGAAAAATTGCATTTGAAGTACACGGATTTTACACTTTACTATATTTCTGGCTGCCACATCATTTGTTTTTTCACTTGAAGTGAAGCATGTGTTTGGCATGTGCAGGTTTCAGGGGTGAATCGGTCACTTCCTTCTAAAATAAAAGAGAACACATCTAAATTGAAACAGCAAAGTGACAAATCACCTATACTTGGGAGAAGTTTCGTTTCATTTGAAAAGAGACCGAAAAATGTAGGGTAAATTCTCAATTCAGGGTCAGAATTATAAATTTTTACAATTAGGAGTTAAGATTTTGGAGTTTATTCTAAATTCAAGGCTTACGTTTTGAAAAATAGGAAATGTTGTTCGATGTACAGAAAATTTAGTACGGAGTATATTAAAAGAAATTATATATCGTACTTAACCTTCCATACATCGAATAATGAGTCTTATTTTTCAAGATTCAAGCTTTAATTTATAAACTGCCAAAATTCAAACTTCAATTTGATTTATTTTTTTAAAATTCAGATCTTCTAGCAAAATTCTTTTCGAGAAGGTACCTATCTGATCTTGGCAATTTTCGATGTACTGCCCAATATATTGATTCAAAGTGTTCAACTTATGTCCTAAGCTGTGGACTCCCCAAGCTGAAGTAACGCTTCTGTCCGATAACCTGAAAAAAAAAAAAAAAAGGGAAGAAAAGCAGTCATTTATCTCACTGAATTGAAGAGAAAGAAATTCAAGGAAAGGGCAAATTGCAAAATAGGTCCGTTAATTTACGAGTGGTTCCAAAATTAGTCCTTATCTATTTACTTTTACATTTTCATGTTTACAATTTTAATTAACTGAATTTGATCATATTATATGCAAAATTTGAAATTTTTATCGGATAATTGCACACACCTTATAAGACTGCATTAAATTGTGATTTTTCATTTTACAGGGTGGTAAAATCACATAAAAAAGCACCAAAATTAATCATGGGACCACAAATTTATGTGGAAAATGTGAATCCCTATTTTGACGAGGTGAGGTGCATATGTAATTATCCAGCAAAATTTTTGAACATTGGATAAGATGAAGATCAAAATCGAGTAATAAAAAAGATGGGTAAATAGTTTTTTTCCATGAAGTTTCACATTTTTTATTCAAAGACATTATTCTTTGTTATTTCGAATTTGATCATTTAACTTTTAAAAGTTCACAAATTGATTCTTTAATTTTCGTAATTCAACAAATTGAACATTCCCTGTCGTAGGCCAATTTGTCGAATTTCAAAAGTTCAAAGGACAAATTTGTTAAATATCTAAAGTTAATAGACCAAAATCGAAATGACCAAAGATAATATTTTTACATAAAAAATGATGAAATTTAATGCACCGAAAATACCATTTATCCCCAAAAGATAAAGGCCTACTTTTGACACGGTCCGTAATTTACAGGACCAATTTTACAATTTTTCCAGAAACAGAAAGTGATCAAGAGGAATAGGGAAAGAAAAGAACATGCACTTGCTGATCAAGGCTCAAGTTTCTGAAATCTGCAATGTGTGAAGAGCATACTAATATGCTTCTAAACATCCAGTATGTTGCCACGTAGATCCTCGATTTCGCCACATCATCGACAAGTTCATGTCGCAGTTGCCGGGGAATGCGTTCAAAACCGATTATACTCTTTGTCAGCTTCAACATGGTTTTAACTAACAACTTCATAGCTCTAAATTTCGGCTTCAACATTCGGCTGGACTCAGGCAGTTGTTTAACAATCGCAAGCGAACCGGCCAACGGGTTGTCCGGTTGTAGCTGCATCACGAGCGAAAACAGTGCGTAGCCATGGGTGAAGGACGCGAGCGCGACAGCCACTTTCGCGTCCCACCGGTAATGGCTGAGAGTTTCGAGCAATGCCAGTGTTTTGATGTGTAGGTTTTTGTCATCAAAACACTGGCATTGTATCTGTTCATGAAATTTTACGGAGTAAGGGGGCAAACTTTGAAGAAATAGGGGCAATTGCCCCCTAATCTATTACTGGTGACAATATTACAAGGTAAATTTTTCTGCTGGAGATTTCGTACGAAGTAGATTAATATTTTCAGTACGGAATATATTGAAATTATCATATATCGTACTGAATCTTCTGCACATTGGATAATGTGTTATTTTTCAAGATGTAAGCCATGAATTGATAATATAATTCAAACACTAGGCCCCTGATCAAGAAAAAACTCAATTCAGTCTCCAAAATCCAGGTCTCCTAATAAAAAAATTCCATTGCAAAAGTCATCCAGTAACTCATGAACAGTTCCAAAACTAATCATTAATTATCCCAAAGAATTCCAATTTGTGGCTAAAAACATCCGATTCAAGTAATTAAAAATATAAATTATTGATTTTGGGACGACTATACATTACCTCATTTGACATCATGTAAATGATACGGGAAATTGGCTCTTCGGATGACTCTGTTAGGTCGATGCTACTTGTGTCGATAGGATCCAAAACCTGAAAGTATATATCATTTGATAAAAAACACCATTAAGGTAATTTATTGTAAGACGGTCCTAGAATAAGATCGATGTCAAATCGTAAATATGATAAACACGATCATATTTACTTCACTAAACTCTCTGTCTTACCGTAAGATAATCTTACCTGAAACTTTGACAAAATTGTTTGATTCGACTGAACAATTACACTATCTGTGGTGTAACGTAGAGTGTTTTCGACTAGATTGAGTAGCATTTCCGAATCAAGATGATGATGATCATCAGGATCATGGGTGAGGATGACTTCCCTAATGAGGAAATCTTCATTGCTGGTTGATAAAGTGATTGGTTCTTCAAGTAAACTCATGACCACAAGATGAGATTTTTCTCTTTTTTATGGACTAGGGATGATTGGGAATATGAAAGTGAGGTAAAGATGTCCATTTGAAGTAACTTTGAAGAATCCTTATATATATGTTCTTTTTCTTGTTCCATTATGTGTATTCTTGAAGACAAGAGGAATAATTATTAAAGTGTGACTCTTTCACTCATCATCTAGTTCGGGTCATTTGTTTCACTTTTACGATGTATGGAATTTATAACATAAATCTTAACCTTAAACGCATGAATCATGAATTATAAACTATAAACCACTAAATTATGAACGTTAAATCATAAATTATGAGTTGTGAAACGTAAAATCATGTATCTTAATAGAAAATATACAAAAACTCCAAATGAATTTTTTTGAGTAGAAAGCACGATATTGCTTAAATAAAGCAAATGCAAATGCCGCCTAATTAGTAAATCTTAGGAGCCGCTTGGTTTAAGGAATGATAATGATAATAAGTATGAACGAGGGATACATCAGTCATACTATGAATACTGTAAATTGTTAATAAAATTGAGGCAATGATTAGCTTATTTATGTTTACCAAGTATGAGAAATAGGAACGAAGTTTCGTTTACTTTCATTATCCACCCTCTTCGGTACCAAGCGGCCTTTTATTTTCTTGTTCTTCCACTTTACCTTTAAAAGCAAGTCTTAAAGCTGAAAATATGGTGCTAAATTTTGGAAAGAATCAAAAGCTTGATTACTAATACCATACTAGTATCCATTGGTAATCTGAAAAAAAGTGATCTTGGTTATGAAACAGAGGAAAAAGGAAAAAACCCACAGCACGTGCAAAAGAGATTCTTGTACCGTTTCAGGATTGTACGTAGGTTGAGTCAAACTCGTATTATTATTTAAGTTTGTTTAAAATGTTATCAAGTTTTTATTATTATGTTTGAGCTTGTTTGGAATTGAATTGACATTTAATGAGCTTTAATTTAGTTGAATATGAATTGAGCTGGATAGTTTGATATTTTTACTTATCGAACTTGAACTTGAGTCAAGTTTTCGACTTTATCGATCATGCTAGTTAATAATTCTAATGGAGCATAGTTTAAACGAATTTTTAAAAAACCATCTCAAATAAAATATCGAGTAGTTTATTCTATCTAAATTCGCTATAAATTCTTTCATTAATTTAATAATTTGAAAATAACTGTCACATTTGTAATGTCAATGTATTAGAATGGATGTTATCAGCCCCGATAATCAAACCAAGTTACTTGATATTCAATCGAAATCGTCCATTTAAAGTGTGTTTGATTCAAGATATCAAATAAGTTAAACATACTTTTGCGTATGATAAAATTTAAAGCTCGACTCAAACCCGAGCTTAATAAGCAAAGAAAGTTAAAATAAGTGTAAAAATATTAAATTAGTTAAACTCGACTTGGGCTTAATTCGATTAAAGCTTATTAAGTTTGATTCGGTTAATAATCAAAAACTCAAACATAATATTAAAAATTCGTTAACACATATTACAAGTAAAATCACAATTTTATCCTTCAACACGACACTCTCTCATGATTGGTTAAACAATTGAAAAGGGTAGTGTAGTAAATACACATTTTTAACTTCTAATTCCAGTATGGTTTCGGGTCGAAGCTCAAACCCGACTCCATTTGAAGCCCTCTTGTCTTCTTCCCCAAGCTTAGCTCACAAAACCTTCCATTAATTCTTTCTTTTCTCCATTGTTCATCTGAATTTCAATTCCTTTACTTTTTTATTTCTTTCTAGCACCTGATCAGATTACTTTGAAGAGGATTAGCTGATAATGGCGAAAATAGCAGAATCGTTGCAACCAATGGGCGGTTTTTCGTTCGATCTCTGCCGAAGAAACGACATGCTTGTGCAGAAAGGTTTGAAGCAACCTTCATTTCTGAAAACGGGAACGACGATCGTCGGCTTGATTTTCCAGGTAGATTAATTCGTTTTCTCTATTTATAATCTTGTCGTTTGCTTACTGTTGTTGATTTACTGAATTTGTAGCACTCTAGGGCTTGCTATTTTTGAGAGATGAACAATTTACGTCGAGATTTAGTAGTTATTTTATTGACGTTTTAATTTTCTGTTGTTATTGTTATTTGTTAACAGTTGTTATATAATTTGGATTTGTTTATAAGAAGCTGTTTGGATATACTTCTTCGAGGACGATATAATGTACGTACGCAGATTGAATCGAGTCGAGTCTAACGTAATCTTGTTTAAACTTATTTGAATTATGATTGAGTTTTTACTATTATATTTGAGCTTGTATATTAACCGAGTCCAGCATGAACGAGCTTAAATCAAGCTGAACATGAGTCAAGCTCGAGTTCACAGTTTTACACTTGTTTTAACATTTTTTTATCAGCTTGAGCTCGAGTCGAGCTTTAGATTTTATCAAACATAAGTGTTGTTGTGATCGTCGAAAATGTATCTAATAGTTGGAATAAACATCAAGTGAGAGGGACGAATAATTGCTTAGGGCTGCAAATGAGCTAAGTCGAGCTGAATATACTAATATTCAAGTTTGTTTGAAATGCTATCGAGCTTTTAATATTATGTTTAATCCTGTTTGATTATAAGTCGTGTCAAGCTTGAACGAGCTCTAATGAGCTGAACAGGTGCCGAACTTGGGAAGTTTGATATTTTACACTTATCTTGACAAATTTTACTTATCAAGCTCGAATCAAGCTTTGATTTACCAAACATAAAATTATGGTCAAGATTGTTTGATATTTCTACCAAATGAAGTTCAAACGAGCTTTCTCAAATTGAATATCGAGTAGCTTGGTTTGATTTTCATCCATACGTACACGCTTCAGGACGGGGTCATACTTGGAGCAGACACCCGGGCAACTGCAGGCCCGATTGTTGCTGATAAAAACTGCGAAAAAATTCACTATATGGCACCCAATATCTATTGCTGTGGAGCTGGGACAGCTGCAGATACAGAGGCTGTAACTGGTATGCCCTTTTTAACTAACAACATATTACCTTCTTCGCGAAAATATAGATGTCACCTAAGTCTTTATTTCGTATGTTGTTTGATAGACATGGTTAGCTCCCAGCTGAAGCTACACCGTTTTCATACTGGCCGCGAATCTAGAGTCGTGACGGCTCTTACTCTTCTTAAGTCGCATTTATTCAGGTGACATGTTGCGTATTATTCTTACAATAATGCTCGTATTCAAGAATCTTGTAAACTAAAGTACATCGGTATTGTGTTTGAATCAGCTATCAGGGACATGTACAGGCTGCTCTTGTTCTTGGCGGTGTTGATGCTACAGGCCCACATCTACACACAGTGAGTCATTTTTGGGCCTGAGAACATGAAATCCTTGCCTTTATTGCAATGTGAGGTTAACATATTATTGAATGATCTTCTCGTAGATTTATCCTCATGGTTCAACTGACACCCTTCCGTTTGCCACAATGGGCTCCGGGTCCCTGGCTGCAATGTCTGTTTTCGAATCTAAATATCGCGAAGGGCTCAGTGTAAGTTTGTTGTTTCTAGCATGTGACGCGTACAAATGCGTATTTGTTGAATTGAATGCAGTAGTGCTGATTTTGCAGAAAGATGAAGGAATAAAGTTGGTGGCAGAAGCAATTTGCTCTGGCATATTTAACGACTTAGGAAGTGGAAGCAACGTCGACATTTGTGTAATAACGAAGGTGTTTTTTTTTGTTAATCTAATCTGTGTAGTTTTCAGGTAAGGGTATTTAACAAGTTTCTTGCTTTCCAGGGGAGGAAAGAATACTTGAGAAATCATATGTTGCCGAATCCTCGTATGTATATCAGTGAGAATGGTTACATTTTCTCCAAGAAGACTGGTAAGTAGCTATTCTGCACTCTGTGGTGTATTCTGGAAAATTCAACCCGGCTGAGACCGCCCAACATTCTAGGCGGACTGGGCCATATAATCTTGGCCCAATGTATCACAGGACCCAACAGGGCCGTCCCCATTGGAAAAATTACCCGACAAGCCAGGCGGGTGTTTTCTTGATTCACTAGCTATTCTGCACTTTGGGATAATTCTAAACACAATTACTCTTTTACTACTCACAGCCACTATTTTAAATTACGTAAAATTAAATCATATAAATTTTATATTTTACCCTTTTCCTTTCTACAACCCCTTATACCAAATAACCCTCAAATTTTTCTTCTCCAATCTGTAACTATCGCTTTATGATTTTCTAACATTGACCGAACAAATATTAAACTTATTTAGGTTTGCAGATTGTTCAAGTTGTATGAACGAGATGATAAAAGAATTATTATAGAAAATAAAAACCTCTAACATAGGGAATTAGGCTGCAAAATACTTAGTTTAGCGTTGACGAAAATAAATTTTGTGAATCTTAAAAAATCTAATGTCTGCAAAACGTTAAATAATATTAATATTTGCAGACAAAATTTAATCTTTTGATGAATTATGATCAGATTCTTTTGAGGTTTGTATCACAAAATTTATTTGCGTCGAAGTTCTAATTTCCTAAATTGGAAATTTTTATTTTCTATAAGAATTATTTAGTCGTCTCGTTCGTATAACTTGAACAATCTACAAACATGAGAAAGTTTAATATTTGTTCGGTCAAGGCTTGAAAATCATAAAGCGGTGGCTACCAAGAGGAGAAGAAAAGTTAGAAGGTTATTTAGAATAAGGGGTTGTAAATAAAAAAATGTAAAATTTAAAAATTTATATGATTTAATTTACTTAATCTAAAATAGTGGTTGTGAAGAGTAAAATAGTGGTTGTGTTTAGAATTACCCTGCACTTTGGTGTATTTAGAGGTGGCAAATTTGCCAGCCCGCCCACCAGTTTAGGCGGGCTGGGCCATATGATCTTGGCCAATGTATCACTAGGGCCAACAGGCCCGACACCATTGGAAAATTACCCGGCAGGCAGCCCTGTGTTTTCTTGATGTACTAGCTATTCTGCACTCTGGTGTTTTCATTAAAAGTCGCAAATTCAGCCCGCCCAACAATTTAGGCGGGCTGGGCCATATGATCTTGGCCTAATGTATCATGTGGCCCATAAGGCCCGACCCCATTGGAAAATGACCTGACAGGCCAGCCCGACAAATCTTACGTATTCTTTAAGGGATAGGCCGTGCTTTTTGACCTGACAGCCCGAATTGTAGGGATGGCAATGGGGTAGGTCGGGGTAGATACTTGAATATCCATACCCGCTCCATTCTTCGAATGGGACGGAGCGGGGCGACCCGCTGCGGGTCACAGGTCGGGGCAGGTCGACCCATTATTTTTTAAAAATAAATAATTTAGTTACTATAATTTAAAATAAATGTTGACTTAATACATTCTATACAAATATTATTTCAAATAATCATCGTAAACTATAAAAAACTAGTAAATGCTTAAAATACATTTATAATCCTATTTTGTAATATTTATTTATGTGTCTAAACTTATTTAATAATTTTTACGTTGTATGTTGTCTATTATTTGGTATTATTTGATACATGTTTATTAAGTACTACTAGTATATATTACATTGATTCATTTATGTGAATAACACCATATATATATATGTATATATATATATCTATGTATTACTGCGGGGCATGACGGGGCGAGGACATGACCCATGCCCGCTCCGTCCCGCCATGGGTCACAGAGCGGGGCGACCCATATGCCTGGGGTCTGGATAGATCAGGGCGGGTCAAATCGAAATTGCCATCCCTACCGAATTGCCACCTCTAGTATTTGTGTGGATTAAAACCTCTTTTTTGCTCCTACAGAGGTGTTGCACACGAAGATAACCCCACTGAAAGAGACAGTCGAAGTGATCGAAAAGGGAGATGCGATGGAGGAGTGAAGATTACTTTGCTGAGGAGTGATGTTTGGATTAATTTGATTGTTTTGCATCAGTAGGAATTGTTATATTCTTTGTTTTCCTGCCATATGTTTCTGATCATTAGACATTTATAATCTTCTTTAGAAAATCTACGATCTTCAAACTATGTTAATAGCGTAGATAAGAAGCACAGCAGACATTTTGTATAAAGTTTGGCACTCAAAATAACACTTTGTACATTAAAAAAAATTATGATAAAAGTAACTACTATTTTACAAAAAGATATCCGTAAGACCTTATTTTTGCTTAGACAATATGTACATATAGAAATAAAATTACAAGCTAAACTCCAAAAAAACTTGATTCCACGTATAAAATAAACAAAAATTTGAAATTTTATGAACACCAGAAAGTTGTTTAACCTTGCAAATGGCAATGCTAATGGAAACTCCTAAAATGAACAGAGTTATGAGAAGCTGGCTCCTTCCAATGTGTGCACTAATATGTTCATTGCTCTGTGCTACCAGCGATGTTGTAAAAGTCGTTAAGCGCTAGTCGGTAGACGGCAATGCTGCAATTAAAGCCTAGCACCTAGATAGGGATTAGTCGGTGAGTTTCGCAACAAAGACTACCGGTGCAGGACTATGAATACAGCTTTATTCTGGTTGTGATTGCGGTTCGGCAAATCGGACAATCTTCGAGATCCACTCCACACTCGCAACAGGTCTGTTTAGTTCAATGCAATGATGTATTCATTAGTATTTTAATTTGATTTAAAAGAAATAAATTAACAAAAGTGGTTGTTTTTACCTGGTGCCCACAGCCAAAAGCCATGTCTTTTGTGTTAGTAAGACATATGGGACACACCTGTTTCAGACAAAAAGTGAGATTAGAATTCAAGAAATAGAATATGATCATGTGTGGGATTCTTGCCTTGCTGTCGTAAAGAGAGCTAGACGGCGACGGAATATTCCTCTGGAAACTGCTAGAAGAACTGTAAGTGTAAGGGTTGTATCTGGGATTACTTCTGCTAAAAGGTGGTTGAAGAGCAGTTCTGTTTGGAGCTTGCCCAGTTTGATGACTGTTCAACATCATTTAAAAATAATAATAAATAATATTAGTATTTTGGTGTCTGACTAGGGTTGTCGACGAACAGAGCGTGCAGTAAAAATCTTGTGTTTGAGTCTGCTTAGCACTCATTCAAGCTCGTTTATTTAAACAAACAGAGCTTGGACATTAAAGGCTCATTTGGTAACATGTTCTTTAGGCTCAAAACTTAGTAAGGTTACTCGAACAACCCAAAACTTGGTTCATCAACAGTCCTGTCCCTGAGAGTATATATTATATGATGATGATTAGATAAATAGTTTTAGTGAATACCCCAATATGTTGAGCTCTAGTGTGGCCTGATACTGAGTAGGGATTTCCATTAGGGCTGACAGGGCGAATTCGGCCTCTTTTCGTGGCTGTTCGAGGTTTCTTGACATGATGTCTGTGAAGTTGACAAACTGACAAAGACACGAAGTTGTTAAGATTGCAATGGATTTGAATTCAGTGCAGTGACTCCACCAAATACCGTGTGAGTCACTGTATCTAGTGCTGTCACTGTAGAATCTGAAATGACTTTCCCACCTGGAAATTGTCAAATGCTCTCTGAGGAAGGTTGTCGTCGAACTCCTTCATCATGTCCCAAGGCCCGTCTCCGACCCCGACAACGACGATCGACAGAGGGTAGTAGCTGTAGATCGTGTGGAGTATGAACAAACTTAGGGAACCTTTCTGTAAAGCAACATGCTTAATTACGTAAAAATTCACAACTTTTTAGTCAATTATCATTTGTAGCATGATTTTATAAACATAACATAGAAATACACCACTTTTACAATCTTTTCAATTCAATGTGCCTGACAGATTTTCGGCTTCAGTTGTTCACAGTAATCTGAAAACTGGTCTGAGTGCAGCGAATTGAAAAGATTGTAAAGGTGGTACATTTCTATGTTACGTTTAAAAAGTCATGCAACAAATGGTAGTTGACCAGAAAACTGTGAATTTCAACGTAATTAAGCCAAAAAGACATTCTTTTTTCCTATTCAGGATTCATGAGACCTGCAAAAGTTTGAGACAGAAAACTGTCTCGAGTTTTTTTTGCAGGTCTTGGGATGCGTAGAAAAGAAAAGAGTATCTTAGTCTTTTTACCTCGCCCTGACAATGGCATCCACAGTCTGCCTCTCCTGAAGGCTCAGCTGATCATTTGGGGTATCAATACTTCTTGTGACCTAATCAATCATCAATAAAGCTATTTACGAATTGTTTTAACCAAGCTGCTCGAACAAGCTGATGTCGTTTTACAGCTTCTCTCGCTGGATGTTTGATCCTTTAAGAAGGGGAGTACGAGGATTACCTGTCCGTCTGCAATAATAAGCAGAACATGGTACTGCCCTCGACTCTCCTCGACGATGCTCATAGCCATTTCGACAACCGGCGCAAACGACGTTGGACCCGAAAGGCGAAGTTGAGGGACTAGTTCCCTGTATCTTGTCAACACTTGTTCAAATCCTTCGCAAAACCTTCCGTCCGGATAGAAGCTAAACACGTCCTGATCGTGCGTAGAGGCTACAGAATACCATACGAATAGCGTAAGAAAACAAACATAAAGCGAATACAAGAACTGCGTCGTACCATCTCCGAAACCAAAACATGGGATCAGGTTATCGTCGTCGAAGGCAGACAGTGTCTTCCCGATGATGGATATCGCTTGCTCGTATGGGTTCGGGACGGGCCCAATGGTGTGGAGGCTTCTCCTGTGGAAGGACTTGGCCCCTGTCCATTCATTGCTCTTTGTAAAATCAATGCCTACAATCAGATTGGAAGATTCCAGGCCTGACCTGGAAAGAGCAGCTGTAACCTGACAAGAACTTAGAAATGTATAGTTATTAATTCATTCGTCGAAATGGTCGAAACGTTTCATTCTAAGTTATAAAAACGAAATTCTTTGGCAGTTGTTCCATTTGTTTCAGTCGAAACGGTGGAAATTGCCGAAATTCCCGAGATATCAGGAATGACTTGACACAAATATTTTGTGTAATCTGTTTTTATCTTATTTTACAGACATATATCTATATACACATCTAAATGAATTATAATAAATTACACATAATTGATTTTTTAGGTAATTTGTCTGATTTTTTATTTTTTTTCCAAATTTAGTGTAGTCTTAGATCATTAGTATTAATCGAACAAACCTTACAAATCAACATATAATCTAGAAAAAAATTATATATTATTTAATTAATATATTAAGTTCTAGCAATATGTTAAAGTATGTTTATACATATAATATAATATAATATATATATATATATGTAGGTATGTTTATCCAAAATAGAACGTTGAAATATTCCAATACCGAAATATCTCATTTCAGTTGCGGACCCAAAACGACTGCCAAACTTTGTATAGAAGTCTACGTGAGTAGACTTCACAATAGAAGTGGCAATTACGGTCGTCCACCCTGCCCAGCCCGTTAATCCAATACCATTTGGCCGAT
Source organism: Ajuga chamaepitys (assembly GCA_958295605.1). Classification (NCBI taxonomy): domain Eukaryota; kingdom Viridiplantae; phylum Streptophyta; class Magnoliopsida; order Lamiales; family Lamiaceae; genus Ajuga; species Ajuga chamaepitys. The sequence continues at coordinate 64,148,109 of OY282498.1, read as the reverse complement.
TAAGCTGGATAGGATCGATTTTGTCGCCTCTACTTAACAATGGAATAGAGCTAGGAGGTAGCTGCCACCGTCCCTCCAAATCTTTCAAGGTATATCCACGGCATTCTGGTCGAAAATCCTGGCTCCGTCCTAGACAATATAGACAATAACAAGGAAAAGAAAGGGACGAGCTTATTAACCTGATCAAGAGTCTGATAGTTATCGTCGATTCGCGAGAACTTCCGATCCAGGTGACGGGGAGTAGGCGGGGCGAGGTGGTAGGCCGCCGGAGCATGGTGGTGCCGGGGCGTAAAACACGGGTGAAGGGGAGCAGAAGCGTATGGAGACACTGGATATCCATGATCATCAAATGATGAGGAAGGCAAAAATCTTCTTGTACTTGAACTTTTGTTTCCCATCAAACTTGAAACTGTGCATAAAATTCAACTTATGTAATAATTAGACAGCAAATGATATAAAGATAGAAGAAAAAACTATGTAGTGTTGAACTGCAAAGTCAGTAAGGCTTCAAGTCATTGTTAAATGTTAAAATTATAAATCATTATCTTTATTCTCTGTCCATGTAATCAATTTTCTGAATTTCCTGGAAATTACTGAAATTTTGGATAGAGGGAAGTTCTGACCAAGTACCGAGCTACGAAAATGAACGATTGTACTTCCTTTGTCTCATAATAAGAGTTATTTTTTTAAAAAAAAATGAATATATTTAGAAATGAAAGTTCTCTTTCAACTTGTCTCATTTTATTAGTTCAGATAAAAAGAAAAACTTTAAATTTCATGAATTGTTTACATATGATTGAATATGTCAAATTTAAAAATAAAGTAAGTTGTACAAATATGAATTTTATGATCTTTTGGAAAATTATACATTCATCAAATTAACAAAATATAAAAATTTATACATTTTCAAACATGGCTATCTAGTCATGGGATCGAGGGGGGAAATAGCCAATTTGTTACTCAACATATGTTATTAGCCACGTTATGATTGTTCTAAAAGTCTATATCTATTTTTAATTAGCCTCCGTCTAAATGCTAGACTGCCATGCTCGTCTGCATTTTTCTATTGACTTCTCCTTGTTTATCCCCTTAGATCCGTTTAGTCGCATCTATACTTCAATTAAACGTCAATTCCAGGTTGCTACTCGAATAATGGCTAGTGACTTCTACATTATTCTTATTAATTGTGCCAACAATTATATTCCTAGCTAAAAAATCTCAATCCCATTAAATTATAAAAAAAAAAAAGGCAAAAATTTGTATGTGATCGTCACACGGCCGTCACACGGTGTGACAGAAAAAAGTATTATTTTTTGTGGTAAAAGTATCACGTTTATCCGTAAAAGTATCACCTTTTTTGAAAAAAAAAAATCACTTTTTGTAGTAAAAGTATCACATTTATCTGTAAAAGTATCAATGTAGTAAAAGTATCACTTTTTCATGTAAAAGTATCACTTTTTTCTGTAAAAATATCAATATTTTCTGTAAAAATATATTTCGTCACCCGTGTGATCGTTCAAACGCAAGACTCACTAAAAAAAATGGTGAGTGGCATTTGATTTAGGTGCAAGAAATGTGCAGTTATACGTAACCTTCAAATGAGGGTACCACGATTGCAATTTTGGTCAACTAGCTAACTACTAAGCTTTCTTCAATCACCCAAAAATATTATTAAATGTCATGTAGTTGACTGACCAAGGAAAATACAAGAAAATAAGGTTGTAATTCGGGCCATCCGGCTCGTCTCTTTAAAAATACTTTATATTTTGACAGGCTAATCCATCGAATACTTCAGGTCATATTTTACAATTCAACTCATATAAAATGTCGAGTTGGCAGACTCAATTTGACATCTCTAATTGTAATGAAGTAATAGTTTCGAATTTGGTAAAAGTGTTTCTTTGCATGTACATGTGAATGGTCGTGGTAGGACAGCGCAACTCGACAAATAGGTTGAGTCGTAGGATTCATGGTCGAAAGTATCAAAAGTATTTAGTTTGAGGAGAAGATTTGTTGTTATAGTTTGATGCTTAAATTCAAAGTTGTATTTGATTATGGATTGACGTGTCTGGATAAGGTTATATTGATCGATCTAATTCTAATAATTAGTATTACCTAAATGTTTAATTTTTATCATTTTTAATCATAATTTGAAATATTTTGTAATTTTTACCTCATTATATTCCTCCCCCCCCTCCCCAAATTAGATTATAATTCATATAATTAAAATTTTCACCGACGAGTTTGTCAATTCTCGAAATAATTTTAGTTTTTTACTAAATTACTAATAAAATATTTTATGGTAAAACTTAAACTCATTCATAAAATACACCCCTTCTCTCTCTATATATATGAATATATCAATATGCGTATGTGTTATTTTTATCTTTATATAAATATAAATCTAAATATATAATTCCCTAAATATATACTCCCTTCGTCTAGTCCTAATTGATCAACTTTGTCGGACACGGAGACTAAGGAAAAACAAATTTTGTGGAATTTTTGATTTTTTTCAAATGTGGAGATTAAGAGTGGAGATTTTGATAGTGAAGATTGTGAGAGAATTTGTCATTTATGGTCTTATATAATTAGATTGAGACAAACAAATATGGTAAATTGGTCAATTGGGCCGAGACGGAGGTAGTATAATGTATTTATATCAATATAAATGTATTTTGTAGCCGAATGGAGTATTAATATCATTAGGGTGGACCCGCGAAGAATGGGCTGTTGATATGATGATTATTATATGGGCTTCTATGGGCCTTTGTTTGGGCCTTAAGAATAAATGGTAGATTATGTTTTTCACAAAAACTAATCATCTCTAAAAATTAAATGTAATAATAAATAAATTAAATTAAATAATATAAAAAGTGTATTGTTACGATAAGTTAAAAGTGTATTGTTACGATAAGTTAAGATATATAAACTTTATTATTAAAAAAAAAAAAAACTCACAAAACACCATTGTTGTAGTGTATTTTAGATAGTTTTATTTTACACATAAATTATTAAACCCCTTTTTTGGCATTAATATATACAAAATATACGAATTTAGTAGATAAACTACCAAACTTATTTTTCGATCATTTTTACCGGAATGTCGTACGTGACTTGGGCGTGATTATTTTTAATGGATTTTTTGCCCAAACAATTTTCTAATAGACAGAGGAGCTGCTAAACTTCAACAAAGAGTGACTAAAATTTGGTTGAGAGAACCATCAAGATTCAACGGAATTCTTAAGGAAAAAAAGGTGCGAAGAAATTTTATATTTTTTGTCTACTTAAAAGGTTGTTTGGACAAAAAACAAAACGTTAAAAGTTTATCACGCGCAAGAAGTTGGTAATGTATTTGTCAAACTCGTATGATCTATATGTATTGGTGACAAAGAAAAAAAGATTAATTATTCATATACGAAAATGATGATAGTTTAGTGGGGTTGTTGCAATTAACCCGATGTTGATCTACATTCTTATGAAATGCGTATATTGAATACGACCATATTTATTATTGTACTTTTAAGTAAGTTACTCTTAAATTCTTCATTATATTCACAATTAGAAGATACAGTTTGACCGAGAGATATTTTTATCAAATTGGGTAAAAGAAAAATATTTTATTTACGATAGTTAAATGGGTACAATTGCAACTATTCTTTGGGAATGCATGTATGTACACACTTATGTATTGTCAAACTAATTTTATAATTCAATAAAAAATTCATTGGTTATCAATAGATATGGTTATTGGAAAAAATATTGTATCTATATTTTTATATCCTCACTAAAATACATGGGGGATTGATTTTCAACAGTCAAAATAATTCTAGAGGGAAGAAATATCAAGTGGGCCAAATGTGTCGAGCAAATTAATTATCGAGTCAATTTCAAACAAATATTCTTATACTTATACAACTATAATAGACAAATCCAAATCGCGCCATATTTTAAGTGAATTGAGCCATTTGAATCGTTTCTCGTATTATTATTAAATACAATATGTTCAGGCTAATGCGACAATGCTTTGATAATCTCTATGTATTTAAAGAGGATGGACTAATTAGATTCATCATTTTTCGGTCCGTCTAAATTTTGAGTCGAAGAACTAGTTAGGCTCGATTTGCAACCTCTATATTTAGGGAGTGTTTGTGGTTGTCTTTGTTTTAGAATAATTGATTAAATTATTATGAAAAAATGCTTTAAAACAAAAGTAAGTCGCGTTTGTAATAATAAGTAATTTATACAAAAAAAGTAGAAGTTGTATTGTTTGAAAATAAATTGATTTTAAATAGAATTTTGTATTTTTAAGAATATAGAAAGAAACAAAGAACATGTGATGGTCTGCTTCCAACTTTTACTTAAAATAAATTATTTTGTGTCACCGTTGAAATAAGTGACTAAAATTGGAGATTGTAGTAGAATTACTTAAAATTAAAAGTAGATAGTGTTGAGAAAAAAATAATTTTGGTCAAATACAGAAGCTGAAATATTTACTTAAAGGAGATTATAGCTTATGAGTAAGAGGAAAAACTTCTATTTATTACCAAAATATAAAAAAGTTAGAAAAAAAAAAAACTATTGTCTACTTTTAGATTTTACTATGAAATCATTTTTATTAAAGATAAAAAAAAAATTCAAACACTCCAAAATAACTTTTCTCAAATTATAAGGAGATATGTGTTGGGATGTAGTGGCATATGTCACGTCCGTTGTGACACATCCTTGGACAGTACACCCACTTAAATCGTGTAAAAATATTTTTGTTTAAGAGATTTGTAGGGTCGGATGTGTATTGAAAATTGTAAAAAATGTTTGAAATTGTAAAAGATGTATTGAAAATTGTAAAATGTAACGTAAGTAATGAAGTGTGGATATGAAAGAATGAACCATCCGACTATAAAATAGAATAGGTCGAAGATGAATCATGTCTCATCTGGGACATGCGGAAACAAATATCCCTAAAATCTTTCTTTTCAAGCCAAAAGTACTTTTTGTAAGTTTTTGCAAATACGGTCAAAATTTGCGTAAAATTCTACTAATAATTAACATTTAAGAGTGAGTAGATGATGACGTGGCATTTGACGACTTATTTCCCATGTTCCAGATCTCTTCTCTTCAATTCCCCCTTCACTTTCTCTCTCCTAAATAAAAGCAGTCTTTGTTGAACGGATCTTTTCTTATTTCTTTCTCATTTTTATATATCACTATGCTCACTGCGTGCTGATCAAATGTCTGCTGCTTTCGACGCAGGATTCATGTAAGTTTTTCTTCAATTTTATTCTATTAATTTCCTCTTTGATTACGTGATACGGATTTGTGACTTAATAGTTTTTAAATAGTAAGTTCGTATGCTGAATTTTATGTTTCCTGTTTTCCCAATGGACTTATAATTATTGCAGAATTATAATCTTCGGTCAAGGGTTTTGGTTTGAAAATTTGGTTGAATTATTTGGATTTTAGTCATAAATTATTGAAAATAGGATATTAGGTGGATTGCTAGGGTTTCCCTTTGACGAATTGTCTAGTTGATGATTTCTACTGGTTGATATTCCGAAATAGAATTGAGAGTTTCTCTGTGAAATTTTGTAATTTGGATTAAATTATTGCAATATTGATGCTTAATTTTGGAGTTTTTGAAGAACATTGGCATATTTAGAAACGACACTCAATATTTTTACTTGGTTTTACAGGTAGGTTTTGAAATGTTAAGGGAAGAAGAGAAAAAAGATCAGCCACCGAGTCTAAGTTGGAAGACGTACTCGAGGTCAGTATCGTGGACTGAACGCTCACCAAGAAAGCCTGATCCTAAACCACGGTGGAACAGCAAGGCCCGCGGATGTTTGCCCCCACTTCAGCCTCTTTCTATTATCCGACCGAGCGTTGAGGAATGGCCTAGAGCTGGGTCCGATGATCTTGGCGTATGGCCCAATCCTCCTACACCTGGTGCAAAGCCTGGATTATTAACATTACCACATGAAAGCCCAAGTGAAAGCTCAACTGCAGATAAACCTCCAAGAGAATTTGATTGCAGGAGAGACAAGCTTGCTTTTTTTGATAAAGAATGCTCGAAGGTTTTAGACCATATATATTTGGGAAGTCATGCAATCGCCAAGGACCGTGAAACCCTTCGCGAGCGTGGCATCACACATGTCCTTAACTGTGTGGGGTTTGTTTGTGATGAATATTTCAAGAATGAGCTTGTGTACAAGACCCTTTGGCTGCAGGACAGCCCGTCTGAGGATATTACGAGTATTCTGTATGATGTGTTTGATTACTTTGAGGATGTTCGAGAACGAGGTGGGCGTGTCCTTGTCCACTGTTGTCATGGAGTGTCTCGGTCAACCTCGTTGGTGATTGCGTACCTTATGTGGAAGGAGGGAAAGAGTTTTGATGATGCTTTCCAGTGTGTCAAAGCAGCTAGAGAAGTGGCTAATCCGAATGTGGGATTCGCTTGCCAACTTTTGCTATGTCAGAAGCGTGTACATGCGTTGCCAGCTAGTCCGACTTCTTTCCTGAGAATGTACCGTATGGCACCTCATTCCGCATATGACCCCCTTCACCTTGTCCCAAAGATGTTGTGTGAACCAGGATCAGACAAGCTCGATTCCCGAGGAGCATTCATTGTCCACATTCCTTCTGCTTTATATCTCTGGATCGGGAAGCGCTGCTCTCCAATGATGTCTGAAAATGCCAGGACAGCTGCTTCGCAAGTTATACGTTATGAAAGTGCCAATGGTCCAGTTATAATGATAAAAGAAGGTGAAGAGACAGTTGAATTTTGGGATGTTTTCAGCAACAGTAAAGATTTGGAAGAAAATTTGGTACCTACAACTGTGACTTCTTGTATGAATCAAAGAAAACTCGATGAATATGACTTAGATTTTGAAATCTTCCACAGAGCACTTGCCGGACGGGTTGTACCGTCTTCTCCATTATCAGAAGCAGGATTAGAGACTTGCCTTCCTACAGAGAACATATTGAGAAAAAAATCGGCTAATGCTAAACCAGACCCTTGTCTCCCACAGAAAGATACTTTTACAGAACTTGAAGACAATCATTCTCCTACTGACCTCTCAACTTCTTCAAACCCTTGTGTCTTACAGAGAGAACCTTGTACAGAACTTGAAGACGCTCTCTCTCCTACTGGCCTTTCAACTCCTTCAAGTAGTCACAATGACTCCGAAGATTCATTTGCTTCTTGTGCAGCCAGCAGCCTAGGTTCTGATGCTTCTCCGCAGGGGTCACCATCGCACAATTTGGTGGATTCTTTTTTGTCATTTTTTGTTAGTAAACAGAGATCTAGCTGGTCTGACTTATCATTTGCGTCCGCTCTGCCTTCGCCTCATACACTTGAATCGGACGACATTGATCCTAGTAGGAGTGGTTCTATAGAGTATCAAAGTCTTGATCCTGCAACTTCCACTCAATCAAGAGAGGGGATCTCAGACAGTCATGTTTCTGGAGCGGAAAGTTTGTGTTCGACCTCTGGACAACCATTGCCGTCCCTTGTTCGGCGTAGGGTTAGCAGTCTTTCTTCTCTGTCAAATTTACCCTCCATTCACGAGGAAGCTCTTTTACAAGATAACTTGCCAAAAGACTTGGAAGATGGTGTCATCATGGAACAAAATCCTCAGCCAAGAGGCTCCTTTGGACATTGATGGGAAAAAGCCAATTTCTGATGCAAATGGCTGAGAAGCTGTAAACAGAAAATGGATGAAAAGAAGTATGATTTGTTTCATGTTACAACAGATGATATGACAAATAAAGTAGCAGATGATCAGGAAAGAGAGCAAATGTGAAAATAATCATATGCTCATTTGCAGACAGTTGGTTATAATCTTCTCCTTGAGAAGGGCTTCAAAACAGTTACCCATATTAAGGTACTTATTCCTCTTATAGAAATTTGACATCCCACTGTGATTTAATTTCGTGCTTTGTTTTAGAACTTTATCCTCCATGTGATCCTAGTTGGCATATTGAAATGTTGTCAAAATTTTATATATTAGTTGAGAATTTAAATTGTAGGCAAGCTTGAAGATGGTTATGCATTGAAATTTGGCATCCCTCTGTGACCCATTTTAAGCGTTGTTTTACAATATATCTTCTGTATCGAGTTGTGGCTTAAAACTTATTTTAATTTGTTGAGAATTAAATTGTATGTAAGTTTGAACATGGTTACATATGATATTAAATGATATTAATAGATTAAAAAAAGGAAATTAAAGGTAAGAAAAAGAAATCAGGGCTTTAGTACTCAGAATCCTGATTTTATATTGTATTCACATTCCTATATCGGAATCTAGTGCTTGAAACTTTGTGGCACTACTTTCTTGATACACCCAAATGATTGATGACAGGCAGAGGGACTTGAAATGAATATACACCAACGACTAATATATATCAACTACAAATTATTTACAAGAGGAATGCTGTGTATATAAGACTACTAAATGAAATAGTAAGTACATACTCATGTCATGCTAGTTTTACTTCTAATGCAATACCACTGAAGTTATATATATACACATGTACAGATTTTATAAAAAAAGGTTAAGAAATGTAGTGTACTGTTTAGTTTTTTGAGTGTCATATTTATTGGTCTCCCACCTCTTAATAACACGAGGTGTTTGTATCTAATTAAACAATGTGCTTTTGCCAGTTGATAAGCTAAGTCCTTACAGACTAATTTGATAAGAACCACTTCGCTCAAGTTCCCGTGATATGCTTATCATTGATTAAATATATCTGTACAATGAGGGAAAGATTACTTGGCAATTCGGCCATATGACCCTGCTGGGCCAACATCATATGTCGTGTTGAGCCAGGCCAACATTCCATTAGGTCAAAAATTGGTGAGCCCGGCCCAGCCGATCCTTTCAACACTATGATTTTCGGGCCGATTTTCTCACCTCCGCTTATACGACTCCCCGTTAGCGCCTGCTGTTGCACAGCAGTGGCTTCAGCAGGTTAACAGCCCCTAAGGAAGGAAATCCCAAATTGAATGGAGTTTACACTTCATATTTTTCATGGACTTCCAAATAATGGTTACGTTTGCAGTAGCAAGTTCTTGAATTTGCTCTTTTGTGTCACTCTAGATAGTCAAGGAAAGTGAGGAACCCTGTGCAGCTACTCGAGCATCTGCCATGCTTCTCGTTAGGACGACACGGAATTAGATAGTCAGATCATCAACCAAATGTAAGAAAACTAGACAGGTACGCAGTTGCAATAACATTGCAGAGTATGAGATATGAGGGGAACAATTCTGTATGTAAAGATTTACTGGAATTCAGCCATAACAAATTCTCCATTGCCCTTCCTTTAATTATCGTCGGGTAATTATAACTGACATTTAAGGCTGCATTTGCATTTGAATCGGTTACATAGTTTATTCTTCGTATACTTCAGAATCTATTGATCTTCCTTTAATCATATTCTTCATCTGATTATAATCATGTAAGGTTTTGCTTGCATTTGGACCGATTGCATAGTTTACTCTTCGTATAATTCAGCGGTGCAAGATTTGAGCTCTTGTCAGTCAAATGTTGCATGTTTTGGAGGTGAAATTTTATGGAAGGGTAACAAAATGTTTGATAATTCTGCTATTGGTGCACCTGCAGTGGATAGTGCCAGCACACCGCAGGGTGTGTAACATGTTTCGTGTATATGAAAGTTGGAAAAAATCAATCATCGATTTGTTTAGATGTGCCACATGTCACGCGTTACACACTGTGCAGGCACACTACCAAAATACAAACAAATGTTTGATCAATCTATTTCTCATGATACCAGCTGCTATAATTGAGTGATTGTTGTTATTATTAATGCCAGAATCCAGAGTATTATCTATTAGCACAACAATTTACACCTTTTCAACAAATGCACACAACAATAAACAACACATTTTTTACTGTTGCACTTGTTGTAGGCATAATTGGGGAATGTGTGCAGACAAGTGTGTATATGGTTGGGGAATGTGTGCGTCTGAGTGTGGTTATACACATTCAGACGCACACCTATTGGCTGCGGTGTTTCTCATCATAGATTCATACGCATGAATGCGAATGAAATCTATGGTGACTAACACTTGGGTGCACGATGCACTGGGTGTAGGATAAAGGACACCGAATGCGGAATGGAGTAATAACATTTACTTCAATAAAATCAAACTAACGTTTTGATTGTACTTATGTAATGATTGTGCTTGAGTTGTATATAATTTTATATATTGCATATGATATGTATTTTTTACAATTAATAGATTTTAAATCCCACAAATATTTTTTTTTATTTATGTGGATTAATGGGTTGACATACGAAATTAACGGGCTGAGTATGAGTTTTGATTTCTGTCACGTTTAAAATGAGATAGGTTGGGTTATGAGAGTTAACCTGCGTAGCCATTACGACCCGATCCATCAACACATATCCAACTTATGTTGTCAATACAATTATATAAACAAGGCATTACAAGAGTACCATGCAATAACCGTGTACCGATTTATTTCCTTCACTTATATATGAATCATGAATTCATGAATCTTGAATTCGTAAACAATGAGACTGAAAATAACCAAACTAAAAGGCTTACTTAAAACCAAAATGTTAAATTTAAATCTGAACAAACAAGCCATTAATTATGATATGTGATATATGAAACTGAACTGAAAATACTGCACGAATTGTCTAAAGAAATTTAAAAATAGATAATTCATTTTGTAACAGAAATTGAAAGAGAAATGATTTCACTTGATGAAAAAAAAAATGGTAAAACAAATAAGTTGGGGCTTTTATTTTATGTAAGTATATTAAATTAGGGGTGATCAAATTCAAAACCAAGTCGGAACAAAAACTCATCCGAACTGAGTAATTCGACTACAAAAAGTTAGAAGTGGTTTTTAATTCAGTTCGACCAATTCATATTTTAAAAGAATTGATTTAATGAACTGAATCAAAATTATCATATTTATTTAAATTATTTATATAATGCATATTATTTTTGTTGATTAAATTAATATATATATATATATATATATATATATATAATTTTTACTTTGCCAATTTTAGAAATAAATTGTCACGACAATCAAATGTTTGCTACAAAAAATCATAAATAATAATCTAAAGAATTGTAAGTCTCAACCCACGACTAAACTAAGCCAAATGGAAAAATTTGAACTAAGTTCGATAAGAATATATAAACAATATGATTCGTCTTGATTTAAAAATAGTTAGATTTTAATTTTTGGTTCTTGTCGATTCAGTTCAGTTCAGTTCACTTCGGTTGGATGCTTTTCCGGTCACCCCTAATTGAATGACAAAAATACCCTTTTGCAATTCAATTTTTTCATTGGCCTTCTCCCAGTAGAACCTTGATCAGAAGTCAGTCACATGGACTGTCTGCAACACTAGATAATTACTTCGCTCTCTCTCTCTCACATACACATACAGAGGGCCGAGTGCTCACCTCGCCGTACAACACCGCAGCCGAAGACTAGCCACGCCGAGCCGATAATCTCAAGCTGGCGGCGTACAGCCCGAAGCGAGCCATGGCGGAGCTCCGCCACTCGAGCTCCATCGGCAGCCGCGCCACCCCCGCCCCCGCCGCCTCTGCTGTGGCCTCATCCCCATTTTCCTCGGACTACGACTCCGCCGCTGCTGCCGACGACGACGATAATGGCCGCGATCGGTACTCCAGGGATCGCTCTTTCCGGTCATATATCCAACCCTTTCTCCCGCATTATTTTTTCCCGAACGACGATCTGTATAGAGGACATCCTCATAGATCTAAGATCTCCATTCTCATACTTGTCGCTGTTGTTTTTGCCGCTGTGATTTCGGTTTCTTCCGTGGTCAAACGATTGGTATGTCAATGTCATTATCCTGTGTATTGTGTATTAGGTATTGTCTAATTATGTATGCTTATTCGATTAAATGTTCTCTCAAGGTAGCAATGTCGATGTTTCCCGTTCTCATTTTCTTCCGTTGGTCCTCTTTGAAGATTCTATTCAACTGCTCATTTTATGGCCTATATATTTCCTTGTCATGTTTTATAAACTTAATTTACTACTTCGATGGTGATAATAGTACACATCGGTTTGATTGAAACGCTTCTACTGATTATGCTTGTAGTTTGAAGGATTTAGTTGATTATAGATGAAGGAAACTATGATTCTCTTTATTCTGGATCAGAAGCATTCCTTTCTTGCTTTAATCAATTGAGTGTTGGTCTGCACATTCTATTATGTTATCTAGTTTCCTATTTTGTTCTCCCAAAGATAAGAGTCGCTTAATTAATTGGTTACAATGTCTAATTTCATTTGAAAATGTTTCACTTGTGAAAGTATCACATAAACAGATAACACGTTTCATTTTCTTTGTCGTAATCTTTTCTATTTTGGTCCCACTGTCTGCTTTGGTTGCAGAATGCTCCATATTTGTGCAGAAAAGATGGTATAACTCTTCACTGCCCTCATGTAAGATACTACTATCAAACAATCATTTACTTTGTCTCTGATTTATCATCCTCAGTTGATTATACAGTTATGACATTGTAAACGGGTGTAGGTAAAAGAGGCTCCATCACTTTGGGAGAATCCTTATTCAGCCACCACATCATGGAAGCCATGTGCTGAAAGACGCGAGGGAATAATCTCAGGTAATCTAATATATGCTGATGAATGTATGAATTTATTAACAACTTCGAAAGTATGATAATATTACTCCCCTGCCCCTGCACCCCAACATGCCTGCAATTACATTTTCTGTTTCTGATAAAAATTTATTCGGTCTCATGTAAAGAGTAATATAGATTTTGGACACTTGAAGAGAATATATTGAACATTGTTGTATGATATACTTTTGTCGAGCTTCTTTCTGCTTTTGTCTACTTCTCGAATACAGTAGCTGTAATCAATCTTTTCCTGTCATTTTTACTCGACATATTTATATGCAATCTGAAATTAACTACTTGAGCATACAGCTGTGTATGAGTTTAGTCGATCCATTAACTGAGTAAATTGATATTGGGTACCACACCAGGAGGTAGATTGTTTTGGGGAAATCAAAATTAGATGAGTTTTTGTGGATGGTTTATTCTTAATTCATTAGAACACATAATTTGGCAGCAGAATTTAGACACGAAGACTTTACCACCATTTTAGTCAGAAAACAGACCTAGGGTGGCTAATCTTTGATGATGGTTAGCTCAATGCAGAATAGGCTAGATATTTACTCCTTGCTGGTAGGTTATATAGAATTTTAATAGCACAAAGATGCCCTTATGTCTTGTTCTGCTATCTCATATGCTTTTTCTCCGAGATTAGCTTTCAGAATGTGCGTATGTCAGATTTAATATCTAAATAGCTATAATTTTCTGGCCACCTTGCAGATCTTCCAGCTGAGAATGAAACAAATGGCTATATCTTTATACATGCTGAGGGTGGTCTCAACCAGCAGAGAATTGCTGTATGTGATCCTTCTGGATGTTTTGAATTGAGTTACATGTTTCTCATTAGTTGTTTTATGCATTATGAAATATACACTACATCAAATGGAAAGTGTGATGCTGCATCATTAGTCGATTTGCTTCTCATAGAAAATTATAGCTTTGATATTCAAATTAGATTGCTTACCTACATTTTATAGCAGTCATTGTCATTATGACTTCCACAGCTTCTTCTTATGAATTCACCCTCTGTATTTATTTCATGCATAGGTTAAAATGTGTGTGTGTGTGTGTGTGTGTGTGCATGTGTAGTGTTGGCCAAGAATCTTGAGTATGACTATCTATCAGCTGCTCTACAGATATGCAATGCTGTCGGTGTGGCGAAGATCTTGAATGCTACTCTTATTTTACCTGTGCTGAAGCAAGACCAGATATGGAAAGATCAAACGTGGGTGAACTTGACTATAGCTATGCTAAGCTTATTATTCTGCATTGAGTTGGCATTATTTGATGTATTCTACATTGCCAGTATGTGAAAATGAGATCATTGTCTTGATGTGTCATTCTTTAATTGCAACTTTGGCCAAAATTAAGAAGATATATTCTCCTTGATGCTTCCATCTTTTGAATATGTTTCATTTTTTGCTGTAACTCTCATTTTCACCAACTTTAACTTTAATGCTCCATGAAAAAGGTTTTTATTTATTTCTTTATTTTAAATCCAGGAAACTTTGCATTTGAACTTTTTGAGCATTTCTTCTTTTATATATATATATTCAGGCAATGCTGTATTATATTTTATTCATTTTTTTCCTTTATAACTTTGCCAATGCGCTTCCAACTTGTCATGTGATTTGAGCTGACCAGGTTCCTTGGTTGCTGAATTTTTTAAGTTCGAGAATTAATCTGTGCCCTTGTTTTGCAATTTGAGATAATCTGTGACTGAAAATTTGATTTACAAATTCTTTGTTAGCATCTAATGTGTTATGTTGCCTGCAGAAATCTTGAATACATATTCGATATAGGTCATTTTCTTGATAACTTAGAATCTACAATATACTAATAATACAAAGCCACCTGCAGGAAATTCGAAGATATATTTGATGTGGATCATTTTATTGACTATTTGAAAGATGATGTGCGAATCGTGAGAGATATCCCAGAATGGTTTACGGACAGAACAGAACTGTTCAGTAGTATAAAGTATGGCACTCTTCACTTTCTACCCCTCTGACTTTTTATTGGGCTCGAAAATCAGACTTGTGATAAGCATCAGAAATGTTAGTGTTCAAAGGAACTCACTAGTCTAGATATCTCAGTTTGTGTTTGGGTTGAGGTATAGATTTTCAATCCACCCAAATTAGAGTAGATTTTAAACACCCAAATTTAAAAAAAAATAGCTCACATGGAAGCAAAGATTCCTAATCCATAACAATTCAAACTACCACAAATTATTTGCCACTATGGATTGCAAATCCATCCTCAAATCCTTAATCCAAACACAACTGGGAGCCTTTATACAATACATATATATATATATATATATATTGAATCAGGTTTTTTTATTTCTCATGCGACTCTTATGGAAATTTGGCTTATGATTGATGGCAGACGTACAGTTAAAAACATTCCCAAGTATGCTCCTGCACAGTTTTACATAGACAATGTTTTGCCACGTGTCAAGGAAAAGAAAATAATGGCGTTGAAACCTTTTGTTGATCGACTGGGGTGAGTTTGATGCGTGTTATATCTTTCCTGCACATGAAAATGTGCATCACAAACAATGAGTTTGGGTGATAATGTTCCGATCTTTCTTGTTCACAAGGTATGATAATGTTCCTCAAGAAATCAACAGACTAAGGTGCAGAGTGAACTATCATGCTCTTAAGTTTCTTCCTGAAATCGAGAATATGGCTAATTTGCTGGTATCTAGGATGAGAAACCGTACTGGCAGTGCTAATCCTTTCATGTAAGTGTTACGTATTCCTTTTCTTTCTTTAGATATAAGGTCTTCGAATTTTTCTCATCAGTCTACTTGATACACGTGTTTAGGGCCCTTCATCTGAGGTTTGAAAAAGGTATGGTGGGCCTTTCTTTCTGTGATTTTGTTGGAACCAGAGTCGAGAAAGCACTCATGGCTTTATACAGACTAAAAGAATGGCCCCGACGTTTCAAGGTATCATATTCTTGATAATAATAATATAAATCTTTTTTAGGTTGGATCGAAATAAATCCAAGTTATAATTATTCTCTTTCGTGGGCTCTGTTCTTGCAGGATGGTTCCCATCTTTGGGCTTTGGCTCTTCAGAAGCGTAAGGAAGGACGCTGCCCTCTCGAGCCTGGGGAGGTGGCAGTGATGCTTCGTGCAATGGGCTATCCTAAAGAAACACAAATATATGTGGCGTCTGGGCAGGTTTACGGTGGACAAAACCGAATGGCACCACTTAGGAACATGTTCCCCAATCTTGTAAGTCTGATTCAAGAAACTATTTTGTTTCGTATTTGTTTGCAAAATACATTATTCCTCACATCCCTTATTCCCAGATGCAAGTCACTGTTTTAATTGAAATTAATGTTATCGACCATGCACCACCAATCCGTAGTAGTTAGCTGTTAGTCGACATTTAAATAAGGATCCATCACAGGTCACGAAGGAGGAACTAGCCACAAAACCAGAGTTGGATGAATTTAGAAAGCACGTAACAAGTTTAGCAGCTCTAGACTTCTTGGTCTGCTTGAAGTCCGATGTCTTTGTCATGACACACGGTGGAAACTTTGCTAAACTCATAATTGGGAACCGGAGATACCTGGGCCACCACCTAAAGTCCATAAAACCCGACAAGGGTCTCATGTCAAAATCTTTAGGTGACCCCTACATGGGCTGGGCCACATTTGTTGAGGATGTGGTTGTAACCCACCAGACTCGATCGGGCTTGCCCGAAGAGACTTTCCCTAATTACGACATCTGGGAGAACCCGTTGACACCTTGTATGTGTAAAGCTTGATGGATCAATAGTTCTGAAATCTGATAGTGTAGTGCATACTGTAGGAAAATTTCGTGAAATTTTGGAGTTAGTTTTGCAGCGGAAATAGCCTCACCTGTCTTGAGAATTTGTCCCTTTCGGGTCGGAAATGTGATCATCCATTGCAGGGGCAAACGCACTCCTTATTTGTAGTGAACAACTGATTGATTTAGATTGTCAATTTGATTTGTATATTATGGTTGCCTTTATAAAATGCAGGTTTTAGTTGAGTGAAATTACATTCATGAAGTTGCATAATTTTTTTGGTCTATGTTATTTGTTTCACATCTGTGTGGCTTTAAGGGGTGAAGCAACTCCCTTTCCCTCTCCCCAAATAATGTAGACTGAAAAAAATTATGCAACCTCTCCCCCCCCCCCCCCCCCCCCCCAAAAAAGAGAGAGAGAGGGAGAGGGAGGGAGAGAGAAAAGTCGAATGTTTTTTTATGTATTTGTCATGACTTGATATTTTGTTGTTAAATTTGGTGGAATCTTATTTGCACTTAGAAGGGTGTTGTGTGAATTGTTAACTCGTATTGTCTTCCTAATTGATTTATCATATTAATCTTGTATGTTTTAATGAAAAATTATAAAATATGAATTGTAATTCTTGAATTTCCTGTTTTCGGTTTTGAGCGAAATCGGTTTTAGTAACTTTCGATCGATTTCAATTTTCAAGAACGTTTTGACAAACCGGTTCAGTTCGGTTTTTAAACTGATGAACACCCCTAGATGTTAGCTTTTCATTATTTTAAGCATGGAGATGCTCCCACAACAAAAGAAATGTCCTAAAAAGCAAAAAGAGCATTATTGACCATATTGCACTTTTTTGCATTATATTTTATTTTATTTTGGGGTGGAGGGATTCAATTATTTGCAATGAATGCTTACTCTAGTTAAAAGAAAATTGAAATTAAGGTAGTTTATTTCTCAGCACAAAGCTTATTTATAAATGGATTAATCTAAACCAATTATTATGTTGCTTTAGAGGGACAGAAAAGCGATAGGATTTTATTTCCTTTAAGTGGAAGATTTTCGTACTTTTACTCCACTTCATTTATTTGCAGTGTTTGTCTAACCTGATCGGCCGGTTCAGTTGGTTTAATTGTGAATCTGTTACTGTTCAACTGGTTTAATTTGAATCTGTTAGTGTCCAGTTCGATAATGGTATGAAGCTGAAAATGATGATAAATCGATCAAAATTGGGCAGAACCACTGAAAGCCGTAATTGAACTCGAAAAACCGCATTCTTTAGTTTAAAACTTTTAAATTTTTATTCTGATAATAATAATTATACAATATTATATATTTTGTTTAATTTTATATATTTCTCTATTATAAATATATATTTTAGGTTTTCTATACATTTATGTCACTTTCTAAATACAATAGATTATGTTCTACGAAGCTATAAATATAATTTTATAATCTAATTAATTTTCATTTTCGGTTGAATCGTTAGTTGAACTAGTCGGATTATCTGAACCATGAATCGACAACATGATCGGTTATATTTGATTAAAAGGAAGATAAAGACTTGTATAAGATCGTCACATGTATGACGCCGTGTGACGGGAAAATGTATTACTTTTATTTGTAAAAATATCATTTTCTTAACAAAAAATATATTAATTTTTTAGTAAAAATATCACTTTTATTTGTAAAAGTATCATTGTAATAAAAATACTAACTTTTATTTATAAAAATATTCCGTCGAGATCGTACATCACCCCAAAAGAAAAGTGTCCATATTCATGGTATAATGTTTTGTCTTGCACGGTTTGTCCACCACCACCACTGAGTTATACCTAATCTGATTATTGACGAAATGGACTAGGAAGCCTACAAGGCGTATCAAATTTGTTCTCTTCTATTTTGCCTCCTATTAGAAAAACATATGCACTCACTCATGACAAATGAGACTTGAGTTTTTGAATCTTTGATTGAGTTGCATTAAAATAAAATAAGTACTCCCTCCATCTAGGCTTAACTTTTCTACTTTGATCGGACACGGAGGTTAAGAAAAAATAGATTTTATGATTTTTTTTACTTTTTTAAAGATGGAGATTGAGGGTGGCGATTGTGAGAGAAATTTGTCATTTATAGATTGAAAAATTAAGTTGGGACAAACAGAAAAGGAAAGTAGGAAAGTTAGAGTCGGACGGAGGTAATAATAACTACTCCAATCCGTTTCATAAAGAATGTCATTTTAGACACTCTTAATTTTTTTACAATAAGTGTCACTTTACCAGAAAAACTATAATTCTTTTAATATTATCTTAAACAACCTACTTAATTTAATTGATTATTTTCTTATTTAATTGATTATTTAAAGAAGAGGATTGATATTAGTTCTATATGTCAAAATTTAAACGTTGATAATTGATAATTTAACATTAAGAGAGGGAACACTTCAAAAAAAAAAACACACATTTAAGAGAGGGAACTTTTATTTATCATCCACGTTAATTCTTAATTTTTTTTATCATAATTATTTTATTCTCAAATAATACACCCGCTATGAAAGATTTTTGCATATTTTTATTTTAAACTAAAGTTGCAAAGGTGAAAAATCAGTAATCTGGTGGTTTAGAAGTTTGCCCAAGCTTCCACTTAAATTAAATTATTTTTATGTATCATATCCTTAATATTTTCAAATTTTGTAAAATTTAAAATGTAACTCATAATAATGTATATATCTCAAAATTGAAAATTTATGTTAACCTATTTAAAAAATTAACTAGACCAACTAGCCCATCTAGAACCAATAAACGTCTAGAGATGTCGATTATTGTAAAATTAAGTTAGCAAGGTATTGTGTAGCGACTAGTCAGTGATTAGACGACTATCTTGATCGATTTCTGCCTCCGGAACATATGTTATCATAATTCAAATAAGAGTCAAATAATTTTATTTTTATTTGTCCTTTCTTAAAACCAAATCATTTCATTTTGTATATATTTTGGCGCCTTCTTTTGTGCATTGGAATCATCTCTTCCCCCTTT
The DNA here is from genome assembly GCA_958295605.1 of Ajuga chamaepitys. Lineage (NCBI taxonomy): Eukaryota > Viridiplantae > Streptophyta > Magnoliopsida > Lamiales > Lamiaceae > Ajuga > Ajuga chamaepitys. Next base: position 64,128,637 of record OY282498.1, on the reverse strand, counting down.
TATCCAACTGCAGTAATTCCGCAGTTCAAGGATCTCTATCCTCTCTCTCTCTCTCGCGCGCGCGCGCCTGCAACAATCACACAAAAATGGTGTTTTGCATCACAAGATCAAATCTTCCTCCATCGCCATTTTCATCCGTCACAAAACCTCCAAATTCCATCCGCAACAATCCGCCATTTCTACGTTACAACGCTAATTCAAATCAAATCTCACTTTCCTCCACAACAATCCGTAAAATTCAGCCGTCGACGGTATCGGAGAAGGTGCAAACCCTAGATTTCGAATTCAAATCGCTGCCGGAGCCGATCGACAGAGTGAAAAGGCTGCTACAATACGCGACGATTCTGCCGCCGTTCGATGAATCTTCTAGAATCCAGGAGAATCGGGTCACGGGTTGCACGACCCAGGTCTGGCTGGAGGCCCGCATGGATGGAGATGGATCGATGAGATTTAGTGTTGACAGCGATTCGGAGATTACGAAGGGGTTCTGCTCTTGCCTGATCTGGGTTCTCGACGGCGCCGGATACGACGACGTTTTGAGCGTCAGGACGGACGATTTGGTGGGAATGAATGTAGGGCTGCCAAGTAGGGGTAATTCTAGAGTGAACACGTGGCATAATGTGTTGATTAGTATGCAGAGGAGGACTAGGGATTTGGTAGAGGAAAGGCAGCTCTCTTCTTTTCATCAATGTTGTAAAGTCGCTAGTCGAACTTTAAATTAGAGTACAATCAATTCCTAAAGAATAAAAAGGTTGTAATCGTAATTAGGCGAGAGCAATTAGTAAAGAAGTGTAAACATTTAATGGGACTTAACGCTTTGTCTTGAACTAGTCGAAATTAATTTAAAAATTTTACGATAGAGTTTTTGGTAGTGTTTCTTCCTTAGTTTGGTGTATTAATATTGAGAAAATTGTTAGTCGAGCATCAAATTAGTGCCCATTTGATTCCTAAACAGGCTAAGGAGGGTGTAATTGTAATTAGGCGAGAGGAATCAGGGAAAAGGTGTAAACGCTTTGTTTTGAAATGGTCGGAGCTAATTTGAAATTTCTAAGATAATTCGCTAATTGGATAACGTATTAGCAGTTCAAAATTTCTGTTTCAACTACGGTATTTTAATTTTGTCTCACATATAAAATTACGTTTTAATGTCTCAATCATGTCCCAAATATAAAATTATGTTGTTTAGAAGCAGGTATAATAATAAGTTTTCAAGATTGAATGTTTTATGTACGAGACACAATTTAGATACTATAATTGGGATAGGATCCGAAGTGACAAATTAGGGTCCAGTCGAATCTAAACGGAGCAAGGCGTAATTGTAATTAGGCTGTGGAACTAGGAAAAAAGTGTAACGGGTCGATGGAGCCTAACGCTTTGGCTTGAATTACTTGAAGCTAGTCCCTTTTTTTTTTTTATAATAGAGCTTTTAGTTGTATTTCTTCCTTTGGTGACAATGAACTTGCAAGTGCATTTGAGATAGTACACCCAGTGCATCGTATTGTACAACGGGTGTTTCTAAATATATATCTACACATATATGAGCAAGCGTAAGTGTGAAAACGTGTGGTTTCATTGCGGAATTGTAAGAAAACTTTGGTGAAAATTTACCATTCGGATTCCTCATTTTGAGTGGATTTGTTCATTTATTTCTATATTATACATGTTCAAAGAATCATAGGCCGGTACAACTTATCCGATATTTTTACGGGTTGGCTCATAGAATTTTCAGCTCGAAGTGCTACCGAGTCAAAAGGACTCGACTCGAAAAGTTAAAAGGTTGTACGCTAGCCTAGAAATCATAGTACTATAATTAAGGGCAATAACCCAAACTTTACTTACTATTTTTTAGCACGATAAAATTTTAGTCCAGTTCAACTCGACCCATATACATTGACCCTGCGGGCTGGATTGGATTGGGCCGAGCTCCCCGAGTTACGACCTCCAGTTGTGTCATGTTTGGGCTCAAGTGGTACTTAATATCCAATTGGAAAAAAATGTTATTGTTAATAACCTTTTTTTTTTTTACACTACAAATGGCTAAAATTGTTAATGTTAAAGTGAAAACTGAAAACCTCGAATTGGGATTAACATTGTGAAATAAATTTAATAAAAAAAACATTGTGGAATAAATTGTTTCATTATATCATTGTAATTTTTCTACTACTTTAAATTTAGCAGGCCCATTAGGTAGTTGCGGCCCACAAGATAAGCTACCTTGGTGAACAGGTACACAGGCCCACTACAGACGTTTCTCAATTTGTGGAAAAAAAAATAAGACTTCTATTTGAAAAATGTTTTATTTTTCTAAAAAAGGTTATTTAGTTAAATATAATTGACAAGTTAAATAAAAAAAAAAAAACAAATAAATCATGTGGCTGCATATGAATAGTTTTTGGAAATTTGTATTTGTGGTACATTTTAAAATATGATTATTATAGTTAAATTTCAGTAAGATGGGAATTACTTTTACCATAAAAATGTTATTTTTAATGTAAAAGGCCCTGTTGTAAAAATTCCCGTTTAGGCGCTAGATTCTCATCGATCGTCTACATCTTTTCTTCGATTCCTCCCCGCCTAAGGCCACCTATGTCATGTCCAGCCCTGTCTAGACCCCGATTAGTCGCTAAACCTAATCTACTGTTTGACTAGCACCTAGCAACTTCTACAACACTGGTAAAAAGGGTTATTTTAAGAGTTAATTTGAATACAAAGGCAATATTTTTTAATTATTTTTAATTATGATAAAGATAATATTTTTTTACATTAAAAATAACATATTTTATAATTAAGATTAACTCTCATTTTATAGAAAACAATCTTACACAAATATTAATTCTTTTAAGGAAAATCCACCAACAATTTTCAAACTAAAGTTCTTGATCATAAATAGCATCAGTTCTTGAATAAGATAGATAATGATGATGTCAAAAAAAAGCAAACTCAATTTAAGGATTATGCAAAAAGACACCTTTATTATTTATTTATTCAATTGTTTTTGTCTCATTTGTGAAACCATCATTTCCACAATTTCTGGAGGATAAACAAATTCTTGGACAATCATATTCCACATGTTTGATGCCATATGCAAAAAGGTTAAAAATGTCATTTCATGATTCGAGTATCCTATCCTTCCAGATTAGAAAGTGTTTGGCTAAACTTATAAATTCCGTAAAATATTTTATAAAATGCTTATGAGCTTATAAGTTCTTGAAATATATTTAGTAAAATAAGACGTTAAACAACTTATATAATGTGAAAATAAGCTCTTAGAATTTATAAACCCACAAAAAAAAGAAAAAAAAACTCTCAGCTACATCTTATTTTTTAAGATAATAACAATTACAGTTAAATTTTACATATTGCACGCACATACACATACGTCACACACTATGCACACATTTCACTCACACTTATTTCACATATTACACACTTTTCACACACACCACACACAACTATGCACATTTCACACACTTATTTCTCACACACACACACTTTTCACGTACACCGCACACTAATCAAAATATGTGTTTGATAGTGTCTTTCAAATTAGTCATCGGATCAATAGCTACATTATTTCATTCCATTGCAAGCTCATAAGCTCTTTTATCAAAACATTTATTAACTTATGAACTCTTTAAAAATTCCATATTATAAGCTCTTAAAACAACTATTAAAATATTGAAATTTTTAAGATATTTGAAATAAATTTAGTTAAACACTCTCTGCAATTATAGAGAACCAAACATTAAGGGCATGTTTACTTTGGCAAATTGGGTGTGATTGAGATTATTTATCCTACATAAACCAATGTTTACTTTCTTGGGTTCTCAAAACAGGTGAATCCCACTTATCGGATTATGTGTACAATTTGGGACTATAGAATTGATTATTGAACCCACCTCCCCAGTACTGATTTAGTAATTTGGATTAGAATTCCTGATCCCTTAAACTGTGATTTTGTTGGGAAAATGAAACACTCGAAATAAACGGGCCCTAAATGTAGCATCTAATCATAATCTTGCTCATTATAATATAATTATTATAATTATATGAGAAACAAAGAAGGAACAAGACAATTGCCTATTTTGTGTGAATGCATTGTTATTTTCAAGCATGTGTGACCAATAAGAACATGTTATTGTTTATACTAAAGTGGAAAGGAAGAAAAAGAAGAAGAAAAGAGAGAAAGACCCCCTTTAACAACCATTTTAGAAGTAAATCATAAGTATGATGTTGAAACTTCCATACTCCAATACTTTTTTAAATCAAGAATTCATGATCCATAAGTAGAAATATTTTGTATTTGTAGGTGCCCACCTACCTTTTATTTTCTAAATTGCTTATTTTTAGTTTTCCAAAAATAGTATTGAATCAAGGGGGTGAATTTTTTAGTATGTTTGAATCAATTAAAAAAATGAAAAAGATAAAATGTTGAATTAGAACAAACATGACAAGAAGTTGACTAAGTATGACAAAATAATCCGAATTTTCTATTTTAAATGGTGTAGCATTTTCTATAATAATTTGACTGTTGAACGACAATTATTATAAAAGATGTATTATTAAATGTAGAAAGTCAGGATCATAACCAAATTCTGTAAAAAAAAACTCGGCGGATTGATATTTAAGGAATGTTTGCAAGTGCTTATGCTTAAGAAGAATTGATTAAATTTAGAGACGGTGAAAATTTTAAAAATAGGTAATGTTCACAATAAAATATGATCTAAACAAAAAGTAGAAGTAATATTATTTGGGAAAAGAATGATTACAAGTTGTAAGATTGTAAGAAAAGAAAAGAAACAAAATATGTCTTTAACATAATTTCAACTTTTGCTTAAGATAAATTATTTTATGTCAATTTTGCAAACACCAAAATTTAATTTTTATTGAATTTGTTTAAGACTGTGAAGTATTATACCGTTGGTTAAGGTAAATAAAATGATGAAAACTAGGTGAAAAGGTAGATTTGAGTCGTTTGACCTTCCCAATGTAGTAGGGGAGCCTTACACAAACACATTTGTCTCGAAAACTTACCGACTAATTCCAATTAATCTTTATTTAGACGTTAGACTCCTATTAATTGCTCGATTTCCCCTGCATAATCATGCCTATACTTCTTGTAGTCCACCTACACCTTAATTAATCGCTAGCTCTAAATCTACCGCATAACTTAGTGCCTATTGACTTTTTTTTCGTTTAAGCAAAAAATTTAAAAGTATTTTTAAAAACAAATGCAAATAGTGTCTTAGTAATACGTCATTACATTGGGACCTACAACAAAAGCACTACATTGATATTTCCACTCCCTCACCTCGCGCAAGTCCCGGATCGAACCAATCATACTCCGCCACGTCACAAGATTCCTGTGGGGCACCGCAAAAAGTCCTTCCTCCACCACCGTCTTACTGAAAAGACTAGTTGTCACCTCCAACGTGGGGGCGTGTCTCCACGCGCCTCTACCATGTTCTCGTTGGAGAGACATGCATCGTTCCTTTTTTTGTTCTTAAAAAATATTTCAATATTTTATATTATTCGAGGAGAAATTGCACAGTGCTTCTCGGGTCCAGATTCGGAGCTCCGATTGGAAAACCGTCATCTACAGAAGGAGATTCGGTTGTGATTCGATCTAGTGTTTATCACTTTCCATAATTTACTTCCGAGATTTGAAAAAGGAAAGAAAGTTTTTCTAATTTGGGGAAAAAAATGTCGAAATCGCCATGGGGGAAAGTCGGCGACTGGGCGGCTGAAGCCGAGCGGGAGGAGGCGGAGGAGAAGGAAGCCGCGGCTAGAGCCGCGGCGGCGCAGCCGCCGGCTAGCTACCCGAGCCTGAAGGAATCGGTGACCACCGCGAAGCAGAAGAAGAAGACGAAAATGACCTTGCAGGAATTTACGATGCAGCAATCTGGTTATTCCGCCGCAGCTCCGAGCCGCGGCCTGACGCCGGAAGAAATGCTCCGTTTACCTACCGGGCCGAAGGAGAGGTCGCCGGAGGAAATGCAGTACGGGAGATTAGGCGGTGGATTTTCTAATTACGGGTCACGGGCGGGATCCGGTGGCGGTAATACGGGTCGGGGACGTGAGTATGAGGGGCGGAGATCTTATGGATTTGAGGATGATGGTCGGAGAGGGGGACCGCCGCAATCTAGGGTTTCGGAATTCGATCAACCCTCGCGAGCTGATGAGGTTGATAATTGGGCTTCGATGAAGAAACAAACCCCACCGGAGCGGCCCGTGGGGAAGTACAGCTCACTCGGCGGCGCTGGAGGCCCTGGTGTTGCATCACGGGCCGATGAAGTGGACAACTGGGCCTCTATGAAGAAGCCAATGCCACCTATGCAACAAGCTAGAACTTCGGGCTTTTCCAGGCCTGATACTGATCGTTGGAGCCGGAATGAGAGCTTCGGTTCTGGATTCTCCAGGCCTGAGACTGATCGCTGGACTCGGAATGAACAACAGCCACTGGTTTCGAGTTCTCCGGTGAACGAGGCTGCAACGGAAGTCAAAGTTAACAAACCGAATCCGTTTGGGGCGGCCAGGCCTAGGGAGGAAGTGTTGGCAGAGAAAGGGCTGGATTGGAAGAAAGTGGAATTGGATGTTGAAGCCAAGAAAGTTAGTGGTGGTAGTAGACCCACAAGTTCACAGTCAAGTAGGCCTGCGAGTGCACAATCAAGCCGGTCAGACGCCCTCGTGGGAAATGAAGAAGGCACAGTGAAGCAAAAACCGAAAGTAAATCCATTTGGGAATGCTAAGCCTAGAGAGGTTTTGCTTGAGGAGAAGGGCCTGGACTGGAAGAAGATTGATCTTGAGTTGGACCATCGGCGAGTTGACAGGTATGTTCAATATAGATTCAAGCTTTGTGACCACATTTACGTGTTTTCTTACCTGATGATACAAAGTTTATTTATGACTTTCTGGAAGTTTTAGTATATAATTCTTGAACTTAATGAGATAGGGTTGTCTGATGATGATAATCTTGAACAAAGAAACTATCTGGAGGATTATATGGTGTCTGTTGTTTGGGTAATTGAGGATTGAGGAGTTGAGATACAATGATAATTTTCTTGAAGACTGCAAGTGGTTCCTTCTACCCGCTTGACATCTCTGTAATTGGAAAGACTAGTAAGGTTGTTTTGATTCACTAAATGAGTTTATCTTACTAAATTTGGGACTTCGGTTAAAGATGAAAGGATGTCTATATTTACATAACTCTATTGCGAGGTACAACCTGTTGGGGGTGTCTTTACCCCGTAAAGCCCATTAAGGGTATAGTTGTCATTTACGATTTAGTTATTGGTGTTGATTGTTGTATGATAACGAGTTTTCAGAGAAGTGCACATGAACACATTGATACAAGGAAAGTAGAAGGAAAGAGGTTCTATGATTTACATCTTTTCCTAAGAAAAATCGAACTTTGGCCGTTTGAAATAACTACACAAATGTGAAATTTCCATTGAAATTGGACGATACTTTAAATCTTCAAAGTTCAAATTCACTGATAGGTGTTCAGTAACTATGGCCTTTATTACATAAATTTCCAGTTAACAATGTTACTCCAAGTTAAGAATGCCATTTGTTAGATTGGGGATGCAATGCACCAAGAAACAATGTAGTTATAAACTAAAGGTGGGGGTGTGTGGAACAAACATTTGGTTGGTTTTCTGTTATCAAGAAAATATTCCTCAATTGGAGCTAATTAGATTGGTTTTATGAAGTAAGCCAAAGATGGATGGGACCATGTTTACCTGAATGGCTGGACTGGGTGTGAGTCGGGCAAGGGTACGTGGAGTGGCACTTCAATTGTTACCTTCTACACTCTTATAGGTTTTAATTTTGGTTGTAAGTGCATTTGGGTCGATTTTTATGGAATGTTTAATGGTAATCCAAGAAAAGAGAGTGTTTTTGAATTATCAAATGAATATGGAATGTTTCGGAATCACTCAATGTTATGAATATAGGATGGTCATATTTCACTGTTACATTCTGTGAGAACCTACACAGGGTACCTGAGAGAGGTGAGGCCTCCTTAAACCCACCACCAATTGTCTTCCACCATCTCCCATTTCGGTGGTGTCTCAACCTTTCTGCTAAAAACCTTTTCTCTTATACCCTTTTCTTTCTCTTGCTAAACCATATCACCAATTTAATACTAAAAAACGGTGCAAGGAAAATATAGTGTGCCACCTAAGGCATCCAATGGTAGCTCAAATATTATTCTGATAAATATCATATTGGCAAATTCTTTTTGCCGGAAAATCAGGACAACAATAATATGCAGTAAGCAAGATATAAATAGGTAGAGAGTGGACTTTCATCACTGCTGATAATAGGTTCACCTATTTCGTGCATTCAGATCGTGTACCTAAGTGATCCTGGTGTAAAAAAAGTTTATGTTATTTGGGTTGCAGATCGTGGGGAGGATCGTATTAGGTAATTATGGACTGGGCTAGGAATGGAACTGATGGGCCATTGGTAGATATCTTTCGGAAAGGTGCAAGAACATATATATATATATATAAATATAGCTATGTTATGCAGCAACATGGTTTTTGTTGTTGGAGGTAAGATGCAACTGTCATGTGTTTCCAGAGTGTCAACCAGATTTGTGAAATTTAGTTGCAGAATGGAAAGCATAGGCAGAGTGCATCGGGTACTGGATTTAGTTGGGCCCAAGAAGTTTTTGCAGTTGGGCTTAAGTCACTTGAGTGTAGACAAGTGTCTATATCGATGCTGTAATACGTCTCGTCTAGTTATGCCTGCTTTCGTTTCCAAAATTTAATGTTTTCACTTCAATGCAGAGGTTTTCCGTCATGCATCCAATGCTATTTAAACTCTTGTGTCATGTTCTGTTGTTCTGCCAATGCTTTAAATATGCTTTGATTGTTTACTGTACCAGTGAACAGCTTCAATAGCATGGGAAATTGTTATTAATTCATTGTTGTTTGTGCTATACTATATTGGTGAAATGTGATATCTCTACAACGTATACTACAAGAACCAAAAAAGTAAAGCGTGCAATACGCGTGATTTTTTATTTTAGCTGAACTGATGGCATGTTTCAGGCCTGAGACAGAGGAAGAAAAGAATTTGAAGGAAGAAATCGAACATTTGAAAAACGAGTTGCCCCAAAAATCTGATGAAGAAAAAACCAGCACGCAGGATCTAATACTAAAAAAGGAGAGGGATTTAGAACTTCTGATCCGTCAATTGGATGACAAAGTTCGTTACAGCCAGAAAAACTTTGAGAGGCAAAGTTCCACAGGCTCCAGGGGTTCTGGCTATAGTGATAGACCTCCATCTCGATCTGGACCGTATGAGGAGCCTAGAGCTGGTTATCAAGATAGACCTCCATCGAGGCCAGGTGCATATGAAGATTATAGACCTCCTTCTCGACCTGGATCATATGAGGATCCTCAAGCTAGACCTCCTTCCAGACCGGGAGCATATGAAGATCCTCGATCTGGTTTTCATGGAAGGCCTTTTTCGAGGCCAGGGGCCCACGAAGAGACCAGATCGTTTCCTCAGAGATCCTCCTTTACAGATGGAGCATATCAAGAGCCCAATGAGAGGCCTCGTTCACGTGGCACTGGGAGTTCATGGTCAAGACCGAGTGATGACAGAAGATATTTTCAAGGTGGCGCAGGAAGAGGATTTTCTGGCGGCAGAGATGCGGACAGGTACTGCCTTGATTTTTTTTGTTTTTTGCAATCTAAATGGCAAATGTTGGTTTCGGTGATCTTTGGGTTTTATTTAACTAGTTATTTGCGATTACTGGTTAAGAAGTGCCAAGACTTAAAAAATGGTTAAAATTCACGACTTTTGGTTAATTATTATCTGCATGACTTTTTAAACATAATATAGAAATGCACAACTTTTGTAGTTGTTTCAACTCTATGCATCCAAGCAAGTTTGGGCTCCAATTGCCGATGTGATGCCCCAATCGGGATTTTGGTCATCCTAGTTGAAGACGTGTAATCATACGATGTTTTTAAATCCTTAATTAAATGAAAATGACTGCGATTAATGATTACGTTTAGTGAAAAAACAATGTCATTTTCTTTAATTAGTGTTAAAATACATGTATGATTAGCAATTGGGCGGGTTGATATCTTAACCTCAGGCCCCACAACAACAACAAAACTTGCTCGGATGCATTGAATTGAAAGAATAATAAAGATACTGACCAAAAGTTCATAATTTTTACGTAATTAAGCCAAAAAATATTAGTTGAAGTCCGTGAGTTTGTTACTGATTGAAGAATGGTTTTCCTTTTTTGTTCCTTTGGATGTCTTCATCCCACTTTCCTGTGTTCTTCAGATAGAAAAACTGCCATACTTCAACATGCTCAAAACATAACCGCAATATGCTTTACAATCTCTTTTATTGTGATAAGAAAACACGATTAACCTTCGCGATCGTGTTGTTTGGCAGGTCGGGGTCAAGGTGGTGAGTTGCTGATATCTGGATTTGTCGGAGTTGTCGTTTAATTTGTGGTATGACTAGTTAGATGCAATAATACATTGGCATCCATCCATCCCTATTCATCTTCTCATGATTTTGCTGTGAGAAATGAGAAGTACTGATACATACAGCTGTTGCATTATTGATATTCATCTGCATCTGGATAATGTGTAAAAAAATTCTCTTTTTCTGTACTTGGACACATTTTCATTTTCAAGGGACTTTGTAGTTTGTAATGCATTCCCCCTTCACCCCCCCCCCCCCACCCCACCTCCTCTGGGCTTATTTACCTTAGTGTACTTTTGTTTTTGCCATCAGTTTGTCTTGATGTTTCTTCAACTCTGTCATTTCTGTGCAGTTCTTGTTGAAGTCATAAGATAGCTAAATCTGATGTAGTTAGTGGTATGTTTTTTGGTCATATGTAGGAAACGGAAATGCTCCTCCACCCACGATGGCCATAAGCTAATGCGATCATCGCTAATGTGTAAGATCTCATTTTGAATTAGGTAATTAGATGTATTCTATAAGATCTTGACACATCAGTTAGCAGACTCATTAACTTGTGTCCACCGCGGACGTGGGAGTGGGACGATGTAGGAAAATGGTTGCTCACATTTTTCATTAAATTTGATGAAGATGAAGATGAAGATGAAGATGAAGAGTTAGATATCATATTGCACTTTTAGTGTATTTGACCAAGTACTATGTCTACATAGACCTTGAGTGGCCATTACACCCTTTTAGGACAGGACCACTTATATTTATCGTCTTAGTTTTTTAGGATTGATTACTGAAAAATCACAACATTTCTTCAAATTTTAATTGCAATGTAACGTTTAAAACTTATACTGGATTTTTCTCAATTATAATATAGATCATGATTTTTACATATAATTATTATAGCGCAACCACTTTTATTGGATTCGTCTTAATGAGACCGTGCTATATTTATCAATTTTGCATTTCATTGTTGTAAATTCTATGGAATTGAGGACTAAAGTTATACTAGCTATTCCTTCCACTCTCAATTTACAGGGTGGGAGCGATGGATTGTGAAATAGGTGATGTATATATGTTGATTATGCCAAGACGTATTATGACGACATAATTAGGCTGTAGGAAAAACTGAAAAAAGTAATTTATTATAAAATTGGAAAAAAATATAATTGGTAGGTAATAAGCATTGATAAATTTAAAAAGGAGGCTGCGCTGAAAGAGTGACTAATGGTCTTGAATCTTCTAATAATTAACCCTAATTTTAGTGAAGGAGGTGACACATAAGCAACGGACAAAAATGCCACAAAATAATTAGGGAATCAATTTTTTTTCTTTCTTTTTTTTTTCTTTTCTTTTTTTGCCTTTTAGTAAGCATCAAACATTTTTCTGAATTAACTAATTTCTCGTAATTCACCGAATAGAGCCACTAAAATTGAGCCAACAAGCTAGATATTTTAGACGAACATAATAGACGCGATCATATATACTAATGCTCTGATCTGTCACAAGCTTGGCCCGACAATCTTATGTATTCTAGCGGATAGATTGGACTAAACAATTATAACTTTTATCTCGATAAAATTTTAATCAGACCTAGTCTAATATACGGTGTTAGACCACTAGATCGGACCTGACTTGGTCCACCGAATTGTCAACTCCACCCCTAGAACACCATCAAGTGACTTTTCTAACCTCAATATTCAACCTCGGCAACTTGGAGTAACCATCTTCTTCCGTGTTTAAGCTGTCTACGTATTTCTTCAATTTCCTCACCAGAATAATCAAACTATTATAAAGCAGTAAACAGTAAATTCTTGATACTGATATATTTAAATACTCCATAATTGAGCTTTAGGCATACTCAAAATCTTGTCTTAATGGAGTTTAAGCTTTCTACAACATTGCAAGCCTTGCTACTAGTTCACATATTTCTGCCCATATCACTTGGGTTGAAAAACTGCGACTTTCCGGCGATATTCAACTTCGGCGACTCCAATTCCGATACCGGCGGGCTGTCGGCGGTGTTCGGCCAACTGCCGCCGCCCAATGGAGAGACGTTCTTTCGTGCTCCGTCAGGCCGGTATTCCGACGGCCGTTTAATCATTGATTTTATGGGTATGTTTTTCTTCCTACTTATACTCTTACCAAAGTCAGCGTTTACATTACGTGTAATTCGGATTATGTATTACACGTTTCGGACGAAGGTAGACCTTATTTGTTTGGGATAACTTTTTTAATATTATACCTTTACCCAAAATATGCAATATTTTTAGACATAAATACTAATACATTTTCATTAAAAATGGTCCATGACCCGATTGCGCGAATTTAAGATCTCATGTACAAAAGACATACTCCTACTTTTAAGGGTACGATATATTTGAGACGCGTGGACTAGGTTGGACTTGCTAATGTCAGACCCGGGGAAATTTTGGTCTGACCAGACTCGGCATATAGTGTTGGCTTGATGAGTTATGTTGCCAAGTCACTCGAATTGTCTGCTAGTGCATATGTAGGGGTATCGATTAGGGCGGGCCGGCACAGTTCATCGGACCAAAGTCATATTTAACAAAAAATGAGTGAACAAAGCTCGGTCCATCCTCTAAAATATACTATAATTTTTGGACCGCGAAGCCTGTAGAGCCCGTATTACTTCGAATCAAGAATCTTACAATCCAATCCATATAAAATGTCGGATGGGCTCGGTCAATTTTGCCACGTGTAAGTGCAAATGCTCGACTTCAAATTCATTGTAGCCAACTTATATATAGTGTGTTTTTGTCAGCTCAAAGTCTGGGATTGCCTTATCTAAGTGCTTTTCTTGATTCAATGGGTTCCAATTTTAGCCATGGAGCGAATTTTGCAAATTCTGGATCAACAATCAGGCCTCAAAATTCAGATCTTGGCTATAGTCCCATCTCCCTCGATGTTCAACATGTTCAGTACTCGGATTTTGTAAGAAGATCACAAATTGTTCGTCAACAAGGTACCTATATTTGCAGTTTCTCATTCTCTTCGTTCCACAAAGATAGTTACGTTTCATTTTTCACATAAATTAAGAAAACATATTTAATGTACTTTAAAAAAGTCAATCTAACCCACAAAATTACTTTTATACCCTTATAAATTCTGGAGTTCTTGGAATTAATAATTAGTTCCAATTAACATTAAATAAGGTATTTTAGATTTTTTGCACCCAATTAATATGAAAAATAACTATACTCAGGCGCAAACAAAAAAGAAATGCTGGACTGGGTTTATGTAATGTAGGAAGTTTATCTAACTTGAAAGGTAAAGTCTCCTATACATTAGGTGCATGGGACAATCCAAAAAAAATCACTGTTTATACTGAAATGTACTATTCGTTCTGGGTGAAAATATTATATACTCATAATAAGTAATATCTTTCGAGTACAAACACTAATACATTTTTAGCATAATCCATTTATCAAAATAAGTAATACCTTTAAACATAAACACCAGTACATTTTCATGAAAAAATATTCATGATCTGAATTGCACGAATTTAACTAGTGTACAAGAGACCTTCTCAAACTGGAATGAGTTTTGTCCTTTTTTTTTTTTTTTTCATTAATAATATTTATATGTATCTGAAATCAAATTATTACTATGACAGCATTCTTCCGAAACTTGTTTCCGGAAGAGGATTATTTTTCGCGGGCATTATATACGTTCGACATAGGCCAGAATGATCTCACTGCTGGCTATGATCTCAACTTGACGACTGATCAAGTGAAGGCCACTGTTCCTGACATAGTAGGAAACTTCTCCAATGTAATTAAGGTGAGAAAAATATTTACTTAAAAACCGATGTCATAAAGGGGGTTTACGAAAATAGCATTTTCAACAACAGTGTCCTACCGTCTACGACAACGGTTAAAACGTTGTCATAATGAGGGTATGAGAATAGGGATGGTTTGGTACAATTTGCCATACTGAATCATCAAATATGTTATTGTATCGAAATTTTTGGTATACAAAAAACTAATGTTGTTACTATGCCAAATTTTATGTTAGTACCGGTATATACTGTTACTCATGTTGATTTTGATATCCTGAAATTTCTCAATATATCGTTACTGAAATAACGAACTACAAAAGTATAGAAGAAAAATTCGGTACATTGATATGTACCCAAATACTGAACTATAAAAATAATTTTATTTGATATATTGACATTTACCGAAATCTTTTGTATTTCTTTAAATTATCATAGCGTGTTATCATAGTGAAAGTTTTTGGCATGGTACCATGTTGTATCGAAATTCGGTATACAAAATATTCCGATACTTTTGGTATTTTCAGGTGCGTTAAGTGCGGTATTTTAATATTTCAGTATTTTTTCCGAACCCTATATGAGAATACCATTTTCGGCAATAATGGTTGACCCTCTACGACAACGGTTGAAAACCGTTGTCCTTTACCGTCTTTGAAGTAATGAAGGTTTAAGGATCTAAATGTTCTTGTGTGGAACAGCTTATTTACCGCGAAGGAGGACGAACATTCTGGATACACAACACAGCACCTGTTGGATGCATAACATATCTTCTCGACGCTTTCTCAGAAACCGAAACACGAGTCGACAAATACGGTTGTTTGATTCCGTACAATGATGTTTCTCAGTATTTCAATCTTAAACTCAAAGAAACAGTGTTGCAGTTGAAGAAGGAGCTTCCAAATGCTGCAATCACTTATGTCGATATTTACTCTGCCAAATATTCTCTCGTCACCCAAGCTAAGAAACTAGGTAACTTTCCTTTTCGATCCTCCGATTTGATCATAATTTTGATGGAAATTAGGAACTTTCATGTTCGTCCCCTGAGTTCAGTTCCTGCCTCTAATTTGTCAAAATCATAAGTTTAAGGCCACATTCAGGTGACCCTGCCCAGTCCAACCCATCTTGTTGGCTCTGACTGGACTTTGAGGTCAAAAATTAGTGAGCACATCCCAACTCAGCCAACCCACAAAACTATACAGAGAGTTTTGGGCCACCTCGTGGCGTGTCGGCCTACTGGCCCATTCGGTCGGACCTGTTGAACAGTTGAACCCGGTGGTACTTCGAACCAAGATTTTTATGGTCCAATCCTACTAGAATATCGTGTAAGTTGGGTGGGTCCATTGGAGCAGACCGACTTTGCCACCTATACACAAAAGCCATTACGTAGTCATAAGTCAACTTTCCTCCAAAGTCCAAAATTCTCCTAAAAGCTAGAACCAAATAATTTTTTTACAAATCCCAATTGCAAATTTTAATTTGTGCGGCTGAAATTGCAAACGACCTATAATTACATGACTAGTTTCGCAATTTCCTCCAATTTTTATCTCATGAGATTTTCGTCTTACTTGTGTAACTAATGAATATGACAGGGTTTGAGAATCCATTCGTGGCTTGTTGTGGTCGTGGCGGGAAATTCAATTACGACCGGTCTTTTAGATGCGGGACTAAAGTGATTGTCAACTCGACGGAGATTGTCGCCGAATCTTGTGAGGACCCATCTGTTTGGATCAATTGGGATGGAATTCACTTCACTGAGGCCGCTAATAAGTGGATCTTCGATCAGATTGTCGACGGTTCATTCTCAGATCCTCCTCTTCCACTCACTTTTGCATGTAATAAGTTAAGCAACGGAATTGTGTGATGGTTTGGCTTCGGGTGGTTATATTTTTCTAGAGTTTGTATGTGACAGGATGAATAGCTGAGAAATTGGAAAAAAGATTATTAATAGATAAAGAAAGACATTTTTTAATAAAGAGAACATAGTAATTGAGTACTTCTTTTGTGCAACAACTGCGTTGATCGTAGATCCATGCAATTTGAGTCGCGGAGAAAGATATTAATGTTTATAATGATTCTTGAACGACGAACACATTTTCTAACTCCAGAAGAGAAGGTTGGATTGGCCAACCTTGTATTGTAACAGACACCAAACAAGCTCGACTTTCAAACAAGCTCCCGCAACACTAACCTGCATCCAACACAGCATATGAAACTGCACACCACAATACTAAACTGCAACCGAAGCTTAGCTGACATGAATCACACGTAGCTCAGATATGCCAGAAATCGTCTGGCTCTGATACCACTTGTTTGAAGAACTAGAGCAACACGTAGGTACATAGATAATAAATTTAATTACTTTTATTAAATCAAAAGTAATTATAACAATACTATAATGACCAAGACTTGAATACATAAATGTGGTAATGTGCGCGCAGGCGCACGCAGAAAGATAAAAAAATTTTCTTGTCACTTTCACTTTAAAATTGCAAATATATCCACATCATTCAGGACATGATACACGACATGTCGTGTATCATGTACGAAGTGGGTGACGGTGAATGTGAGAATAAATTGAATGAAGGGTATAATGGGTATCATAGTCGAAAAATAGGTATTTTTGCAATTTAATTCAACTCTCTGCCTGGCTAGAGTAAAAATTTTCCCTACATAAATTTAGGAACACACTTTACACCACTCAATTAGAGCACACGACTTGACACGTCACGTCTACTCTCTCTTAACAACCTAACTTAACACTAATTGGATGCACACCTTGATCACTTCTATACACAAAATCAACTTCTTTCTATTTTTTATTCTAGAAGTATCTATCAAATTTATTGTCCAAAACAACCAACAACTACATAAAATAATACAACTTGTCCCAATGATTGCACTGTCGGTGATGATTATGTAATAAAACTGTGGCCCAGCCTAACAATAATTCAGCTCTACAAATTATTCAAAATCTTTATTAGACTTATCAAGCTTATTCCTTAATTAGTTTGATTCGCACAAATAAGATGGATTTGAAGCTTCTGACTTTGCAAGTCCTAATAATATGTGTGGTAAGAAGCTCACTCTCAATCCCAGTCCCGTGCAACTTTCCGGCGATATTCAACTTCGGCAGCTCCAGTTCCGACACAGGCCAGATGGCGGCGGCGTACGGCCAAATTTCTCCTCCCTATGGACATACTTACTTTGGTGGCCCTGCTGGCCGCTACTCCGATGGCCGTCTAGTCATTGATTTCATCAGTACGTATGTTAGATTGAAACGATTAGTTAGTGATGACATGCATCTCTAATAAGTAAAGATGTCAACACGTAAGGTAAGGTAGACCTATCTCAGTACCGGCATCTAAAATGTCCCGTTCATACCCTACCTTATTACCCTATGTCTTTCTTCGAATAGGTTACGGATAACATCTTGTTGGTATGCAGTTAACACTAAATCCATGCTACCCTTATCCTAATATAATTTGACTGTTATGGACAATGTCCTACCCGATTAACCTAAATTTTGTAGTGTCAAATATGTTTACTAAATTATCCTTGAGTAATTCTACTCTACGGGTAAAACTGACATCCCTATTAATAATTAGAGGTAGCGATTCGTGCCGCTCAATCTGATCGGGCACAAGCACTATAAGCTGGGTTGGGTCGAATCTGTCCAAAATTCTCTCGGCCAAAATATTATTGAGTCAGCCCATCCTCCTAAATATACTAAGATTTTTGGGTCTGTCGGACTTTTGGCCACTGGGTTGGGTATTGAATCTGATGATACTTCGAGCCTAAATTCTATCGGACCTGGCTAATATTTCAGCTCTACTAATAATATAATTGTAACAAATACTTATTATTTAAGATTGATTTTTTTATTATTTTAAAAAATTATTTTTCCTGTAATGATACCCGTATATTTTGTCAGGTGAAAAGCTGGGGTTCCCTGGTCTAAGTCCTTATTTTGGGTAAATCGGGTCGGACTTTACCCATGGAGCTAATTTTGCAAGTGCCGGAGCCACAATTAGGCCATATAATATTAGCTACCAACAGAGTGGAATTAGTCCCTTCTACTTCGATGTTCAACGTTCTCAATTCTCAGAATTTATTAAAAAATCACAAATTCCTAGTGGACAAGGTACCGATATATATTCAGTTCATTTTTTGTCCTGTACCTTTTGTGTTTAGTTTTCGTTTTAAAATTTATTTGTTTGTTTATTTAATATAATTTTGTTCCATAAAAAAATTGCTCGCATTGTAACAATTTCCGCTGCCGATGAACAAATTGATCGGAAGTTGGTGTCAAGTGAATTTTTTCGATCAATTTGCTGATCGGTGCCGGAAATTTGCCAAATTTGCGAATAATTTCTTAAATTGTAGGACAAAATTGAAGAAACAAATTTTGAAACGAAAATTGAACGAGCAGGACGACAAGTGATTTTTAGCCCGATCTAATCTGGCTCTTTCGGAACTTGTTGACTAAGAAGGATAATTCTTGTCAAATTAGGGATGTTTGAGAAGGATTATTACTCGAGTGCGTTATACACCATGGAGATAGGTTCAAATGATCTCACTGCTTATTTATTATCGTTCGCTGAAATCCCTGATATGGTAGCTCAATTTTCCGATGTAATTAAGGTGAGAAAACAACTTAATCATTTCGATATAGATATATATATCCTTAATATATAAGCATTCGTTTTTTTATGTTTCCAAAGTTTGCTCACCTTGATTATAAAATTGTGTCAATACTTCATAATAGAAAAAATTCCTAAAACGTCGTGTAATTTATTTGTAATTTCAAATTAGTCCTTTATCTTTTCAAATTCTTAAATTTAATCCTTTACCTCGAATTTGGTTGTTTCATAAATCCGAATTTGAACTTCTTACTAGATAACTACACGCGGTGCATATGATGTCATTAAATTGTAGTTTTACATTTCTCATTCGAGTGAGAAATGAAATCTCCAAGTTAATTCACTCATCTATGATACACATGCAATTTTTCATTTAAAATTTCGATTTCCAACTAAAAAAGAACTAATTTGAAAAATTTAAAAGATAAAAGACTGATTTAAACTTCTGGATCTCTGCACCCTGGCTAATTTGTATGTGGTAAGTAACGGGAGTGTTTGCGTTTGCTTATTTTAAGTAGATTTCTACTTTGACTTAAGTTTAATTAAACTAGATGTTCGCCCGTGCGATGCACGGGACAGAATATTCTACTATAGTAATATCATGTAATTAAATTTTAATAGTGCTACAAATCATTATAAAACATATATAAGTCATTATATATGTGTCTAGATATTTTACAATATTATGTATTAAAATTAAGTAAATATTAACATTTTTTTTTTCGTAAGGAATATGAATGTTAAACCTAATTTCATATAAAGTGAATTAAGTTATTTGTATCATGCATTAATTAATTTATTTGTATAATATTTTTTATTATAATAATATTAATAATTTAAATACTTGTAGTAAAAATAATTTTATTTTGTATATTTTAAAAAACTAAGCAAATAATTCAATACTACAAAAAATTATAGTCTATATTTTAGGTTTAATATTTTGTTCTTAAGAAATTGATTTTCTTAATATATTTAATACAGGCGTCAAACTAAAGATCCTAAAAAGAAGATTGATTTGATATATTATTCGTCGGATATAGATTAAGAAAGAAAAGATTATGTGCAAATAAAAACTATAATTAGAAAAATTAAAATAAAAAAAAAATTAAAAGGAAAAGAAAAAGATGAAAGAGAGACAAATGAATTATAACGGCCATGGATCACGTACATTCCTAAATTCAACAAATTGTTTCTTCTATTTAATATTTTATTTTATTATTTTAAGCCTAGAATTAATGTGGTGAAGACACATCACCCTAAACTATCCTACTTTTATATTAAGTAGGATAGGATTAGATCAGCTTCTACTGAAACTTAGCATATTTAAATTAAAATCTAGAACTAGATGAAATATTGCTTCTTAGTAAAAATTGTAATAATAAGTGATTATTTCGCAAACACCAACTTATCAGTTTACTATAATTATTTTTTCTTAAAAAACTATCCACTTTTAATTTAAACAATTTCTGTACAACCTTTAATTTTAATCACTTTCTCATAAGCAAAAAGCAACCGCAAACACTCCCATAATATTGTTGTTTGAATAGAAACTGTACGGATTAGGAGGAAGAACATTCTGGAGACACAACCATGGACCTTTGGGTTGTCTGCCATTGTATCTCTCGAAGCTTCCAGAAAATGAGACAAAGTTCGACAGATATGGCTGTTTCATTCCATACAACGATTTTTCAAAGGCTTTTAATCTTCAACTGAAGAAGAGAGTGTCGCAACTGAGAAGACAACTTCCTCTTGCAGCAATCACATACGTCAATATGTATTCAGCCAGATTTGCTCTCATCCGCAGAGCAGAAAAACTTGGCAAGTTTCTTCTTTTACTCATTTTTTCGGCATCACTGTATTATACCGTTCACTGTTTATTCACAACATTTAATATATATATACACATATATATATATATAAACGACTTATGAATTTGCCCTTAGATGGAGGATTGACAGATCTTGATTTGTGTTTGGAGTCTTTGGACCGAAACTTAAAATTAGGATCCATTAGTCCACTTAAATCTAAACTTATTTTACTCTCTCTCTCTTTCTCTCCATGCACTCACTACAAACAACTTTTAATACTTTTTCATTATTTTTCTAGCACAATAATTGCATATTACACTGGTTAAAAAAAAGAAAAATTGCATATTACACAAATCCTATCATATTTCATCCTAAAACAATACAGATTTACACGTTCTAGAATTTGCATGCTACGATCCACTCAATCCATAAACAAGCATACCTATGGGGTATTTAAGTGTTTTATAAAGTGTCAAAAACCATCGATCCTTATGTTTGGATCGTCATTGTAGTACTAAAGTGTTTAGTACCTTCAGACTTCATACTCCAACACTTATCACATTTTTCCGTCTGACCATATGACAGGATTCAAGAAACCATTGGTAGCTTGTTGTGGTAGTGGAGTAGGGAAATATAATATCAGCGGTGTCATGAGTTGTGGAATAACGCAGAGTAGTCCTTGTTCAGATCCATCTGTTCGGATAAGCTGGGATGGACTTCATTACACCGAGGCTGCCAATCATTGGGTCTTTAGACAAATTGTTGATGGTTCATTCTCGGATCCTCCAATTCCACTCAAGGATGCCTGTAATAGTAATAGTTACATCCCCCCTCCTCTCTGTTGATGGATGTCCACGTCGCTTTGAGAGAAGAAATTGGAGATCTCTTATAATTATTTAAGATATGTTTATTCCACATCGATTTTGAGATCAAATGTTGGTGGCTTCTTATGGATATTTAAGAGATCCACTAGTTTTGGTTTCAAGTGCACCAGCCAAATGCACAATAATCTTGTATTTAACTCTTCTGAAATTATTTTCTTGTATTCTTTGATATGGAGAGTGTGGAGAAGAGCGTGATAGTGTGGTAGGATTGGTGCCGACGTAATTTTTTGTGTTTTTTTTTTTTGTGTCTTATTTTGCGGTTATTTCCTACTTGCTTCTATTGATGAACCCAACAAGTGGTATCAGGGTTAGGGCCCGGGAGCCAGAGCCTGGGTTCAGATAGCCCGGGAGGATTTTAAAGCCTTTAAATTATGAGTATGCTTTGTGGTTGTGGCATAGACTGAGCCTCCACATTAGAAAAGTTCTACTGATGGTTGTTAAGAGTTTATAAAGTAGGTGTGTCAAATTGAGTTTGACATAGAGAAATTTGATAAAATGAACAATGTGGCTGGTGAAAATGCAAGTAAAAAATGTTAATACAATCCGAATTACACTAGGCTATGTTTGGTTGGGGCTGGGGTGGCTGGGCTGGGAAAAGTGGATGAAGTTAGTGGCTGGGGGTGTTAGAGAGTGATGTTTGGTTGGGTGGCTGGGGTTGTGATTGGAGTGTCGAATTTAATTATTAATTGTAAAATGTGATGTGATATGTGTAAGAGGTAGTTCTTAATGATTGGAGAATGATTAAAATAGTATTAAGATTTGTGATTGATTGATTTTGTGTGTAATTATTGATAGGTAGCTTGGCCAAGTCAGCTCAAACAAACATTATAAGGGGTTGGCCCAACCTATGAGAGGTTGAGCCAACCCCAAGCAAACATGGCCCTAGTAGTTGTATGTCGGGTTTTAGTAGCGTTGCCAGCGCGGAGAATTTGAGAGTTGGGTTCAGGTAGTGGAAAGTGAGAAGAATCTGAACATACTACTTGATCTATGATGGTCAGGTGGAACTAGTCAAGTAAATAGTTCTGATGCTAACATCATGACTGAAGAAGATTACCTATGTGGACAGCGACTTCGTAATATCATATCCACACATAACCGAAGAAACTCGTCAAATAGGGAACCATCATTATCCTAGTGAACCCAAATGCGAGCCAATGAGTTTGGCAAAATCGTAAGTCATGAGTCCAAGAGGGATACCCGTCACATGAATCCAAAAGGATGAGTATTAAAATTCCATTTTGTGACACTTCCGTGGTGTGAGTTTGGCAAAATCGTAAGTCATGAGTCCAAGAGGGATACCCGTCACATGAATCCAAAAGGATGAGTATTAAAATTCCATTTTGTGACACTTCCGTGGTGAATCCGCAGTGCGTAGAACATTCATAATTTGTCGCGGTCGTGGTGGAAAATTCAATTTTGACTGATCTTTTAGATGCAGAACATTCATAGGTTATTTTGGTAGTGGCGGGAAATTCAATTTTGACCGATCTTTTAGATGCGGGATCTAAGAGGTTGTTAATGTGATGAAATAGTTTTGCTTATATCTTTTAAGAAATTGGGATATATAATATTTTTAATAAATAATTTTTTTAATTGGATTATAAGACACAATAATTGTGGTTACAAAAGATGCACCAATTTTACCTACATCTTTTGATCCAAATAATATTTTTAATTAGATTATAAGAGACGATAATAGTGATTACAAAGATGAAATAATTTTTTCTATATATTTTGAGACCAATTCTAGTGATAAATATTTTTTTTAATTATATTATAAGAGATCATATTAGTAGTTACACAAGATAATATAATTTTATCTAATATTTTTTAGACTAATTGTTGTGACAAATAATATTTTTAATAAATTATTTAATTATATTATGAGCATAATATAGTTAAGAAATTGAAATAATCAGATAAGACGCCTCAAATCCCTCTCTCTCTCACCTCATCCCCTCTCACTCAGTAACATTCATCGTCCAAGGCCCGCTCCGCCCTCTGCTCGCCGAAATTCCACCGCCGCTCCGCCGATACACTCGCCGAGATTCCACCGCCGCTCCTCCGATTCACTCGCCGAGATTCCACTGCCGTCCGCGAGGTTCAAGTATTCTGTCTCTGTTGTTTACTCGTATCCCCCAATCAAAATACCGTAAGTGTGATCTAATTTCGACATTCTAATCTTCGATCTCTCAGTTGCAATCATTTTTCTAATTTCCACCCTAGCACAAATGCACAATTGCTTCTCCTTTTTGTACTTTTGTATGAATTAGTGCTGATAAGTGTTTCGATTGGCGCAAATTTGGGTATAATCTGTTTAATCGGGGTTTTTAGTAATAAATTATTTCTTTTATTGTATGTCTAGCTGTAAAACACGAGGTGGAGGAAGACGAACCAATCACAGGACAGAAACCCCTTTCCCACTTTTGTGTCAGGTAAGTTAATTTGTCTTTTACTTTGCTGATTATAAATTGATTGAAAAGTGATAAAGATTACCCGCAAATAATAAGATGGGGTAGGTAGCTTTGGGGCAAGTGAGACGAGATAGCTCGAGAGCCACTTGAGATCGACTTGCAAAAAAATCAAAATCAATTCGGGGTAAACGAGTTGAGTTCGAGCTAGAATTATTCGAGTAGATGTCGAATTTGAGCTTATCGAAACTTGGCTCGGCTAGTTCGCGAGCTTAATCGAGCTTGTTAAATTACTATTTTACTTTTTAGAATTAATATAATTATAGATATATCATAATTTTAAATTAAATAAGCTTAAACCCTAAGATCCCATTAGCAGTCATTTATAGTATAGTTATTGTTTTCAATTTAAATGTACTTTTTATAATTTCAAATTTTCCTTTGTATCAATCAAGATGAGTCGAGTTTCTCTCGAACCGAGCTCGAACCTCGAGTCCTCTGTCAGTACTCGACTTAACTCGACTCGTTTACATCCGTAGGTGCGTCTCTAGCTAATTATAATTATCCACATTTTCTGATGATTTAAATAATATTCCTAAAGAGGATTATGGATAAGCATGCAGAGTCATTATGGTTGATTACACAGGAATGCACTATCCTGCCCCCTCCCCTCCCCCCCGGCATGTAGTCAAACCAAATTATTCATATACTATTTGGATTTTGGCTCAAAAAAATATTCATTTGAGATCTTTCATTGGCCTAAAAGAACCGAGCCCGAACCCAATCTCGAGCTCGGTAAAATTTTCGAGCCGAACTCGTGCCTGTAGGTATTTGGTTCGTAAACTGACGAGTTTTTCTCAAACCCAGGCTTGCAAAAGCCGAGCTCGTGACCCCAGCTCGAGTATACATATTAATTCAAAAAAATATATACTTTTGTTTAGCGTGATTCGAAAACTAGACCAACATGTTTCACGAACTCGAGCTCGAATTATGTTATCGAGCTTTTCCAAACCATGCTCAAACTATTTGCGAGCTTAGTAATCACTTTTAGTGAACTGGAGCTCGAACTATGTTCGTTTATTACGTTATTGAGCTTTTGTGGAATCGAGCTCGAAGTATTCGCGAGCTTAGTAATTACAACAAACCGAACTTGGAACATAATTTTAGAAGTTCGAGCCCAACTCAAACACACTAAAAATCAAACGAGCCGAACTTGAACCTTCTACTGTTCAATTTAATTCGGCTCGTTTACATCCCTACCCCCAACTAAACTAGTCACATTACCAACCACAAGTCCATATGCCCCTCCATTGATAGAAAAAGTTTGACATTCTCACATCTAATTGAACTAAGCAAGGACGTGTAGTGTAACTCTTCACTATCTTTAACCTAGAGAGTGAACCTAGTCTTTGATTAGGACAGAACAACGTACTAACAAATCAGGGGTGAAATCAGCAGCTTCAAATCCTCTGTTCCATATTTCGCGTTTCACTCTCTATTCACTATTTAGATTCTTGATGTGTGTGGTATTCCGGTGAATATTTTAAGATCCACGTGTATTATGAATCATAATAGTGGAATAGAAATTGGAATAAGGAAGATGTATGGAGCAGAGGATACAAACCCAATTTGTCGAGGGACCAAATTGAAATAAATGAAACTTATTACTATAAGTTAAGGTTTTAGTCCTAAACGACAATTGTTCAATCCCACATGTTGTATTATCTCTGCAGAAGGTGATTAACGGTGGGACTGCACGTTTGGAAACCATACCGGTCTCACACAAGATCAACTATTGATTCAGAATCATATATCGGTTCAAGTATGCTTCACTTTCTAGATTATTATTCTGTTCATCTTGAATTATCATCATAAAAGGTATTTTATTTAGTTTTTCGTGATTTATATATCTAACAACATAACCATTGTTGACAATATCATATCTTATATGTATCTTCCAATATGTCATTGCTGTAAGAGATATTGCATCATTGAAAGGAGAAGATGCATGGTATATAGCGCGTAGAATATTGGTGGAAAAAAGAGTGTGTGTAATACATGCATAGGTAATATTAAGATACACATAGAGTGATTCTTACGCATATTTATAATTAATATTGTTGAAATATTAAATCTCAATTCTATTTTCTTTTTGATTATATTTGATTGATGAGTACATTGTGACGACATATTAATTAGGAACAAACATGGAAACTTAATATCTGTATTTATAATCTTGATTAGCAGAAATAAGATGGACTTGAAGGTTTCCATATTGCAAGTCCTGATAATGTGTGTGGCAAGTAGCTCAATCCCAATCCCAGTCCCGTGCAACTTTCCGGCGATATTCAACTTCGGCAGCTCCAGTTCCGACACCGGTGGGCTGGCGGCGGCATTCGGTCAACTTCCTCCTCCCAATGGAAATAGTTACTTTGGTGCCCCTGCTGGCCGCTACTCCGACGGCCGTCTGGTCATTGATTTTATCAGTATGTGTTATGATACTTCAATTCAGAGTGATACATGTGTAACAGAGTGATACGTGTGTAATATCGTCACTTTACTAATTCTTTTATTATCTCAAAAGACTATTTATGCCGGTATATTTTGCCAGGTGAAAGTCTGGGATTCCCTTACCTAAGTCCTTATCTTCAGTCAATCGGGTCGGACTTTATCCACGGAGCAAATTTTGCAAGTGCTGGAGCCACAATTAGGCCACAAAATATGACCTTCCTACAGAGTGGATTTAGTCCCTTCTACTTCGATGTTCAACGTGCTCAATTCTCAGATTTTATTAAAAAATCACAAGTTCCTGGTGAACAAGGTACCCATAAATGTCAGCAATCATTTTTTTTTCTTCTAAATTATGATATTTCATCTAATCGGGCTAAAATTACTTTTTGTCCCATAATTTTCAGCTCCTTTAATTTTTCAGTCCCAATTTTTTTCTTTTTTCAGTTTTGTCTAAAGAAATTGCTCGCATTTGGACCAATTTTTGTCGCCGATGAGCAAATCTGCAGGAAATTGGTGTCGCGCTGCACTCACGTGTTTTCCGACTGATTTGTTCATCGGCTGTGGAAATTGATCCAATTTACAAACAATTTCTTAAATTATGGGGCGAAATTATTAAAAAAAAAAAGAAAAGAAATTTGGGCGAAAAGTGATTCTAATCTATCTGACTTCTTTGGAAGTTGTTGACTAAGAAGGATAATTTCTTATGAAATTAGGGAAGGATTATTACTCGCGGGCGTTATACACTGTGGAGATAGGCGCAAATGATCTCACTCCTAGTTTATCAGAGATCCCTGATATGTTAGCTCAATTTTCCGATGAATTTGAGGTGAGAAAACAACTTAATCATTTATTCTTTGTGATATATATGATATTATGTTAATTTCTGTTAGTATATCGTATTGCTCCATTCATCCTGAAAGCAAAAAAAATGATCATTTTGCATAATATTTTTCACATATATATATACTCTTAATATATGAGAGTTCGTTCTTCTTACGTGACCAAAGTTCATTCACCTTAGACTATGAAATTTTGTGTCAATACTTTATAATAGGGAAAACTGCAGAAATCGTCAACTAACTATGTGGTTTCAAAACTATTTCTTTATCTTTTCAAATTTTTAATTTAATCCTTTACCTCGTCGTTGTTTGAATATGGTTGTTTTATAAATCCGAATTTGAAATTCTTACCTGATAACTGCACGTGCACCACATATGACCCATGGAATTGGAGTTTTCCATTTCGAAATGAAAATCTCCAATCTAACAGTCACGTGTGGTGTACGTGCAATTATTCAATGCAAATGTCTATTTCAAGCTAAAAAAGAGAAATTAGAGAGATAAAAGACTGATTTTGGGATTGATGTAAATTTTATGTAAATTCACCCAGGTTAAAGTTAAAGTTCTAGATCCGTCCCACGTGGTAAATATTGTTGTTTTGAATAGAAACTGTACGGCCTAGGAGGAAGAACATTTTGGATACACAATCTTGGACCTTCGGGTTGTTTGCCATTGTTTCTCTCCATACTTCCAGAAAATGAGACAAGGTTCGACAGATACGGCTGTTTTATTCCGTACAATGATATTGCCAAGGCTTTTAATCTTCAACTGAAGAGGACATTGTCGCAACTGAGAAAACGGCTTCCTCTTGCAGCAATCACATACGTCGATATGTACTCAGCCAAATACACTCTTATCCGCAGAGCAGAAGAACTTGGCAAGTTTCTTCTTTTTTTGTTTTTAGTCATTTTTCCAGGGAAGAACTGCTTTTTTGGTACTTTATATTTGGCCCAATTGTATTTATGGACCTCTCTGTTTGCTGTTTTGTAGTTTTAGTCCTCTAATAATAAAACTTATCGTAATTTCCGGACCTTGTCGCTGGAACCATCCAAATTCTTGTGCGCCGCACATGCGCATCTCCGGCGAGGCCAACAAATTCCGGCGAAAAAATCCTGTAATTACAATTAGTTTTATTATTAGAGGACTTAAATTGTTTGCAATTTAAGTATTTCACCATTAAAAAGTGGCGAAAACCATATAACTTTATCTCATTTGGTTGTTTAACCAACACAGGATTCGAGAAATTATTGGCAGCTTGCTGTGGTGATGGAGTAGGGAAATATAATGTGAGCGGTACTATAAGCTGTGGAAAAGCGCACAATAGTTCTTGTGAGGATCCATCTGTTCGGATAAACTGGGATGGAATTCATTTCACTGAGGCTGCCAATAATTGGATTTTTAAACAAATTGTTGATGGTTCATTGTCGGATCCTCCACTTCCACTCAAGTATGCCTGTAATAGTTACATCTCATCTCCTCCACCACCTCCCTCCCCCGCCCTGTCAGTTGTTGAACAGCGTTGATGGCGTATGTTATAACGAGACGCGAGAAAGGCGGATTATGAAGGAGGAGAGGTTCTGTTCTTTTCCTTCCCTTTCGATTGTTTTGGGATTCTGATATGGCTTGTAAAATAATTATCTGGATAGGTTCACTTGCCACGTAATGTCCTGTATTATTCAAGTTGATTATGTCATCTCCTTTTGTAGGAGATTTTACCTGGGGAAATTATAATAGAGTTGTTACTCGCGATTAATTTTTTTCAACTTTCATGTGAATGTGGAACCAAATTGCTAAAAGTGTGAGAATTCCACGTCCATAATATTTGGGAGATTTTAGTGTTTGTACAGCTCATGGGGTGATGGGGCAATGGAAATCCACGTGACAAAGATCTATTAATGTACTCCCTCCGTCTCGGTTTAAGTTTCCTACTTTTACTGGACACGGAGGTTAAGAAAAAGCAGATTTTGTGGAATCTTTGACTTTTTTAAAGGTGGAGATTGATGGTGAAGATTTTGAGGGTGGAGATTGTGAGATAAATTTGCCATTTATGAGCTGGAAAGTTAAGTTGGGACATACAGAAAAGAAAAGTAGGAAAGTCAGAGCGGGACGGAGGTAGTAGTATTTATTTGGCGGCAGAAGATCCAAACCGAATTGCTTTTGTTCTCATTGGTATCTTGTAGTCCAAGTGGGACCAGGAATTTTGAGAGACGGAGCTTTCACACGGGTATGGAGCTTTTACACATCTCAAAAGCACTTTTATCGCGTTTAACAGACATCTTAGTATATTTTTGGAAAAAATTTAAACGGATTTTAGAAAATCCGTACAATTCCTCTTGTGACTACTGTGGATTGCATTCCACTACAATAAAAGTGGGGGAGGTGTCTTGTGTACCAGTTGCACGGATCTTAAGATCTATTCAACTGGCTTACGAGATGATGCTCAATTTATTTAATCCTGCATAATCCTCATATATCTTCAGTGACATCACTTGCTACCACCTGAAAACATTGTTTGAGTCAGATGGAAAACGTGTATTTCTATTTTTAATTAAAAGAAAAATTTAAGAGATGACAAATCACTCATGTGTAGAGCTGGTAATATTGGCCTGACTCGATGGACCATGAATCGATTCGAAAATCTTTGTATATTTAAGGGGATGGATTGAGATATGATCAATAATTATTGGTCCGATTGAATTTTCATTCAGCCGGACATATGATTTTATCCCAATAAATTGGGGCTGATCGAGCTGGCGAGTCAAATTGTCACGTAAGATATATTTATCACTCACTCTTCAAAATTCACCGTAAAGTATTAATTCTAAGGGATATCCATGGCAAATTAAACTTAGCAGCAATATTCCCTAAAAGAAAATGTTTTGCAGGAAATAAACGTGTAATAGAAAGCTTGTCGTGTATCAGAGAATTTTGGAATATCAAGGAAAACGGTGGACCAGGGAAGAACTATAAATCTAACCGTTCAGCTCCACAAAAATACTCTCAATCTTATCTATGTTCAGAATCTTATCCCTCAATTATGGAGTTGAAGCTTTTGACATTGCAAATCTTGCTAATGTGTGGGATGTGTGTGACAGGTAGCTCCATACTTGGATTGCACGAATCCCAATGCAACTTTCCGGCGATATTCAACTTCGGCGACTCGAATTCCGACACCGGGGGGCTGGCGGCGGCGTTCGGCCAGCTTCCACCTCCCTATGGAGAGACTTACTTTCATGCCCCTGCCGGCCGCTATTCCGATGGCCGTCTAATGATTGATTTCATGAGTACGTTTATAGATATATTTAATTTCAATTCATATGGTTAACTTTGTTGTTCCCAATTTATCCATGCACATTTTGGTATTACAGATGGAATCGTATCGAAATCAATAATTCGTACGTATTGAATCGAATCGAAACATATTTTTTCGAGTTGGTATTAGGTTTTCAAATAATTTCAGTTTGATTTACCGAATTTTCAGTTCGATTCAATTCAATTTTACAGAAAGTGCACCTTTGTTTATACTTGTTCATAATAGAGGTGGTAATTCAGACAACCCGGCTCAGTTAGGACCAGTTCATCAAGTCGACACCATATGTCAGGTTGGGTCTGCTCCAGTCCGGTCCAACCTATCTCGCTTTAATATACTATAATTTTCAGGTCAATCCATGGCTCGTTAAACTTTTGGCTCATTGATTCAAACTTGTTGGGGCTAAATTTAGCATTACGTTCCTATGACCCTGTCTATCTAAAATGTCGAACGGACTGGGGCGGCTCATTGGCACATGGCAATTTTACTAGCTTTAGTTTAGAGAATACTTGACTAAATTTATAAGTTCTTCGAGAGTCGTCAAAACAACTTATAAGATGTATTATAAATTACTGATGTAACACTCCTAATTTCACTTGCCGCGTAGAGAGCATGGCAGCTACATCACCTAAATCGACAAAATTCTGAAATTGAATATAAATTGGACAAAATAAAAAATTACCGGACATTTTTATGTACGGAGTTTTGATGTCTCATGCTATATTTTGTCAGGTCAAAGCCTCGGATTTCCTTATCTAAGTCCTTATCTTAGGTCAATCGGGTCGCACTATACCCATGGAGCTAATTTCGCGACCGGCGGATCCACAATTAGGCCTCAAAATCTGACATTCCACCAGAGTGGATTTAGTCCCTTCTACCTCAATGTTCAACAGATTCAATACTCAGATTTTGTTCAAAACTCACCAATTGCAAGTGAAAAAGGTACCCATTAATATTTGTAGTCATTTTTCCTTTTAAATTACAATATGTTTTTGGGAAAATTGTACATTTAGCTCTGTAGAAAAAGTTGATGTCCGTTTTTACCCCTCACGATTTTCTTTAGGCCCTCGTTTTGACACTTTTGACAATTCCGTTAGAAAACTTAACAAAATTATAGAATATTCCGTTAAATTGTTAATAATGAATTTATTTTTTTCTTCAATTTATTTTAATATCATCCCGCCCCTACTCCTTGTCAAAAAAATTTCGGGTTTCTTTTATTACCACACTACCCAAATCCATCTCTCAGTCTTTGTTTTGTTTTCATTTTTCTTCTTCAATTTTCTATTACGAAAAAAAAAAAAATCTTTTTTTGATCTGAGGTGGGTAGGGGTGTGGCAATTAAGAAAAAAAATAGAAAAATTAAATTTGACTCGAGGATGAATGTGGCAGGGCCATTAAGAAAAAAAAGTAAAAAAAAAAAAATGACCTCGGGGTGGGGATGGATGGGGGTACACACGTCCCATTAGTTTATCTATTATTTAAATACATACATTCACACATACCCCTCTCTCTCTATATATATGTAAATTAAAGGTGTATAATACATGGTGTAATTTTCCGAGTATAGCGTCTAATACACCCGAAAGTTGTTGACTAAGAAGGATGCTTTTTGTAGAATTAGGGGAGGATTATTACTCGCGGGCGTTATACACCGTATACATATTCCAGAATGATCTCACTGCAGCTGTTGTTCTCAACTTGAACCTTGACGAAATCCTCCCTGATATATTAGCTCAATTTTCCGGTGTAATTAAGGTAAGAAAACAAATTTTGATTAAAAATTTACATTTATGATATATATATATATAGTGTAAGTCTTGTTTATGACAACCACAGAGTATACGTCCGAGCTAGTTGACATAAGAAATGACACTTTTACAACATTACAGATGAAGAGGTAATTTGGCCCCATAAAGTTGTATTTAAAAAATTAAAACGTCTGCAAATAAAAGTGATACATTTGCTCAAAAAGAGTAACGCCTTTGTATTCATAATTTTGTCCAGAAAAAGTGATACTTTTGTAAATAAGTTTGAGGTGTTTGCAAATTCTTTTAGGTTTCCAACAAAAGTGATTTTGTAGTGCCTGTAAACATGAGGGTGGCAAACGCTTTTGAAAATTAAATTCACTTTTTAAAATCAATTCTCACGGTTGGGAGTGTTTGCAATCATACATTAGAGGCCAGAATAACTTTAGAAAAGCAATTAAAAATGGATTCTTAAAATTTGCTAATGACCAGATTCTCAGATTCCTAGATTTTTTTTTCTTTTTTTTTTTGTGCAAACATCCATTATAAAAGAAGAACTTATAATTTGTATAAAATCATTTTTTTTGAAACACTACCAAAATTCGATTCTACCACAAAAATCAATTTAAATCACTTTTCCATAGTCACTCTTGTTTGCAACCCCCCCCGCCCCCCCAAGAAAAGGTTATCAGAATCAGCGTTACCACCCAACCTCAAGCAGATTAGTCTAGCTCAAAATCATTGATATTCTCAAGCACTGCCTATTCTAATTTTCCCACGAAAATCAATTAAAATCATTTCTTCAAAACCCAATAAATTGCAAACACCCCTTAAGCTTTTGCTGCTACACACAAGTTTTTGTCATATTGACATAGAAAAAACTTGAAATATATCAAAATTTAGGATGTTATATTTGAAAAATTATGCATCTTTCAAAAGAAATTTATTGTTACATATATTTGTTACATTCGTACAACCGTATGCCCTAACTTAAATTCTTGCATCCACCATTATCCCAACCTAATTAGTCCTGAAGAATGGCGAATTGATAACCGCCATAGCTGCACTCTAGAGCTTAGAGAGAGAAAATTCTGTTATCTCATTAGTTTTGGAAAATGAAAAAAATTACAACCAACTTTCCTGTATTCTTCTGTATATATACAAAGCTACTAACTGAAGTTTCTAGAGGGTTTTATTAAGCTAACTAACAATTAATTACAAAACTAATTCTATTTACATATATACCAGCATACTTAATACCCCCTCCTCAAGTTGGAACGCGGTGAAAGTCAGCGACGCCCAACTTGGACAAGAAATACTGAAACTGTGTTGGTCCCAAGATTTTCGTGAAAAAATCTGCTGTTTGTTGCTTTGTCGAAACATGCCGTAGATCAATGAACCCCTCTTTGTACTTATCACGAACAACATGGCAATCTATTTCTAAGTGTTTGGTTCTTTCGTGGAAAACTGGATTAGATGTGATGTGTATAGCCGCCTTGCTGTCGCAATATAGTGAAATAGGAAGCGGTAAAGATAATCTGAAGTCAACAGCTAAAGATTGTATCCATTGAAGCTCGGCAACGGTTGCACTGAGAGCCCGATATTCGGATTCTGCAGACGACCTCGAGACGGTAGTTTGCTTCTTACTTTTCCACGATACTAAAGATCCTCCCAAAAATATGCAATACCCGGTGATCGATCTCCTTGTGTCTTTGCGCTGACATAGGTAGGTCCCTTTAGTGTTTCTTGCCACCTCCATTCCGAGAAAATAGCGAGCAAATCCAAGGTCTTTAATCGTAAATGCTTGGTCCAGAAATGTTTTCAGCTGAGCAATGATAGATTCGTCTGATCCTGTTATTAAAACATCATCGACATACACGAGTAGTATGAGAAAAACATTTGGAGCTGAGTAAACAAATAGACAATGATCAGATGGGGACTGTCGAAATCCAAATTCTTGTAATTTGGCACAAAATGCATGATTCCATTGTCGGGATGCTTGCTTAAGACCGTATAAACTTCTTTGCAGCTTACATACGTCTCCTTTCTTAGCTTTGCTGTAACCAGGGGGAGGGATCATATATACCTCCGTGTCAATATCCCCGTGCAAAAACGCGTTATTTATATCAAGTTGAAAAATAGGCCAATGTCTCATTGTAGCGACACAAAATAACATGCGAATAGTAACAGTTTTGGCAACAGGTGAAAAACTCTCCAAATAGTCTTCTCCATAAACTTGATTATAACCTTTGGCTACTAACCTCGCCTTGTATCGTTCAATTGTGCCATCAGGGTTCAGTTTTACTTTGTAAACCCATTTGCAACCAATAGGGGTCTTTCCATGTGGTAAAGTAGTAACAATCCAAGTCTCATTTTGCTCTAGAGCTGCCAATTCTTTATTCATAGCTTCTACCCACTCCTTGCTTTTACTAGCCTGTGTGTAGGATGTTGGTTCTTGGATAGCAGACACATTGCCCAAGAAAGTCACATAGGCATGTTCAAACATAGGATTAGGCATATAGGGAAATGTGTGTAGAGGATATGCTTTACCTGCAGGAACTTTAGAATGACTATAAGAGGAATTTGTGACTTTGAATTGATCAGTAACAACATTGCATGTAAAATCTGAAAGGTAATTCGGTTTCTTCTTCTGTCTCTGTCCCCTACCCATGTTTTTTTGTGGGAGAGAAACAGGATTAAGGGTGGAGGAAGTAATATACTCTGAAGCACTAGGAGAGTTGAAAGAATCTGGAGCACTATTTTGAGTAGAAATTGACTCTGGAGTAATAGGGGCTGCTTTGGGAAGTGGTAGGGAATCCTGAGAAATTTCAGTAACTTTGTATGGAAAAATATCTGAAAAGAAAACTACATCTCTGGAGACTAATGTCCTTTTCTGAGATAAATCATACAATAAGTAGCCTTTCTTTCCAAGTACATATCCTAGGAAAATGCACTTGAAAGATCTTGTGTCAAACTTTGATTTATGAGGAGTGGTATTAGCTGCAAATGCTAAGCAACCAAAGGGTTTTAGGATATTATAGTCTGGTGTTTTGGAATGTAAGATCTCAAAAGGGGTTTTCCATTTGAGAAGAGCTGTTGGCAATCTATTAATCAAATAGGCAGCTAGTAATATAGCATATGACCAGAATTGAAGGGGAAGTTTGGAATGAAACATTAAGGCTCTAGCAATTTCTAAGAGATGCCTATGCTTTCTTTCGACAACACCATTTTGTTGTGGTGTATATACACAAGTGGTTTGGTGGATAATTCCTAGAGACACAAACATGTCATGGCATTCTTTGCCTATAAATTCTAGGCCATTATCTGATCTTACCATTTTGACAGTGGTAGAATATTGAGTTTTAACCATAAGAAAAAATTGATGTAGAAATCTAGGTGTTTGAGTTTTGTTTTGCATGAGGTATACCCAAGTGCAACGGCTGAAGTCATCAACGAGTGTGAGAAAATAAGGGGTATTTGTCAAGCAATCATTCCTGCAGGGACCCCAAATATCAATATGTATCAATTCAAAAACTGCACTAGTGGTAATTGAACTAGGAGAAAAGGATGTTCGGTGTTGTTTAGCTTGAAAGCAAGAGGTACAACTTTGAATTTGTAATACATCAGTAGCATGAGACAATGACTTTAGAAAAGGTACATGAGACAAAGTACTAAGGGAAGCATGACCTAGGACAGAATGCCAATACAATAGTGAAGTACTACAAGTAACATGCAAAGCTTTATCCAGAGAATATCTAAGGGATGTAGAGTTATCTTGAAAACAGGGTTGTAAGATGTAGAGCTTGTTTGTTAGCTGACCAATTCGAAGTACTCTCTTAGTCTTCAGGTCCTGCAGTAGACACTGTTGAGCAGTAAAAACACATTGGATATTAGATGTACTTGTTAGTTGAGAAATGGATAAAAGGTTATAATGGAAAGAAGGCACATATAGGACATCATGTAAGGTAATGTGTTTGTCTAGGATGATTTTACCAGAATGAGTAATTGGCTTGGTTGAACCATCGGGTAAAATGATAGATGTAGGTGATGAAACAGGAGATAATTGGGTAAAATAATGTTTGGCATGACACATGTGCTTACTAGCACCTGTGTCTAATATCCAAGTTCCTTCATCATTACCACTGGACATCATAAAAGCAGAATTTAAACCATAGTGTGCAACAGTACCTGCAAAGTTGACTGAATTGGCAAAATCTACTGGTGAATCAATGGGACCAGTATTGTTGGCATTGCCCAAATATTTGGCAATCTCTTGTTTGATCATTAAGGAGAAATCTGGTGTAACCATCGTGGCTTCTTGTTTGTCAGCAACCATATTAACAGCCACTTTGCCTCTCTGTTCTTGAAGCTTCTTGTACCAGTCAGGTGTGCCATGAAGCTGAAAGCACTCACTAACATCATGTCGTGTACCTCCATTGGATGGATCGACACCATTGCTCTGATACCATGAAGAATGGCGAATTGATAACCGCCATAGCTGCACTCTAGAGCTTAGAGAGAGAAAATTCTGTTATCTCATTAGTTTTGGAAAATGAAAAAAATTACAACCAACTTTCCTGTATTCTTCTGTATATATACAAAGCTACTAACTGAAGTTTCTAGAGGGTTTTATTAAGCTAACTAACAATTAATTACAAAACTAATTCTATTTACATATATACCAGCATACTTAATAAGTCCACCTTGTAAATATTCCGAATAGAAACTATATGTACATGGAGGAAGAACATTTTGGATACACAACACTGGACCTTTTGGTTGTTTGCCATTGTTTCTCTCGATGCTTCCAGAAACTGAAACAAGGTTCGATAAGTACGGTTGTTTCTATCCCTACAATGACATGGCACAGAAGTTCAATCTTAAACTAAAGGAGACAGTGGTACAACTCAGAAATCAGTATCCTTTGGCAGCAATCACATACGTTGATATTTACTCAGCCAAATTTGCTCTCATCTCCCAAGCAAGTAATTTTGGTAAGTCTTTTTTTCGTTGAATAATTGTACGTGAATCTAGAGGTGGTTATTTAGGTGACTTGGCCTAGCCATAATCATCCCGTCGAATTGATGTCATATGTCGGGTGGGTCAAAATTATATTGGGATAGAAATAAGTGAATCCCATCCGAGTCCAGCTCATTTCCTAAAATATACTTATACAACATGAAATCAAGCACATATCAAGATCAACATTCACACGAACAATAAAATACTTCAATCTCAATATGGTTGTGTGAGGTGTACTTACAATTATTCGGGGAAAATTTCAAATTTCTGGTTAGAGAAAAGGACCAAATACTAGCAACTAAAAGGATATAGAATGAAAATGTATAAAAAGAATTACAGATAAAGAACTGATTTTGAAACAGGATGAGTTTTGCAAGAATATTTTAATCATCCGATATTTGTGTGTAATGATACGACAGGATTCGAGAAACCATTGGCAGCTTGTTGTGGTGATGGAGTAGGAAAATATAATGTCAATGGTGCTCTCACCTGTGGAACACCGCGGGGTAGTTCTTGTGAAGATCCATCTGTTCGAATAAATTGGGATGGAGTTCATTACACTGAGGCTACAAATAATTGGGTCTCTAGACAAATTATTGATGGTTCATTGTCGGATCCTCCACTTCCACTCAAAGATGCCTGTAATAGTAACATGTCGCCTCCTCCCCCACCTCCCTCCCCTACACGAGAGAAAGACGAATTATGAAGGAGGAGAGGTTCTGTTTTTTTTTTTCCCTTCCCTTTCGGTTATTTTTGGGTTTGTGATTTGGCTTGTAAAATAATGACGTGGGTAGGTCCACTTGCCACGTAATGTCCTGTTTTGTTCAAGTTGATTATGTCATCGCCTTTTGAAGGAGATTTTACTCGGGAAAATTACGATAGAGTTGTTAATCACGATTTTTTTTTCAACTTTTCATGTGAATGTGGAACGATATTGCGTAAAAGTGAGAGAATCTCACATCCATAATATTTGGGAAATTTTAGTATTTGTACAGCTCACGGGATGATGTGGCAATGAGAGTCCACATGACAAAAGATCTATTAATGTAGTAAGAAATGTAGTACTCCCTCCGTCTCATTTTATCTTGCATATTTTTCGTTTTCGTCCGTCCTAAATGAATTTGCACATCTCTTAAAAAAGAAAGTTATAATACAATCTTCATCCTCAAAATTTCCACCTCAATCAGTCTTTGAAAAGTCAACAAAATCTCAAAAAATAATTTTTCTTAATACTTGTGTCAACCTTTTATGTGTAAGATAAAGTGGGACGGAGAGAGTATTATTGAGTGGTAGTATATCCAACCCAATTGCTTTTGTTAAAATCATTGGTATCTTGTATGTAGTCCAAGTAGGACCAGGAATTTTGAGAAATGGAGCTTGTACGCATCTCAGAAGCACTTTTACCGTTTTCAACGGAAATCATAGTATATTCTTTGAAAATTTTAAAACGGATTTTAGAAAATCTGTACAATTCGTATAGTGAATTATTTTATAAAATATATTACTGTGGATTGCATTACACTATAATAAAAGAGATCTTTTGTGTAATATATTTTTCCCTTAAAATAAGTGGCGCTTTATATTTTTTTGGGAAAATTAAGGATTTGTAGAAATAACAAATATATCCGTATGTAATCTATTTAGTTGGGATATATTTTGTGGATAAGAAAACAATTAACGAAATTAAGTTAGTTGTTTAGGGTAAAGAATTGCGGTTTTTTAGGTACAACGACACTTTTTAAAATATTTTCAACTTTTCTAAAGCGACAATCTTTTTGGATCGGATGGAGTACTTTTTTTAGACCACAATTGTCGTTACTATAATAAGTTATTTATGACTATTTGTTATCACAAATCTCTCTACAAATTATTTGAGATCATTTTAAGAATACTTTTAGAGACACCTAGTTGTTGCAAAAAATATTTGAGAAGCTTGAGACTATTTTTTTCGTCACAAATATATTACTTACGTCTGAGTTATTGAGACGCGCGACTAATTAATGGCGACATATTGTTTCTAATAATAAAATTATGACAAATACTCATTATTTCAACCACTAATTTTTGTCTCAAGAAACCATTTTATTTCGTAGTGTTCTTTCATCATAATACATAAGAAATATCTTTCAGCATTAACATTATTACATTTTCTGCATGATAGTTTCTTTAGTATAAGTAGTATCTTTTAACATAAATATTATAATACATTTCCACGAGAAAAAGGCTCACAACCCAACAGATCCACCTTGATTTGGATTACAGGAATATATGATACGTTCAACTGGTTTACAAGAGAACGCTCAAATTTTTAATTTAATCCTACATAATCCTCATATATTTTATGTTGCATCACTTGCTACCACGTGAAAATATTGTTCGAGTCAAATAAAAAATGTGAGTTACATTCTCAATTATCGCTCTTCAAAATTCCTTGTCAAGTACTCTAAACGATCCGAATCCCTAGTTATTGCAAATTAATATTTGCAGGAAATAAACGTGTGATAAACGATGCTATATATGTTGATAATCTTAATTAAGAGAGCTAATTAAGCTTATCCCTTAATTATGGATTTGAAGATTTTCACATTGCAAATCTTGCTAATGTGTGTGACAAGGAGCTTCATACTTGGCTTGCACGAATCCCCATGCAACTTTCCGGCGATATTCAACTTCGGCGACTCGAATTCCGACACCGGGGGGCTGGCGACGGCGTTCGGCCAGCTTCCTCCTCCCTATGGGGAGACTTACTTTCATGCCCCGGCCGGCCGCTTCTCCGATGGCCGTCTAATCATTGATTTTATGAGTATGTATATAGATATATAATTTCAATTTGTATCGTTTAACTATTTTTCTTTTCAATTTATACCTATTTCAAAGAAGAGATAGCAATTCGGATCGACCCTGATCCGATCAGGCCTGCCAACACTGTTTATTAGGGCGGGTTGGATTAGTCCAAAACTTTTTCGGGCAAAAGTTATCGAGTCCAATTCAACCTATCCCCTTTAAATATACTATAAGTTACAGGTCGATTCACAACCTATCGGACTTTTAATCCATCGGCTCGAGTCGGTTCGGCCCAGTGATACTTTGGGCTTATTGCCAGTCTAGCCATCTAAAATGTCGGGCGAGTTGGACCGATTTTATGTTAAGAGGAAATTGACTAAATTTATAAGCACTTCCAAGAGTCAAAACCTGTAAGATGTAAAAGTAAGTTTTTATAAGCTTAAAAATGATAAGTACCTCTGAGATCTTATAAGTCACTCAAATTACACACACATACACCCATTTTACGCACACTACACAGTTTCTTCACGCATTGCTCACTACACAGAATGATCATGCACACTTTGCACAGTGCGTGATGGCAGATTCTAAATTCATCCGCGATGAATCCCTTCATTAACTTATAAGGTTTTAACACATAATTATAATTAGGTTTTCCGAATAACTGTAAGATGTTTGTAATAGATTTAGCCAAATACTTCTTTAACAATTTTAAAAAATGCCTAGAACTATTGATTTTGCCTGACAAAATTTGGCAGCAATTTTAAAAAGACTAACTAGAAATTGCTGATGTAACACTCCTAATACGCATGGCGGCCACATCACCAAATTCCGGCGAGATTTGAAATAGAATAAATTGGACAAAATAAAAAATTACGCGACATTTTTATATACGAAGTTTTGAAGTCTCATGTCACATTTTGGCAGGTCAAAGCCTGGGACTTCCTTATCTAAGTCCTTATCTTAAGTCACTCGGGTCGAACTTTAACCATGGAGCTAATTTTGCAACTGGCGGATCCACGATTAGGCCTCAAAATCTGACCTTCTACCAGAAAGGATTTAGTCCCTTCTACCTCAATGTTCAACAGGTTCAATACTCAGATTTTGCTCAAAAACTAAAAATTGCTGGTGAAAAAGGTACCCATTAATATTTGCAGTCATTTTTTAAAATTACAATATATGTTTGGAAATTCACATTTAGCTCTATAGAAAAAGGTGATGTAAATTATAGAATATTCCATTAAGTCGTTAATAAAATTGGGTGTGGGGGCATTAAAAAATATTTTTTAAAAAAGAACAGAAAAATAAATTTGGGAGGGATTATTGTGGATGCTGCCATTAGGAAAGAAAAGGAAAAAAAAATAAAAAATTGACCCCGGGGTGGGGATGGGTGGGAGCACACGTCCCGTTAGTTTATAACAATAATGATCCTGAACGAAAAAAGTTGAGCTAAATAAGCTCTAAAATAGACTATAATCGGACACAATCCATTTCTACATAGCCAGAATAGAGTTTTGGCCTATATGTTTTCATTAAATTTGTGTTCTAGTGGAACTAGGATTTGTCCCGTACTATGCCTCAGATATGCAGTAAGTAATATATCCATAATTCAAATACACATATTCACACATGCATATATATTTGTGTAAATTAATGGTGTGTAAAGTTGTTGGTATAATTTCCAAGTATATCATCTAATAGACCCGAAACTTATCGACTAAAAAGGATGGTTTCTTTTAGAACTAGGGAAGGCTTATTATTCGCGGGCATTATACACAGTGGACATATTCCAGAATGACCTTTATGCTGCTATTGTTCTCAACTTGGACCTTGACGAAATCCTCCCTGATATATTAGCTCAATTTTCCAATGTAATTAAGGTGAGAATACTTTGATTTTACATTTATTGTTGTGTGTATGTATATATGTTTATTATGTTATTTAGAAAACAAATTTGATTTTACAGAGTATAAGGTCGAGTTATTTGACAAAAAATTGATACATTTATCGATAAATTGACTAAAAAATTTATTTCTATAGGACGAAAAAATGAATTTTTTCCGCCTTGTAAATATTGTTGTTAACAGAAACTGTACGAGCAAGGAGGAAGAACATTCTGAATACACAACACTGGACCTTTTGGTTGTTTGTCGTTTTTTTCTCTCGAAGCTTCCAGAAACCGAAACAAGGTTCGATAAGCACGGTTGTTTCTATCCGTACAATGACATGGCACAGAAGTTCAATCTTAAATTGAAGGAGACAATGGTACAACTGAGAAATCAGTATCCTTTGGCAGCAATCACATACGTCGATATTTACTCGGCCAAATATCCTCTCATCTCCCAAGCAAATAATCTTGGTAAGGGTTTTTTTTATCTGAACACGAAAAATTACGAAATTCGTCCCGTAATTTATGTGGGACACAATCGATTCTTATCTTTTTACCTTTATATTTTGGCCATTTATCTTTTCAAATACTCGACTTTAGTCTTTTTTATCGAAACTTCAAAATTCTCGCTAGATAATTGTATGTGTATCTGGTGGTAGTAATTTCCCTGTCCAGCCCAAACTAGTCCATCGGGCCAGGCTAAAATTACATCAGGCTGAAATAAGTGAACTCAACCCATCACATCACCTAAAATGTACTATTTTATTTGGGTTGGTGTGGGTTCGATCAAGCTATTAGATCGGACATGATGGTATTTTGAGTCAAAATTTCAGTGGCCCACAATCCGTTTCAAATGTTGGCAGGTTGGGTGATTTTGCCACATTTGTTGGTCCTCCCAGGACCACTCCAATTTGAGGCAGGGAATAGGTCAAAATTTCGAAAATTATTTCAATACAGACATGAACTTTGAAAGTTTTCAATTTGGAGCCTCAATTTTTTTTTTTCAATCACCAGCCTTGATTTTGAATTTTATTCTTAATTCAAGACTCAAGTCTTGAGTTATCAATTTTTCAGCATAATTAATGACGCGGACAACTAGACTCTCCATAATTTTGACGAAGTTGGATAGCTCAAGTGGTAGAGCATCTACTACCTAGGCCTTTGGTACTGAGTTCGAGTCACCGAAAGGGGAGGAAAGAATTTTTTCTTTGTTCTTAGATTAAGAGAAAAAAAATTAATGACGCGGACAACACTTCCTCCCCCCCCACCTAGCTTGATAAACAATATGAAATCAAACACATACCAAGATCAGCCATGAGGCCACATAATTCACCCGAAAAATAAAAAATTTAATATTGACTTGGTCATATGAGGTGTATATACAATTATCTGGGAATAATTTCAAAACCTGATTGGAGACGAGGACCATATACGAGCAACTAATTAAATGGATGAATGAAAATGTAGAAAAAAATTACACATAAAGAACTAATTTTGAAACAGTGTTTAGATTATAGTATGAGTTTTACAATTTTCCAGGCCATAATATTTTAATCATCTGATATTTTTTTTGCAATGATACGACAGGATTCGAGAAACCATTGACAGCTTGTTGTGGTGATGGAGTAGGAAAATATAATGTCAGCGGTACTCTAAGTTGTGGAAGACCGCAGGGTAGTTCTTGTGAGGATCCTTTTGTTCGGATAAATTGGGATGGAGTTCATTTCACCGAGGCTGCCAATCATTGGGTCTTTAAACAAATTGTTGATGGTTCATTGTCGGATCCCCCAATTCCACTCAAGTATGCCTGTAATAGTTACATTTCTCCTCCTCCCCCACCTCCCTCCCCCGCTCCGTCGGTTGTCGAACATCGGTAATGACGTCTGTTATAACGGGATCCGAGAAAGATAAATAAACGAGAATAATGAATATAAAATTTACGTGATTTACTAACAATGTAATACCTACGTCCAGACAGAAGAAATGAAACGTATATTATGTGATCAGGATGTTTATAGAATATAGAATGATCATAGGTCAAATAATAGGACTA
Source organism: Ajuga chamaepitys (assembly GCA_958295605.1). NCBI lineage: Eukaryota > Viridiplantae > Streptophyta > Magnoliopsida > Lamiales > Lamiaceae > Ajuga > Ajuga chamaepitys. The sequence continues at coordinate 64,084,485 of OY282498.1, read as the reverse complement.
TTTTTCCCTGCTTTCTTCTTTGCCTTTCGGTTTTGGAATTTTGATGTGGCTGGTAAAATAAGGATCTGGATAGATTCGCCTGCCACATAATTTCCTATTTTATTTAAGTTGATTGTGTCATCTCCTTCTTATCAAAGTGTCATTTTTAATAAGGAATTTCAATTCTCTGCGTGGACAATTTCACATATTTCTTCCATCCTTCCATTTTAAGTTGATCACTTTTGGTATTAAGTTCTCATTCACTCGAAATTAGTTTTGAGAAAATTAATAAACTAGATTCATCTAATTGAAACGTAGATAATGATTTCGCAAGTCATCTCTATCTCCAATCAGTGTAATTTAAAGTTAGAATTACTCAAAGATTGGTCAACACCAACCTCCAAAGTCAATTTCTAACAATTTTAGGAATTAAGGCCCCGCTTGGTTGGGAGTTTAAGAGTAGAGAATGAGAATTAATGAGGGTTCATTTCCATTTATGGTGTTTGGTACATAATAAATAAGTTAATCATTCCCCTTTTTATTAACAATTCCCCTCACTTCATTTCATAGTATGATTGACCCCCCATTCATATGCATTATCATTGTCATTGAGATTTGCAACCAAGCGGACCCTAATATGTGATAGAAAGAGGATTAACCGAAGGATATATTTGTCATTTACATAATTCTCAATTCTTCCCTTTTTTCTAAAACGTCAATTAATTTGAAATGCAGGGATTACAAAAATTTATCACCTTAACCACAAATTTTAACTAATAAATAAATTAATTAATTGATACTCCTCCGTCCCACCTTATCTTTCACATTTTCCTTTTTCGTTCGTCCCTGGCGAAATTGCACACTTCTTAAAAATGAAAGTTATAACACAATCTATATCCTCAATCAATCTTTGAAAAATCAACGAAATTTCAAAATATAATTTTTTTTAATACTTGTATCAACTTCTCCTGTGCAGGATAAGATGGGACGGAGGGAGTACCAGACACGACAAGCACGAAACTCAAGAGCATCTACACCAACCAAGACCAGCTGTGTTGTTTTGTCTATTACAGAGACGTTTGAAACACCTGTCTTAATCATATCCATTTAAGGTTGTAGTCTTTAACCTGGACTTTAGCACATATATAGTGATCCATTTAACACTGCTTTATTGCCATGAAAATGAAGTGAACATATTCAACTGTTTATGCTTGGACAAATCATCTAAACAATGAGCTATGTTTATATCTGGTAAAATCGATCCGGCTCGATTGAGTAGCTCATCCCATATTGGTTCCAACTGATTTATTATAGTCATGGGTGTTAAAAGGGCCGGGTTACGGATTCGCGGGTTTAATTGAGACCGTATTATTACGATTTTTTTCAAGCACATACTTGAATTATGTTCTTCAACGGGTTGAGACTCTTAACCAGAACTCGACACGTTTAGGTAGCGGATTGATCCGCCAACCAGTTTCACCTGAATATAAGGAAAATTATATATTCTCATGTTTGACTATTCCATAGAAAGCTAAAATGATTGTTATAAATTCTGAAACCTAAGAATGCCAAAAATGTAAATTTTTTAAATTTAAATTGCATTTAACGCATACAAATTATATACTCAAAATGGTAAACATTCATATACCATGAATTTTTTTTTCTTTAAATGGGCTGTGGGTTGACCCAACTCAGCTTATTTTTTTACATGTCATTTGGGTTCGATTTGTTTCTGACCAAGCCCGTTTAGGGTCAACATAACCCATAATTTTTGGGTTATGTGGTGTAGGTTGTGTCGAAATTGCCATCATTCATTGCAGTTTCAATAGTATTATCTTTTAATTTTTTCATGTTTGCATGTAATAATTTTAATTTCACGAATTTTGTCCTAATTTTGAATTTTTTGGATATGCTAGAACTTACGCGAGCGGCTCACGTGCTGATTCTCAATTTTCTTTTTTCAATTTATAATTTACCAATGAAGCAATATTTAATTATGGTAAATAATCGAACCCTATTATTTTTTAATTTTACCATGCTGATTCACACCTTCTATTTTAATTTTAACTTATATAAATTTTAATATTCACTATAATAAAAATAATCTTTTAAGACAATAAAAAGTGATCATAAATAATGAGTATATATTTATCACAATTTATAAAAAGTGGTCTCAAATAATGAATACTAGATGTCCACCCGTGTGATACACGGGATGAGTACGTTTTCAATAATAATAATAATAATAATAATAATAATAATAATAATAATAATAATAATAATAATAATAATAATAATAATAATAATAATGAAATTATCAGCTTATATATTATTTGAGAACATAAAAGTGTCAGTTGATATTTTTTTGTCCAGTAATCTTTCTTCCTTCTTACATGTGATTTTTTTTTTTTTACATGTAATATCTTGCACTATTACAAATTGAAACTACCAGTTACATTTTCATATTTTTTTTACTTTTCAAATTTTTATAGTTTTACTTTAATACATTTCATTATCACAAATAAAAACTACAGATTATATTTTCATAAATTTTATTAATTCAATTATTTGAATGCATGATCTGATTATGTTGAATATTTTAAGTAAAATTATAAATACCCACTTGAAATTCGATTAATTTCCCTCCCTGTTATTTCAATGTGCATTACACATGTTGTAACAATTACATATCTATATATATATAAAAGTAAAATGGAGGGTATTAGTGTCATTTTAGTTTTCCCTCCAAAAATTTTAGACTATAATTAGTAACTTTTTCTTTTTTTGGTATGCTCATAACTTTCTTTTATTTATTTTTAAATACAAATAAATTTTTCATCTTAAATCCGATTTTTATGCATAATATACCAAATTATTCATCTTTTCACGAGCTTCGATTTGACATCCATATCACATACATTATAATGAGATATTTGATTTGAATAAACGGATTGATTGTTTGTTAATTTTTGTGTTATAATTGATGGTCATTGTAACTTGAACTATAATATTTTGGTTCTAGTTGCAACTAAAATTAGTAAAATGATTTCTTTAAAAATATCATGAGTATGTTTTTATAATTATTTTTAATTACCTATTTATATTTTTAATAATGTGTATTTTGTTAAGATTACTCTTTTAAGGAAATTTATTCTCTGCCGCCTAAATTATGACATTTGTTAATTTTTGCAATCTTTTTAATTTTTTTACTTTTTCTAATATTCAATTATATATGTTTAAACTTTGTAAGCTAAATACTTTGTCCCGCTAATCAACATCAACTATCTTTCTTACTCTTAACAATCTAAATAGCTTTTTCCGCATTAATCAATTTTTATCTTTAAATAAATAAATTATTTGTAAGAAAAATATAACATTTATATAAATAATTTACAATACCATATAAAATACGGAAATATCCAAATATTTTGAAGAGCTCATAGACTTTAATTTGTTATTTGAATTATTAAATAACTTTTGAATTTTATTTTGTTAAAATAAGAATTTCTTAAATAAAATTATTTAAGTATATTTGAAATCACCAAATGAAATCTCAAAAGTTGCAAATGAAAATCTAACTTTATAATTAGAATTTGAAAGTTTTTTAGATAAATTAAAAAAATATAAAATAAAAGTAAGGACACAAAGAAAAACAATATTAAACTTTACATTACATATGAACTATCCAAATATAATAGCATTGTTCCGTTTATTATATATTTCATGGATATTTTAAATTATTTATAGTTATAATTTTAAAATTATTTTATAAATTAAAAATCTATATATATATATATATATATATATTTATACATATAAGCCACGGTAGTGTCACTTCTGTAAGTAGCACTTTCCAGCCTAAAATTTTAGACTGTGATTGATAAGTTGTTGCCACATTTGGTAAGAATCAAAATTAATTTTACTCTTTAAGGTGGCAAATATCTTTTTCCATTTCTCATATATTTATTATGTATACTATATCAAATTAATTATCTTTTGACGATATTCGATTTGACATTCATATGTGTAAATATATTAAAACAAATATAACATTGAGTAAGATTTCAATATCTATTGTAGGTTGCAAAACAAATATAGCATTGATTCGAAACAAAATGAAAAATCATTCAAATAATTCTCTTTACAAATTATATTACTTGATTATTTCATTATAACGACAACTAATCAGTTTGATTTATTTGACTTGAATTATCTCAAGTTTTCTTCATTTATTACATTGAGAGAAAAATCATTGTATATATAGTTGAACACATACTATATCGAATTAAAAGCGATAGTTAATATTTGATTTATAATCATCTTATTAAATTATTAAATTTGCTAATGTTTATTTGTTATAATAATTATTTAAGTTGATAAATCACAAAACTATGACTTTCACTCATATATATAACTTTATATATGGTAATTAATCTTAAAAAAAAAAAATTACTTTTTATATTTTGCATATATTAATGTTAATTTTCTATAAATAATTACACTTTGCAACCTAAACCATCCTATTATACAAATTGCAACTAAACTTCTTTTAAATAAGCAAAATTAACCAACTTAAACTATATATATTTTTTAGACTTTGCAACCTAAACAATAATTGGTAACATTAACCAATCTCAATTATGTCCTTTTTTTTTTTTTTTTCACATTTTGCAACCTAAGCAATTTTTTTACATTAACCAATGTGTATCTTTAGATGAATCTACTATTTACAATATAAACGTATAATTTAATTGAAACTTTTCAACATATATATGAAAGTATTAAGAAATATTGAAGAATTCATATGTTTTATTTTGTCATTCGAACTATTCAAAAAAAACAAAAGATGTTTTATTTTGTTATTCCAATTATTGAATAACTTATGAATCTTATTTTGTTATTTTTTTTATTTTGTTATTCTTTGTAGATCTAAAATACCAAGTAAGGTATTAAAACTTGCAACTAAGATTTTTTAAAAGTAAATAGTTATAATTAGAATTTAAAATTTTATATAGATAAATTTAAATATTTAAAGTAGAATAGAAAAAATGAAAGAAAAATAATTTACTTATAACGTTATTCAGTTTATTTTATTTAATAATATGAGTTGATAGTTAAATATTTATGTTTGTTTTAACATTCATAATTAATTAAGCTATAATTCATATAGGTGGAAAATGAAACAGACACACTAAATGTGTGTTTAGATTTCAAAGATAAGAAATGAACATTCTGAAAAAGATATTTATCTTAATATTAATTTTTATATATAGACATATATAATATACCTATATATAAAGTGAATTATATTAAATTCATGTATAACATGTGAGAAACTTATATTCACATTACTTATAATTTTATTTATATTTTATTCTACATTTAAAAAAAATATTTTATTAGGGTAAAACGATCACATATTTAAATATTAGACTATATCATATTTAGTTTTATTAAAATCATTACTTTTTAAATAAACTTCCGTGCATCGCACGGGAATAGTACTAGTGCATATAATGATAAAACAATGTCAAATATTTTGAATAATTATCGTTTGAAAGCCACATATATTAAATAATATAATATTAGTATAAGAAGCCACAAACATATTAGTTACTTAAGTATATGAGTGGTAATTATATTATCATGTCATGTTCAAATAAAAATAATCGACTTATTATTTTTGTAGTTAACATAATTTTTCTTTTCACAAAATAGAAGAAAATAATAAGCAAACAATTCAATCAACAAATCACTTTAGCAAATATATCTAAGTTTTTTTCTATTGTAAAGTGTAAACCTAACAAATTTTGTATTTTTTGTGAATTTCTTTCAACCAAATACTTTAAACCATCCAAAAATTATTAAAATAAAAAAAAAAGTGAATAATTTTAATCTTAAAAAAATTTCAATCGGTTAAAAAAATTCATTTTTGGAATTCTATCACATTTTAATTTTATATAAAAATGATTAGAAATCAAAATATATCATTTTAAAAAAAAAAAAAACATAATATATCATTACTATTCTAAAAAGTATTTTACACTTAAAAATTAATATTTTAATTAGGGATAATTACAAAATGGCCGCCGAACTATTAGCACTTTTTCACTTCGGCATATAAACTATTAACAGTGACTAAACCGCCGCCAACCTATTTGAATATTACTACTCGAAAGCTGCCGGCCAGAATACCGCCCAAATTCATTGCACACCCGGTTTCGGAAAACCACCTTTTGGGACAGAATTTGGGCGGTATTCTGGCCGGCAGCTTTCGAGTAGTAATATTCAAATAGGTTGGCGGCGGTTTAGTCACTGTTAATAGTTTATATCCCGAAGTGAAAAAGTGCTAATAGTTCGGCGACCATTTTGTAATTATCCCTTTTAATTATAATATATACATTATGGATGTCAAATCGAAGATCGTTAAAAGAGAAATAATTTGATATATTTCTTATGAAGAATCAAGTTGAGACGAAAAAGTTAAAAGACTTTTAAATTTCGAAGGCAAAAAATAAAAAAAGAAAAAAGAAAAAAGAAAAAAAATGATTATAGGAGAACCCACAAATGAAGGTGGGTGTTTCTCTCTTTTAGGGGCTCTCTACGTATATAAGAATATTTTTTAAAAACTAAAATAAAATAAAAATTCGGCAAAAAATTATGGAACCGACATGTGTCTTTTCCTATTTTTATGCAACCTTCTTTTAGTAGAATAGATTGATTTGTCACAACTTTATTGTCATCTCAACACTACAAGAAAACTGCCAAATTGCAAAGACAGAAAAATCACTGAAAATTTTATTCCAACAATTAAATTACATACGAAAAAATGATTTCAACGACAATTCCAACGAAATCTCTTACCACTGACTTTTTTTCCAACAGCTATTATGTCGTTGGAATTATTTTCAACGATTCATTTTGTTGTTGGAATTTATGTTAGAAGATTCTAACGGTTCATCTAGCATTTGGAAATTTTAAAATTCCAACGAATTTGTATTTCATTGGAATTTGTCAGTTTTCTTATTGTGCAATAACTTGAACGCAATAATATATTTGTATCACAAAAGTGATCTCAAATACATCTTAAATATTTTTACATCAATTAATTATCTCTAAAAGTAATTTTAAAACGATCTAAGCACACATTTCCTGTCAAATAAATAAATTTATGAACTCACTACATGCAAGAAGCACAAGACTCAAGAGCATCTTTACCAACCTAGGCCAACATCAAATCTTGGGCAGATCGAATCTGGCTAAAATTTAATCGGATCTAATATTAGTCGGTCTAGTAGACCCAACTTATTCTCCTGTAATATACTAAGATTATTGGGTCAGCTCGTGATCAGTCGGGCTTTTAACCTATCGTGTCAATCCGATTGAATTAAATAGTACTTTCGATCAAGATTTTTATGACCCAACTCATCTAAAACATCAACTCTGCTTGGTCGACCTATCTTGACAGTACCAATTTTACCACCTTGCAAGAAGCACACGACTCAAGAGCACCAGTGCTGGCCAACTGTGTTTTTTTGTCCTTATCTTATCCTCTTTATTACAACGTTTGTTGGAGTGTTTAACCTAGACTTTACAACATATTAAGTGGTCCAAGTAAGACTTTATCATATGGTTCTCATATTGAATGAAGTGAACACATCTCTTTCAATGTTCTTGATAAGGACTTACTTTTATCATATGGTTCTCATATTTTGTTTACAAAATTAATTATTGGTATTTTCAGATGGGTCACATATCAGAAATCTAAGAAAATGAATAACCAATAATTCATTAGGATGAGGATAGAGACGATCGCAAACTCAAATCTGCACCCGAGTGACTGGGTTTGAATCAACGGGTGAATTCTTAGTGGTCCCTGTAGATTAAATATACAAATATTATCATGATATTATTCGATAGACTCTATTTATAAGTCAGTTTTTTAATTTGCAAAATAGTTTTTTATTCAATTTCTGCGTCGCAAACTATTTTTTAGTTTTAAAATATAAGAAAAGTGATAGAATATTGAGAAACTCATAATACAAAACAAGTGTGAGACGAGCATGATTTGAGTCTCACTACAAGAAAAGTACTCACTCCGTCCTGTCTAATTTGTACACTTTCCTTTTTTGATCGTCCCATCCTATTTTGCACACATCCAAAATAGAAAGAAATCTTACAATCTCCACCTTTGAAAAAGTCAACTAAAAAGAAAAAAAAAAAATTTTTTTTCTTAATATACGCACCGGAGCAGATGTGCAAATTAGGTCAGGACGAAGGGAGTAGTATTTTGTGACAATATAATGTGACCTCAAATACTGAGTATTTGTGACAACTTTATTATGAGAGACAATATGATGTCAGTTTTAGTCGTCTCAATAATTTGGACGAAAAGAATATATTTGAGACGACAAAAGTGGTCTCAAATATTTTTTGCAACAATTAATTTTCGCTAAAAGTAATTTAAAAATGATCTTTATAATTTATAGAGAATATTGGAACAATAAGTAACCATAAATAATTTATTATTACAAGACATTATATTATAGTTTATTTTTTCTTTTAAAAAGTGGATTACAAATTTAGCAAATTCACTCACATGGGGCTGTCGCACTTTCTGGAAAATCCTTCCGTGCCTAATAAATCCACTTATGTACCTTTTAACCTATATTATTTTAGCTTTTTATTTAATATATATATACTTGTGGGTGAGGAAAAAATAAAGAAAAAAATACAATTTTTAGGACACTTTTGCGAGTAACGTGATTAGGCGGATCTTTCCACAGATTCACCGATTGGATTTGTTGCTAGAATATCGGATCTTTCGACTTACCTATCGGGCGTCAATAAAATCAAAGAGAAAGTTTTCGCATGGTCTCATCATCTGATGCAGAACCGATGCGAGAAGGAGAATTAATGTGAGGCCCAACGAACAAAGGTTAAGGGCTCGATTGGTGCTTCTGGCTTGCATCATTCTTTTCTTTAAGAAGTCTTGGAGTAGTTATCTATAGTATTAGTCTGTCAGTAGAGTTCGATCTTGTAAAGTAGTTGTGTAACCAAATGCTTCAAGGTTACAATCGGGGGAACGAATCAGCACCTTCCGATACGACATGCAACTAACTGATTGAATCAATATATATTACTAAGATATTTCAATCGTCGATGAAAGAAAAAAAAAAAAAAGAGAAAATCAAATTTCATTTTATTTACTTAATAATTCTATTGTTCGCGCCAAATCTCAGAGCTCAAACATGGATAGGCCTCGCCCGTAAAGTAAATCATCGGATCTCCCAAAATATTTCAATCATCTCGTTAATTTTGGTTTAGCGCCAATATTCTAAACTCTATGGGGATAATTGGACAATGATGTAGTGGGATGTGCCCGTCGGGTGTGTCACGTCCTATGATGGTTCATCCACTTAAATAGTGAAAATGAATTTTTGTTTAGAGAGATATGTAGGGTAACATGCGTACTGTAAATGTCACAAAATGAATTTTTGTTTAGAGAGATATGTAGGGTAACATGCGTACTGTAAATGTCACATCAATAGGTTTTAGGGTGGTTGATCGTATTAAAATATTGTTATAAATGATATGGGTAATGATTGGTTGATTGGAAAATGTGATAACTTTATAGGAGGAATGTGGGTAGATGGGTCACATCCGCCTAAAGTAAAATTGTTTACGAATGGACTATCTCACATCGGGATGTTCCATCTCTGTCCAATAATCCCCTATAGACCGTAACAGATAGCAGACCGAGGTCTAACTAAAGTGAAGTGAAATGAAAAAAAGTGAATAAAAACGTCAACGATGGATAACAATTTAACATCTAAACAGTATCTAGTCGAATCTAGACGTAAGTGTCAAATCATTCCGTTTTCTTCGAGAACTGTTCCGTGTTTAGTCTGTCGACATATCATGTCCCCTAAGTCTTGGCAAATTAGTAAATCAATTTTCAGGACTTTAGTGTATGATGCGATAATTAAGGAGCCGTTATATGTACTTTTTAAATGTACAACTTACGTACACGTCAACATATTAAACCGACAATTATAATATAATTGACCACCTAAAAAAAGTGACACATTCAATATTTTCCAATAAAAATAAAATAAATATATAAAAAGGAAGTAACACATTGAATGTTACACGTCTTCTAGTACTACTATAAATATACCATTAACGATCATCTTTAGAAATATAATTTTTGCTAAACACAAAGTGACATTTCTCATGGGGTTCAAGAGTTTTCAATTGCAAGTCCTGCTAATAATTTTGCCAATATCACTTGGGCTGAAAGACTGCGACTTTCCGGCGATATTCAACTTCGGCGACTCGAATTCCGATACCGGTGGATTGGCGGCAGCGTTCGGCCATCGAAAACTTCCGCCTCCCTATGGACGCACATTCTTTGAAGCTCCGGCTGGCCGCTTTTCCGATGGCCGTGCTATGCTTGACTTCATGGGTATGTTAATTTTACATTTTAGTCTTTGTTACTCGGTTTGTCCCAACCTAATTTGTCAGTCCATAAATGACAAATTTATCTTACAATCTCCACCCTTCACCTTTAAAAAAGTAAATAATATCTATAAAATATGTTCTTTTTTAACCTTCGTGTTCAGTCAAGATAAACAAACTAGACGGGGACGAAGGGAATAGAACTGACGTAATTTTGTTAAGTGTGGTTGAAATATTTTATTTCCATCGTTTTGTTTCTTTGACCACCAAAGTTGGAACGTGGAAGTTCACCTATTTGCCGACAACTATGTTTCGTGTGGATTTTCTTTTCATTTTTGTTTTATTTTTTGTTGTGTCAAATCATTATTACAGGTAACACTAAAATAGTAATAACGTAACACATCAAACTATTATAATAAAACAATGGATAAATCAAAACCAGTTATGTCATGTATATTTGATAGTTAGTCTTGCGTATTGGGCTTTCTTCGATACGTGGGCCATACAGTCATCACTTATTTTAGTAGTCGGAATTTGAGCAGCATGTGACGAGCTAAATTGAGATTTGTATATATTTTTTTGAGTTTTAGTTCTTTATTATTAAGCTCTTCTATTTTTGTTTTCTATGTATTTAGTTTCCTTCAATATAAGGATAAGTAGTTTGTCACGTGTAGAGACGGACCTAAAACATGTGGTTAGGAGGAGGGGTGATCAATAAAGAACCACCGATTAATATTGATATACATGTGATAATAGATATTAAATATATTATATTTATTATTTAATTAAAATATAAAAAATATTTATCATTAAATATGCCAAAAGGAATCATTAATTACCCCTATATTAAAACTTAGAGTGTTTTTTCAGCATATTATGACAATTATTAGAATTTTGAGGGAGCCAATAGACAAAAATTCTTCAAATAAATTCCCAATATACATATTATACATATTTTATTAGATATAAAAATATAAGGTGGGGATTGGGTGAAGGGGGTCAGGGCCACCCCACCCTATACGTGGTTCCGCCCCTGGTCACGTGCAACTCCTGCGTTGATTTCCGATTATTAAAGTAATCGGTAGTGGATTTTATCCTCAAATTGGATAAAACACTATGCATAGAAGACTAAATTAAAATCATGATATATACAACATGACTAGTTTTGATAGACACTAACATTCACGACTAATTTTAATTTTTTCCATAAAATAATACACTTAATATCAATAAAGTCGTAGTAAGTATGATGAAACGATTTGAAAACATAACAAAGTAATTGTCTGGTAAATGGCAAAATTCAAAGTCTCGTGCTCTAAAGTATAAAATGATAAAAATATATAACTTAATAGGAATAAATAAAAACTTTTGTTTTTATAAGATGAATATACACAAATATTTTTAACAAGATTAATTTTATACTCCCTCCATCTCGGTCTAACTTACCTATTTTGATCGGGTATGATGGTTAAGATTAAACAAATTTTATGAAATCCTTGATTTTTTAAAGGTAGAGATTGAGAGTGTAAGATCGTGAAAAAAATTTGTTATTTATGGACTAACAAATTAAGTTGAGATAAATCGAAAAGGAAAAGTAGATAAATTAGAGCGGGACGATGTAGTATTTTACTATTTTTTACTACACATAATTTTCTTCATACTTCTTGTCAAAGAATAACTCTAGAAAGCAACCAATTTTTTATTCATCACTAGTCAATAAAACAGAAAATGTCTAAACACGTTAATTTTTTTTTTATATATAATAATAGGTAAGTAAAGTCTTTTATTTATCGAAATTTAATATTATATTTTCATTGATCAACAATTTATATTGAATATTATTAATTAATTTTGTCAGCTGAAAGTCTAGGATTGCCTCATGTAAGTGCTTATCTTGATTCAATTGGTTCAAACTTTAGCCATGGAGCTAATTTTGCAACTGGGGGTTCCACCATCAGGCCTCAAAATACAACCCTTCATCAGAGTGGATTTAGTCCGATTTCCCTCGATGTTCAACTTTTTCAGTATACGGATCTTCGCAGACGATCAAAAATAGTCCGTCAACAAGGTACCATATTTACAATTTTAGACTTAATACTTGTTTATAGCAGTTTTATGTAAAACAAAAGTTACTTTTATCATAAAAAATTATCATTTTGACGTTAAAAAAAAATTATTTTATTACAAAAAAGAAAAATTGTTATTTTCTGAAGAGTGTTGGTCTTGTGTGAATGTTAATAGTGGAAATAACATGTTTTATGATAGAAGTAAATCATTTAAGTGTTTGCCTTAAAGAGTGTCTTTCCTTGCTTATTTTAATCACTTTTTAGCTTTTACCTTAGAAAAACTAAAACAAAGTGTTTGGAATGGCAGCTTGTGCTTGAAAAAAATCAACTTTCCTCCAAAAGCTCCCTACCTGCTTTTTATTAGCTTCTATTTTTTCTCTAAATAAACTAGACTTTCTTAAACAATTTTGTTCTTAAAATCACTTTTATTCTCAAACATTACATACTTTTGAGTATAAGTGATTTTACCACAGTCTATAAATTTAATCACTTTCACAAAAGTTGAAGGAAAACACCACTATAGAATTTGTATGTACAATAAATTTGAGGTAACACTTGTGTAAGATAATCTTCTGTAGGATAGAAGTTACTTTTATCATAAAAATGTTACTTTTGACTTAAAAAGTAATACTTTTATTACATATTGTTGTTACTATATTTTAGGATTGTTACTTTTAAATAAAGGTTAACGCTAAAGGTAATATTTTTTACATAAAAATAATATTTTTTATGATAAAAGTAACTCGTAAAATAGAAAGATTTCTATAAGACCGTCTTATTTAAGTATTTGCCTGAAATTTTATTATTACTATGAAAGGGCATTTTCGGAATTTGCTGCCGGAAGACAACAAATTTTCACGAGCACTGTACACGTTGGACATAGGCCAGAATGATCTTACTGCTGCTTGTTATCATCACAACTTGACCACCGAAGAAATTAAAGCACAAATGCCGGATATATTTGCACAATTTTCCGATGTAATTAAGGTGAGAAAATAAATAAATTAGTTTTTAGATAAATTGTAATTTTTATCTTTAAAATATAAACTACTCCCTCCGTCCCGCCCTAATTTGCACACTTTCCTTTTAACGGACGTCTCATGCATCCTATTTTGCACACCTCTAAAATGGAAAGGAATCTTACAATCTCCACCTTTAAAAAAGTCAAAGATTCCACAAAATCTGTTTTTTCTTAATATATGTGCCGAAGCAGGTGTGCAAGTTTAGTCGGGACGGTGGGAGTATTATTTTAAAATGTCTTTAAACAATATGTTGTTTTAAAACGTCCTTGAACTGCTAATTTTTTTCTTTCAAAAGCATTCTATATATTCGAAGTCCTTAAAGTATTGAATTTACTTCAGGGACCTTATAATGTATGTTGCCTAGTTTTTAAATGATTAAGGTTCAAGTAGTTCTCTTGTATACCGGTAAGATCTGTGCAATTTAGGTCATGGACAATATTTCATGAAAATGTATTAGTATTTATGCTGAAATGTATCACATTTTCTAAAGAAAGATATTATATGCTAAAAAAGTATTAGTGTTATGCTCATAATACCTTGAACAATCAATACATTTTCAGTATAAATAGTGATACATTATTTTAGATCCGACCTTTAAACTGAATTATATGGATTTAAGACTCGTGCACCTGGTATACATGAGAATTAGTGTTAAGGTCAAGCATGAAACAAACATTGTTGTTATGAACAGAAACTGTACGATGAAGGAGGAAGAACATTCTGGATACACAACACGGGACCCTTAGGTTGCTTGTCGCATTTCATTGACAAACTTCCGGATACCGAAACACGATTCGATAAGTATGGATGTTTTGTTCCGTACAACGATGCTTCGCAGTATTTCAATCTTCGACTAAAGGAAACGGTGTTGCAACTGAGGAAGGAACTTCCTCGAGCTGCAATCACCTACGTCGACATTTACTCGGCCAAATATACTCTCATCACCCAAGCTAAGAAACTAGGTAAGTAGTCTCTCATACTCCTCCCACAGTCGTTTTAGGCTTTATAAAAGAAATCAAGAACTTCTAAAATGGACAAGTATACTGCTATGTAAATTATTTCTTTTTTCCCCTTCAAAAAAATCTTTTCTAATCTATAATTTGGTTCCCTCTTTCCTCTCATACTATAATGGATTTGTGAACAATCAGAAAAATAGTAGTTCCGATCCGTGCAATTCAGATTATGTATAGCTTTTCATGAAAATGTATCAGTGTTTAGCTTAAAGGTGTTACTTGTTCTGAAGAAAATTATCGTGCAAAAATTGTATCAGTGTTTATGTTGTACTTTTGTGAAGAAAGATATTGTGTTGTAATGTAATACATTTCTTCAGAACAAGTAATACATTTCAGTATAAATAATGATGCATATTCGTGGATCCACGTTTTAACTCAAATTACACAGATCTAAGATACGTTCACCTGGTGTACATGAGAATTAGTGTTGGAAGAAACAAAATTATGTGATTCTTAGGGCGGGCTTTTGGGATATATCTAGGGAAATATTGGAATAATATATGTATGTATATTGCTTAAATAGCATGTTTTTCACCATAAAATAATTTCATCTAAAACAATTAGTATTTAGGATCATAGGGAGCATCAGTATATTGCTCCACTTTCCCCCTTTATTTTATAATTGTGCAAATTTAGTCATATTTCACCCGAAAAATCAATTTTTTGCCTTGACATTCTATTTCTACAATTTTCCGGATAAATTTTAGTTCATTAAGTTTCACAAGTTTTTATTTAAGGACACCTTTTCTGGTTATTTCAACTTTGTTCCTAACATCACTAAAACGTAATGGGGCCATTTCCGCCATGATAAATCTATTTGCACGGCAAAACAAGACTAAATTCATGCAATTTGGAACCTCCAAAAAATTACAGGACGAATTTGCAATTTCTCGAATATGTTGTCATGTTATATTACAGCACCATTGTCATGTCACATGTGTGGATTTACTCCCCGTTAATATCAGGTTTCAATTCAGTGCAAAATTTGTGAAACCTTAATTTTAGTAGTATATTTCTTATATTATTTTAGTTATCCGCTGCCTTAAAATTTAAGTAAGCCACCCCAATTAATTTTATTCATTACACTTTGATCTCTAACTAAGATATATATATATATATATATATATATATATATATATATATATAATTCATACTTAAAATTATGTCCGTTTATTTCGTTTCAAATTCATCTATTAATTGTTCCAGGAAAATTTCTAGTAAAAGAGAAAGAAAAACCAAAAAAAGAAAAAAAAAAAAAATGTGTATGTAAACTCTATGGCAATTTTTTTTTTAAGTCTATAGTAAGTTGTAACTTCATTGAATTGTAACAATTTTTAAGATCTCAGTCCATCGTCAAATTCTAGATCTGCCTCTGACCATTGCTATCATAATGAAACAACAGGATTTGAGGATCCGTTCCTAGTATGCTGCGGTCGGGGTTATTCTAGCTGTGGAAGCGACGAAAAAATCGAAATGAAGAAGATGAACAAAGAAGCTCATTTCAAAGAGCCAGCTAGTCAGTGGTTTTTTGATCAAATTGATGAAAGTACAAGTCCCGACCAGAGTGTCGAAAGAACAACGGCCGTCATCAAGTCTTGTAAGGATCCGTCTGTTCGGATCAATTGGGATGGAGTTCACTACACTGAGGCAGCCAATAAGTGGGTCTTCGATCGAATTGTTGATGGTTCCTTTTCGGATCCTCCTCTCCCGCTCAAGTTTGCATGTAATAAAATGAAGAGTTACGCGTGATTGTTGATTAATAATTTTAGATTGTTATCACCTAGTTAAACAACTAGAAAAAAAAAATAGAAATGTATACATAGCAAATTGAATCAAATGTCAGCATTCTTGATTCGTAGTAAATAAAGAGAATTCGTATTCTGATTTGTAATATCTTTAAATATTATTTCTAGTTCGAATGTGGTTTGTTAAGAATATCCTAATATATATATTCAAGAAAATACAATTATTCAAATTTGGGTATAGCTTTTTTATTTTGACAACCTTCAAAAATTTATGGAACTTAGATCGGTGTATTTCGGGTTATTAGTATTACAGCTTATGCCTAAAGGTATTACATAATGTTATGGTCGGACCTTCCGTTAGTCGGGAGAGTCCGTCGTCTCGGGCCCCGAAAAATTATAATAATTTAGGGGCCCGAATTTATTTAGGTATATTATAATATGTAGGTATATTTAGATGTGCTTTTTAAATAATTAATTCATGTAGTTCAATGATTAATTAATTTTCTTAACAATTTAAAGACAGAGTTTCGAATCCTCCGGCTTTTAACTTTGTTTTTATTACCTATGACAATATAAATATCCAGAGGATTGCAAATGCTTCAAATTTTTTTATCTTTTTCTTTATGTTTGTACACTAAAAAAAATATGGGCCCACTTGAAAAACTCTTTGTTTTTTTATTTTCAATGATAAAATAGAGTGTTGCAAATGATTCAACTTTTTTATGTTTTTCATTAAGTTTGTACACTAAAAAAATTATAAGCCCATTTAGTAAATTCAACTCAGGCCCAAATATTTTTAGGTAAGGCCCTGCATAATGTGAATAAATGTATCATGATTAAAATGTATCACGAATTATGCTTAAATGTATCATTTGTTATGACTAAAGGTATATTATAATACATTTACCCAGAACATATGATACCTTTAAATATAAATTGCGATACACATCCTGAATTATACTATGCAACTGGTGCATATGAAACTTTTTCTATATTGAATAATCACATAGAAAAATCATAGGTAAGAAGTTTTATCTGTCTTTCTCTTTTAAAAATTATTTTTAAATTCCGATACTTATTCTAAATATGGGCTGTTTGGAAGATTAACAATAATCCCTAAATTAAAAGGCAATAACCTATATGAGATTGACACACAATCGTCACACGGTGTGACGAAAAAATAATATTCCTTTCGTTCCGAATGAACTTGCATATTTTCCGAGTTCGGCCTTCCCAATCAAACTTGCACACTTTCTAATAAGGAAAGTTATATAACACAATCTCCACCCTCAAAATCTCCACCCCCAAAATCTCCACCCTCAATCCACCTTTGAAAAGTCAACAAAATCCCCAAAAAATATTTTTTTCTTAATATCTATGCCGACCCCCCTATGTAAGTTCATTCGGGACGAAGGGAGTATCACGTTTATCTATAAAAGTATCACTTTTTGTAATAAAAGTATCATTTTCATCTGTAAAAGTATCATTATAGCAAAAGTATCACTTTTATCTGTAAAATTATCATATTTTTCTGTCAAAGTATCACTTTTTTCTGTAAAAATATATTCCGTCATCGTCACACACAAGACTCATTCAAATTAAAAAGATTAACAATAGTTGTCTCTTGACATATTAAAAATAACTGTTCTTGTGAATCATTTATTTACTTTTGCTAATGTAACAGAGGAAGTAATAATAATCAATACAAATATAGACGGATGTAGCGACAAAAAAGTTTGGCCGTTAAGTATCAGTAGATTGCTGACAGAGTAACGACGAAAATAAGAAAACTTTAAAATCGCCAACAAATTGTTGGTATTATTAGTATATATGGCAATTTCCTGTACGACAAAGTAGCAATCGATTTAGTAATGGAGTATACTAACGAATATAATTTCGTCGGTAGATTTTTTACTTGAAACGTGCCGATTAATTTAGTGACGAATATGTAACGACGAATATAATTTAATCGGTATATTTTGATTTGAAACATTTCGATCAACTTTGGAATCGTAGCTTGAAGCATGTCGACGAATATTATTTGGCATGAATACCTATGCAATTAAATGTCACGCCAGTCTCTCTGTCGAAAAATTCCAAATTAGAGGATCACATGCGGCTCACGTGTCAACTTCCAGCAGAATTAGTAACCGTCGACGACTGGTGTCCTTAAATTGGTCATTTTTTACAATATACAGGAATAAAATTAAATTTATGTAACATAAATATTTTTTTTCTAGACAAGCTCTATCGTAAAACATAACAGTAAATTCGTGCAGCCTCAATCCAAAGCAGACTAGATTTAGCTCAAGGTAACTAAACGAACAAGACCAGGGGTCCGGAGCCCATTATGGCCCAATAAATTACCGTTATATTTTATGTGAATTTAGTAAAGTAATATTTAGTGAGCAATTATTATCCTCTCACTCATCAATCCATAGCTCGTGATTTCACATTTTCGCCATAATCGAACTTTGTGGTTAATTAGAGAAGCTCATGAAGTTACACTGGGAAATTAAGGAGGGACAAACTAAAGGAAGAATGACGCATAGCCAACTCCTCCTCTATTGCCGATTGCTCTTACATGGAATTTTTTTAAGTTGGACAGAATGTAGGAACTACATAATCAATTAAAGAAAATTAAGAAATAACAAATCAGATAAAATAAAATTATTTTCCATGTAACAGCAATCAGATAATTCAGCGAAAGATATAAAATCGGAATTATGTAGAAGATGATCCAAACCCAACAAACAGATGTTACTAATCTATGATACCTTTGTTGGCATCTGTCCCATTTTAAAAGTTTTCCTATTTCAAAATGAGAGTCTTGTTTTAAAAATGTACTGTTTATGTTAAAAGTAATATTTTTGTCCTACAAAAAATAAAATTAATAATAATAATAATAATAATAATAATAATAATAATAATAATAATAATAATAATAATAATAATAATAATAATAATAATAATAATAATAATAATAATAATAATAATAATAATAATAATAATAGTAAGTTTTAAGATTAAACAAAAAGTATTGATTCCTCTGACAAAATTGAAAATTCTGTTAGAGTAAACAAAGTAGCTGTTTAATAAATCTAAAAAGTATTATTTTCACTCAAATTAACATCTTTTATATTATGCTGAAAATATTTAAATTTTAAAATAATATTAAAAGTAACATATTTTACCTTAAAAGTAACAATTTTTATGATAATAATAATTCATGCACCTTACATGCCTGGGTTAATTAAGTAGTCGCACACAATTTTCCTTTTTCTTTTTTTTTTCTTTCTTTCTCTCTTTTTGTGATGAAAAGTTTCATAATTTGCAGTAATACTTCAAACATAACACATTTTACCTTAAAAATATCTGGTTTTATGATAAAACAAATATTTTATTGTTCACCTGAGAATTTCACACCCAATATTGATCGGTTTAGTAGGATGCTCAAATTTTATTTTTTAAAACTGAATAAAACATGTGAGTCGATTCTATACAAGTGTTACACTTCGATGTTTGTTATGAAGCACACCACTGAAATTAAAGAAAATAATAAATTAAAAGTAAATCCCCATATGATTTGGTAGTGTATCACATGGTGCATATAGAAATCATTCAGATGTTACCCATAGGTAACAGTTATTACATGCATATTTAAATTATTTCCAATCATAATATTTGCTTATTACTAGGCAAACTTATTTTAGATAGGCAAACTAGAGCGGAACATGAAGATTTATATTCTTATTACAAGCAAACGTGAGTGGAAGAGGAGGATCTGAATAGGAACCATCAACAATTTGATTGAAGAACCACTTATTGGCGGCCTCAGAGAAATGAACTCCGTCCCAGTTGATCCGAACCGATGGATCCTCACATGACGTGGCGTAGACCCTAGTGCCATTAACAGCCCTAGTGTCCCCACATCCATAAGATGGATCATAGTTATGATCCCCTCCTCCCCAGCTACAACAAACAAGGAGTGGATCCTCAAAACCTATAATTCACGAGAGCTTATAAGTTAATAAATTATTTGAATAATGAAGCTTATAAGCTTGCAATTGAACAAATGAATTTAGCTATGAATATGATAGACGAAGTTGAATTCCACCATTACACACCCATCTTGATTAATGCGTGTAAAGTGCATGTAGTGTGTTCAGTGTATGTGAAGTTATCTGTAATTTGATGACTTTTAAAAGATCATAAGTTCTTCAATATATATTATAAAATGTTTGAAAACCTCTGTCCGCAAAAAAAATACAAAGAATTGAAAAACAAAACTCAAACCGAAGCTAAAAGAATTGGAGAAAACCAAGACAATTTTAAAAATAAAAAGAAGTAAGATAAAACATGCTTCGTCTCACAAAAATACATATGTAAGATGGCCACGCACGGACGAGATCTTCTATTCCAAACCGTGTTTCATCTTGAATTTCAGAGCATTTATCACATATTATGTGTGTAGAATGGCATCATAAGTATAAATGTGACAGTGAAAGTTATGAAATAGAAGATGGAACATAATTTGGAATAGAGGATCGATCCCAACTAGGCCACGTATGTCTAGAAGAGATTGAGATTTCCTATTTCAAATAGTGTTCCATTTTTTGTTCCAACATTTGGCATGTATTTATTAGTGTTGCAGAGCTCCGGCTAGGTGACCGACTAGTCCCTAGTAGTCAATCAGAGTTCACACCCTAGTCGCCCATTTAGCCGTTGCATGAATTAATTGCCGACTAGTTGGTTTTAATAATTTATTTTTTATTAAAAAATATATAAAACAACATCTTTTTTATTTTCGTTATTTTGGATGTCACTTGATTTATTAGAGAGACGGAGAAAAAAGTCGGACGAACTAGTCGGCCTAGACGCTAGTCAGTGACTCTCCGCTCAACTACCAATTTTCGATTTCTGCAATCTTAGTATTTATTAATGATTTTAGCATTATATATGTGTCACATATTAAAAATATTAGAATATTAAATAAAACACTATTTAAAATAGGTAATTTCATCCCGTCCAGCAGATTAAAAAGAGTACTTGCCTTGTTGAGTTGTTTGGCTTATAAGAGTGTACTTGGCCCTATAAATATCAACATAAGTGATTGCAGCATGAGGAAGCTCATTCCTAAGTTGTAATAATGTTTCCTTTAATAGAAGATTAAAATATTGGGAAACATTATTATACGGAATGTAACAACCATATTCATCGAACTTTTTAGAATCTGGAAATCTTTCTACAAAATATGGCAAACATCCCATTGGTCCATTGTTGTGTATCCAGAATGATCTTCCTCCTTGACCGTACAGTAGCTGCAGTTAGTCACAAATAATCAGTACCAAAATAATATAAATATATGACGCAGAATATTTGCACAACCAAGGTCTATAACATAAGAGATGGTCAATAAAGAAAAAAATTTCAAATTTTCTAATCAAGATTTCACCTCTAGGTGTCTAGAATCATATCTTCTAAATGTTCTACAAGTAAATTTCTTCCACTGGATCAAACAACTACAACCTTAATAAAGAAATATCATTATTAATAGAAGCGCAATAATTTGTAGATTTATTTACCCTAGATGAAGTTGCATAAGTCCTATTTGTTAGGTTCATACAAGTAAAGTTCTAACTGAGAATTTTGAGCACTAAAGTCCTTATTATTGTTGAAAGTTTTGAATTCTATTGTATTGGTTAAAACTACGTTAGTCTAGTTTTAGTTAGGTTAAATTTATGATTATATATATTCTATTTCATTATGTGATACTCCCTTCATTTACAAATAAGTGTCATATTAGACTTTGAGATGGAATTTAATAGATTATGAGATGTATAGCAACACCCCTCTTTTTTTTTTTTTTTTCTCCATCAATTTTTTTATTATCAGAAATTCTTTCATTATATATATATATATATATATATATATATATAATATATTCCGTAGATTTAGTTAAGGATAATGTTGGAAGAAATAGATAAAAACTGTTAGAATGACATTCTTTTGTGAAAAAATGAATTATCATAGAATGACACTTATTTTTGAACGGATCGAGAAAGTATTAACTAACAAAATCTTCCTAAATATGTTCGAATTTGCTTCCTTGTTCTGTAGGGATACAAAGAAGAAAAATCTAAGTCAAACATCAAGGTTGAACATGAAAATGATTTTGGGTTAAAACTTCGAACCGGCGACTACTTTAAGATAAGAAGCAATCAGGCCCTACCTTAATTAAATACAAGATACGTCGTGAAGAAGAAGATTTCCTAATCTAATCGAAGGATCTCGAAGATATACTTTCTATAAAAGGATATTTCAATGTCTAGCTATAACGTGATAATGAAGGGACCGAGCTTCACGAAGATCTAAGACATGATACATGTAAGATAACTTTTCATATTTAATGGTAAATTAAAGATACCTGAAGAAAACTAAAACCGGAGTACATGATCCAAATTTACTTTAGATTCAGTATAGATTAAAAAATACTTGGCCAAATATTAGAGACTATGTGTTTCGTTATGCTCTATAATCGTTTTGTTTAGAGATTAAAGCATTGAGTTTTAGAGTCAAAGCATTCAAATTTTCGTTTATTTATCGACTTAAACTTTTTTGTAATTTTCATTCTGTCGGGAGGTGCGAATTGTCACGGGTCGGGAAATTTGGTGAGCACAAGGAGAAATCCCAAGTGCAAAACTCATTCAAGCGGTTGAGTAATCAGATAAATTGTTAGAAGAGTGTGATAGATTTGATTAGTCGAATAGGAGGGAGTCCTAGAACATACATGATCGCACTTTGATAAGACTATTCATGTATTACTTATGTTCTTTTCTCTTGTACGAATATCGAGCAAGACATGCTTGGAATAGACCTTTTCGAAGAACTTAATCATGCAGAATCAACATATAATTTTTTTTTTTTATGTTTTTTGTTGATTTAATTAACAATTTTATTTCAATTATATTTTTATTTAACAAAAAGGGTATGATTGAAAATCTGTAGGGTTGATTAAGAAGATTAAATCCATTTATTTCTTATTTGTAAGATGTATATAGTAATCAGGTGTCTTAAAAGAAGATATGTAGGCTATGACTAGTCCGCGCCTATATTATATTTAGGTTTTTTCTCACCTTAATTACATCAGAAAATTGTACCAATATATCAGGGATGATTGCCTTCACTTCATTAATAGTAAGGCCGAGATCATAAGCAGCAGTGAGATCATTATGGCCTATATCGAAGGTGTATAATGCCCGCGAGATATAATCCTCGCCTTCAAATAAAAGAAATTTCAATAAGATCAAAATAAACACTCTAACTCCAATTCAGACATGCAAATCTCTCTAACACACACACGCACACAAGTGTTCGTACCTTGATGAAGAAAACTTGGTGATCTATTAACAAATTCTAAGTATTGAACATATTGAATATCAAGGGAAACTGGACTAAATCCACTTTGGTGGTATGTCGTATTTTGAGGCCTAATTGTGGATCCACCAGTCGCGAAATTTGCTCCATGGGTAAAGTCCGACCCGATTGAATCAAGATAGGCGCTTACAAAAGGAAATCCCAGACTTTCAGCTGACAAAATTAGTGAAACAAAATACTATAAGTAGAATCTCGCCGAAAATTTCAATGTTACATATGAGTTAATGTATTAAACTTAATAGATATACATGTCACGTATTCATGAAAATTAAGAAAAGATAATCGATCTAATTTTCAATGATGTTGCACTACATCACATACATCTCGTTGGTTTTAGGCACATATTTGATTGAGTAGCATATAATCTTCCTGACTTATCATATAATATATATGAAGGAAAACAAAGAAAGAATGTCATGTTGTGAAGGAAAATTACACATATATGCATATTTATAATTTATGTATTACTTATAAAATCAATCATTAGGCGACCATCACAATAGCGGACACCACCAGAAACGGTACTATAGTATGTTATTCCATAGGGAGGAGGAAGGTGGCCGTATAGCGCCGCCCGACCGCCAGTGTCGGAATTTGAGTCGCCGAAGTTGAATATCGCCGGAAAGCAGCATGGTTTCCGGCCAAGTATTGAGCTTGGAATAAATATAGATATTACAAGGACAAAAATTAGCTTAAATGCCATGGAATATGAAGCAAACTTTGGACCTAAGTATGTGAAGAAATTAATACAAGTTTCGACCTAAATTTATAGTATTGAACTTGCATGGCAAGATATAGATATATATTACAACGGCTTTGGCCCACGTTTGATTGCCATGTGCATGAGGTGTGGACTCAATCGAAAGTACCTTTAACTTGAATTATAGATGTTTATCGGTTTATCCATCACCATCAAAAATTCTATTCTCATTTATAAATTTCAATTACATTTGTTTTCATTATCAATCAGCTAATCATCACATACTACCTTCATTTTTTAGATGCATGCATTTTTAGCTTTGGATGAAAAATTAAAAGACATTAAAAATGAACAGATAAATCCTCAACTTAATTTTTTTTTTCCCCACAAATCTCTTCAATTCTCCCCCTCTTTTATTTTTATATATTATATTTATTTATTCGTCACAACTACGTTATTAGTAATATTATTATATTATTACTAATTAATTATGTCAATAACCATATAAAAAATAAGATTATTTTAAACATAATGCAAGGTGCGTGGAATATATAGGGATGTTTGCTTGGGGTTTGCCAAACCCATAATCAGTTTGGCCGACGCCAAGTGATGTTTGTTTGGGCTGGTTTGGCCAAACCACGATATTAGGGTTTGGTGGGGGGACATCAATCACAAATCAAAAAATTATTTTAATTATTCTCCCAATCATTAATAACTACCTTTTACTCATATTACATCACATTTCACAATTAATAATTAAATTTCCCAGCCAACCAAACATCACTTTTTAACATCCCAAGCCATTAACTCCAGTCACTTTCCCCAGCCCAGCCACCCCAGTCCCAAGCAAACATTTATATATATTGTACGCTTGAACCATCAATTAATTGTATATACTTTGTTATTCAAGTCATTGAAGAAATCACTCAATAATAAAAAAATTATAAAATCTTGCCACCTTTTGCGGCGATCAACCTGTATCCCACCGACAACCCAGGTGCCAAACGAAACCAAATAATACTCCCTTCGTCCCAGCTAATTTTTTTTATTTTTCATTTCGACCCATTCCACTTAACTTTTTACATTCTTAAGAAGAAAATTCTCTTACAATCTCCACACTCAATCTCCATTTATTTTAACATCGATACTCGATCAATTGTGCAAAGTTAGTTGGGACGAAAAAAGTATTATATATAATTTCGGTTGCGACTTTGAACCGGTGGCTCAAATCGGCGGCAGCGGTTTAACCTGTACATCGATTTGAACGGTTTGTTTTATAAGATTTCTTTTGTAATCTTGACTTGTTATAATATGTATAGTTATATAATAAAATTGATCGCATGCACAATAAATTAAAGTTACCTTTTAATTGTAGTACAAATTAATTTTATCACAATATAATTGTAGAGAATTGAGAATTGAATGTCACACCCATACTTATATAACTTACCTCATATAAATATTAACCTGACAAAAGTTGTCTATTTCTTTAAGTTTGGCACTTTTTAAAAATGTCTTCTAACTTACAAAAAGTTGATAAAAATGCTCCGTAACCGGCTACTTCAGGTTACTCATCAAGTCATCCATGAGTTGGCTGTTTTTTTCCCATGATACTTTATCTCTTTTGATCATTGTTTCGTCGTTTTGTTTGTGTTCGTACCGGCCTGTGGGTTCTCTTAGCTTTATTTAGCTATACTTTAGAGAGATAGGGAATTACGTTACTTTTTTTTTGGTGCTTGGGCTCTTTTATATAAGCAATAATTTATTCTCAAGGGATTTAATGAGTATGACATTATAGAAGACCAATCAAATTGCTCCATTTTACTCATATATCGATTAGACTCTTTATCCTACAACTATAAATAAGATGTGATTTTCCATAAAAAAAATACAAAGAATTGAAAAAAAAAAACTCAAAACGAAGCTAAAAAAATTGGAGAAAACCAAGACAATTTTAAAAATAAAAAGAAGTAAGATAAAACAAGCTTCGTCTCACAAAAATACATATGTAAGATGGCCACGCACTGACGGGATCTTCTATTCAAAATTGTGTTTCATTTTGAATTTCAGAGCATTCATCACATATTATGTGTGTAGAATGACATCATAAGTATACATGTGACAATTAGTGAAAGTTATGAAATAGAAGATGGAACATAACTTGGAATAGAGGATCCCAACTAGGCCACGTATGTCTAGAAGAGATTGAGATTTCCTATTTCAAATACTGTCCATTTTTTGTTCCAACATTTGGCATGTATTTATCAATGTTGCAGAGCTCGAGTTAGGTGACCGACTAGTCCCTAGTGGTCAATCCGAGTTCACACCCTAGTCGGCCATTTAGTCATTGCATGAATTAATTGCCGACTAGTCGGTCAAATCGGCCCATTCGATTTTAATAATTTATTTTTATTAAAAAATATGTAAACAACATCTTTTTATTTTCGTTACTTTGGATGTCACTTGATTTATTAGAGAGACGGAGAAAAAAGTAGGACAGACTAGTCAGCCTAGGCGCTAGTCAGTGACTCTCCACTCAACTACTAATTTTCGATTTTTGCAATCTTAGTATTTATTAATGATGTTAGCATTATATATGTGTCACATATTAAAAATATTAGAATATTAAATAAAACACTGTTTAAAATAGGTAATCTCATCCCGTCCAAAAAATTAAAAAGGGTACTTGTCTTGTTGAGCTGTTTGGCTTATAAGAGCGTACTTGGCCCTATAAATATCAACATAAGCTGTAATCGTCGATTTGAACGGTTCTTTTTATAAGATTTCTTTTGTAATCTTGACTTGTTATAATATGTATAGTTATATAATAAAATTGATCGCATGCATAATAAATGAAAGTTACCTTTTAATTGTAGTACAAATTAATTTTATCACAATATAATTGTAGAGAATTGAGAATTGAATGTCACACCCATACTTATATAACTTACCTCATATAAATATTAATCTGACAAAAGCTGTCTATTTTTTTTACTTATATAACTTACCTCATATAAATATTAACCTGACAAAAGCTGTCTATTTTTTTTATTTTCTACGAGAGTTCAATAAACTAGAGCACTTCTCCCACACAAAAAACTCATTTAATTTACATATATTTATATAGGTCCATGTCAAGTACAAACGACTAACACCACATTCAAAACCAAAATTATAGAAATTTACATATTACATAATTTGACACGAATATATCCAAAAGATCATCTTAAGACTAGCAAAAATATAGTAAGTCCGCGTTTTAGCCCCACGACTTGTCATCCATGCATGTACACGGGTCTTTAAAGTTTTCAGAAGCTCTAACCACATGTCAGATAAACCCATGAGCTCATGAGTAATTAAACTCACTTACAATGCAAGGACCACTTAAACTAGTTCAAGCTGAAACGCTAAAAAAAACAGACGAACAGATACCCCCTACATCATGTAACTTTAACTGTGTTTCTTTCTTCTTTTTTAACATAATACGTTGAGTTGTAATCAGGGACGGAGCTAGTAGAGTAATTGTAGTTAAAAAAATGAACTTCGCCACCCTTAAATTATGAAAACTTTGATAATTATCTAAAAAAATTATTCATCCCGTTAAAAAATCCTAGCTTCGTCCCTGACTATAAAAAAATTGAAAGGAACTCATTTTACCAATTCAATCAGTCAATTAATCCTTAAGTGCATACCATACCCGAGGCTGATTCACGTTCCAAATTTATATTGTAAAATAAGCTTAATTCGGTCAACTTTATTATTAATTATTATATTATTATTACTATAACGACACGCTATATTTCTAACATTGGTATGTCTTATGTTATTAAAGTTTAATTGTAAAATGCACAGAAGGGGTATGCGACTTTCCCATGACATCACCCATGACATCACCTATTATTTTGGTGTTACATCTTGTTTTTCACCACATTCACTAATCAATACATATATGGTACAATATCATAAATTAATATGTATCATGTAGCGAATTGAATGTAACAGGAGATGAAACATCAATTGTAACAGAGGATCTGAATTGACGCGACTTGACCCGATTTGCGAGTATTGTGGAATGGCGGGAGAATCTGGAAGTCACGTACTGATCCGCTGTGAGTTTGCGATTATGGGAGGGAGAAGGAGATGATCAGCTGTCAAAAGAGATAACAGAGGCGCAGGTTAATGGTTGTGCCTCAGTGTACCTTGACTCTTATTTATTGTCATTGTATAAGAAATAATGAGAGAAAATTGCATTTTTTGGAACTTGAATGACAATCGTTTTTATCAGAAGGTGTTAGAGTCATTTTGGGTATTAGAACAGTATCACCCACATTACTTCCTGAAAGCAAACGTGTCTGCAGAACATGATCAGTCATCTTAGTAATAATCATCCGTGTTCCATTACACATTCCAAGTGAATAGTCAATGTTCCTTAACAACACCACAGCAGTATCCACTTTCACATTCAATTGATGATTAAGTACTCCGGAACACTTGATTGTATTAAAAAACTCCGGTACGTGTACATCTTGCAATAAGTCATGCTCATTTTTGGACGTCATATACTCCAAATATTTATCAATTTGCGACCTTCAATGAGAATTCAAACGACAAAGATGAAAAATAATAATTATATAAAAAATTATTTAAAAAATTTAAAATAATTTGAAAATTTGTAAATTTAAACTCTAAAATTCATTTAAAAAATAAGCGGGAGTCAAGTGGATGTGTAGGGTTTAGGGTTTAGGGTTTTGGTTTAGTTTAGTTTAGTTTGGTTTGGTTTAGTTTAATTTAGTTTAGGTAATGAAAAGCTAAATTATTACAAAAATGATACAGGATTAACATAAAAAGTTAGAAAGCTGCAATTTAATATTTTTAAAAATCAATAAAATTCTTTTTAGGTAAAATGTAATAAAATTTAATGTAATAATTGTATTTTAGAAGGACCCTATATTATATATATATATTCATATATATATATATACACACGCGAACAGGTCGAATAAAAAAAAAAAATGTGCCACATATTTTGACTCACCCTGTTTTATATATTGATTTGGCACTGTTTTGGGTTGACATATTTTCATATTTTAAAGAACAAAATAGTTACGGATATAGACGAAAGATAATTAGCAGTGCAAGTAAGTGATGACAGGTCACAATCTACTTGAAATAAATTCGACATAAATGAGTTGAACTTGAGTTTGAATGCGACGTCACTGATACTCGACTTGATAGACTTTTGTACTTAATTGAGATTATGTTAAATTACAATTATACCATTTATAGTTGACATATTAAGGGAAAATTGGTAAAAACATCCTTTAACTTTGCCATATTTATGAAATCATCCCGTATATTTGGTAGTTCAAAAAAATGCCCTGTAATTTTGAAAAAATTGGTAATAATGCCCTGTTACCGGGAACAGCCTGTAACCCATCCGGTTACAGGCTGACGCGGCACTGAATCGTTGACCTGGTAAATCAGCTTACACGTTATTTTTATACTTATTCCACACATAAATCAGCTGCCACATTAATATCAAACCCTAGTTTTAATTTTAGGGCTCTCACCTCACTTCTTCCTTTAATTGAGAAATCGCGCAGCAGCAAGAGATGTGAAGATGTCCTTCTCGAACACATCTCCGGCGGGGTTTCTGGTGTGCGATTGTGGTTTACGTGCTGTCCTTCAAACATCCAAGAAAGACGAAAATCGTGGGAGGAGGTTCTATGGCTGTCGCAATTGGAGTGTAAGGTTTCTTCCCTTTTCAGCTTAATTTGCTATGAATCCCTAGTTCAGCTTAATTAGGCCCTTCTGTTTGTCACTTATCACAGTCCACTCACAAGGATTTGAAATATCCAAGTCTTCCTTAAGTTGATTAACAAACCAACTCCAGTTTTCTCCATTTTCATTGCTTACTACGGCATACGCAAAAGGATAACTGTTGTTGTTGGAATCAACCCCGACGGCAGTTAGAAGAATTCCCCCATGCGGACCCTTGAGAAATGTCCCGTCCAGCCCGATAACTGGCCTGCAACCTACTAGTAGCCCCTCTTTCAAAGCAGCCAAACAAACGTAGAACCTTGAGAACTTGTTCCCCTCGGCGGTTTGGTTAACATTCAAAATTACTGTTGACCCATGGTTCGTTCTCCTAATTTCAGCAGCGTAATCCCATAATAAACTGTACTGGTCATCGACCCTACCTTCCAAACCTCTTACAGTCCTTTGCTTGCACATAAACACTTGCCACGGGGTTATCTCACACCTAATTTCAGCCATGGCATCTTCTCGGAAGGCACTGATCTTCCTTTTTTTATCGGTTTGGAAGACATACCCAAACCTGCTAGCCAGCCACCGAGACTTCATGTTTTTCACGAAATGTTGTGGTGCACAAGTATGGTCAGGTACACAAGTAGTAACAACATAGTGTGTCTCACCAGCCCTTCTCAAAGCATTCACTCTAAAATCACAATTTTCAGCCTCGCAAACTGCATATATTCTTTGCTTATCGCTCTTCACATATCTAACAGTGCGGTTCTCAAGTATGGCATGTGTGTCTAACATGTCCCTGAACTCTTTCTTAGTGCTAAAAACCATACCCAAGAGTAGCGTTGGAGTTCTTCTGTAGTCCGGTCTCCAAACAGGTGCCCTGTCCTCCGGGTTTTCATCATCCGATTCGTGGATACTCCTAAAATCATCTTCGCTCTCACACAAATCTGGCTCCCCTAACACGTCTGCCAACCCAATTTCAATGTTCACACCTTCGTGGTCGAGCCCGCCCCACTCAGCTTCCTTGTCAACGAACTTGGCAAAATCAGAGTCATCTTCGTGGTGAGCTCTTTCTTTTTCGTATTCAAAGTCACTGTCTCTGCACTCGGGATCATCTTCATCTTCATCATATTCAACTTGTCTCTTGCCCTTCCTAACTTCCTCCCTATGTGCTTCTACCCTCCGCTTATCTCTTTTCCTAGTCTTCACAACATGCTCATTTGATTCCTTCTTTGCAACCTGTTTTTCCTCACCCGACCTCAGTGCAGCAGCCTTTTTCTCACCTTTCCTATATTCGAAATCCTTAACACCATCCCCACCACCTAGAGTAGTATCTTCAATAACCACCTCATGTAGACTCTCCTCTAATTCGGTGCTGCCCGTGCCACTATTTTCAATATATAAGTCCACCTCCTTAGTACAGCTAGATTCATCAAGAAGCAATTTCAAGTCATCTTCAGTAGTCAATGGCTTGAATTGCTTCTTTTCAGCACACCACCTCCATAGTAAAGGGGACTTGCAGCTCTCCAGGTACGCAGCAAATTTGACAAGTTCCCTCAATTTGTAGCGGCTAGGGTCTACGTGGTCAAACTTGACATGCTCACCGCCGATATACACCCCATCCCAGTTCTCAACTATTCCCTTGTAGTGTATAGATAGGGTGTAAAGAGGACTAGAAGAACCTGATAAAAAAGTGTAACAAACCAACAGTCAATTGAAGTC
The DNA here is from genome assembly GCA_958295605.1 of Ajuga chamaepitys. NCBI lineage: Eukaryota > Viridiplantae > Streptophyta > Magnoliopsida > Lamiales > Lamiaceae > Ajuga > Ajuga chamaepitys. Next base: position 64,052,574 of record OY282498.1, on the reverse strand, counting down.
AACATACAAAACTAAACCTAACTACGTTCAATAAATAAACAAACCAACCACATCCCAATCAATAAAGAAGCCAACCTGGTCAGTTTTACCACCTAAACTGAACCGATCACTAAACAGAAGTGGGGTCCACTAAACCATACACACCCTAAACATACAGCTCACATGCCAACAATAAAGAAAATCTGTTGACTCTCTGAACCATAGAACAACAACTACTCAGACAAAACAAACAAATAATGCAAAAAACAACACAAGCTTAACAGCAAATGTACACTTTAATTTCATTATTTCTGCAAGCCCATGTGAATATATCTCATTCCCAGACACTTTTTAAAAGAAAATGGTCCCCCACATGTTTAATATTCTCCAACAGACAGCAAACTACATATCTCTATTCAAAATCAGACATGGAAGACTCCACAAGAATAAACAAACAAAACACATTTTCCAACAAAAATCGAGTTCGTTTTAAGAAGTCAAAATGTTTACAAAGAAAACTTACCATAATCTGGAACCGGGTCGTCATTTTTAGACGGATCGCGCAGCTTCATCTTCGTCTAAACTCGTAAACTACCAATAGATGTCGATTTTCAGAGTTTGTCAATTGATTAAGGTTTGAGGAACATTTTGATTTGGGTTCGATTTTTCAGTAAATTAGTCTAAACTAGGATTTAAAGAACAATTGATTTGTTTTCCTGCGAAAGAGGCATTAGGTTTGAGGACTTGTGTATAAGTAATTAATTAATGTAGTCATGCCTCATTTTCCCTGGTTTTTTCGCCAAATCAGCACACACGTGTAAGCTGATTTACCAGGTCAGCGATTCAGTGCCGCGTCAGCCTGTAACCGGATGGGTTACAGGCTGTTCCCGGTAACAGCGCATTATTACCAATTTTTTCAAAATTACAGGGCATTTTTTTAAACTACCAAATATACGGGATGATTTCATAAATATGGCAAAGTTAAAGGATGTTTTTACCAATTTTCCCACATATTAATTAATTAATTAATTGATTATAAATCTATATTTCCTAGTGAATCTTGTGTGTGACGGTTACATGTATCTCATTCAGTGTGACGGAGTCTTATCTATCCTAACTATGGAGAAAATTGTGGAGTCCCATTTACCAATTTCTTTTTTTAATATATTTGAGTTGACATGTCACACGAAATGAAATTCGTGCGATAGCCACACCCAATTTTTTGTCATCCTCAACTCTGAGGCCCCGATTTTCATTTTCAGTAGTCCTTTGTATAGTGTAGTTATTAATGTTTTCAGATTTGTTCATATTTCTTTATATTTTTTAGTCGAGTTCATCAAGAGCTTAATAAATTTGTATCGAACTAAACTTGAGTTTGAAAAAAATAAAATCGATCAAATTTGGCTGGGAGCTCGAGCCTCGGTATTTTGGCCCGAATCAATTAGATAGGTTCACATTTATCATAAAAACAAATATTTTATTCGTCCCGAATGAATTTACAAGTTTTCTATTTTGATTTGTTCCAAGCAATTTGCACTCTTTCTTAAAAAGAAACAAATCTCACAAATTCTACCCCACAATATACATTTATTTATCAAATAAAGCAAAAAAATAAATTTGAAAAGTCAATATAATCCAAAAAATAAATTTTTCTTAATATATATGTCACTTGTCAGTACAAGTTCATTCGCGACAGATAAAGTAATTATGAAAAAGAAATTAGAACAAAAAAATTCATTAATTGCACAAGAAACATGCGACAAACACACACATACGTATGACATCCGCAAGCGCAAGGTGCGTGGAATATATTATACTAGGTATTATTAATTCAATAAAATAATAAAATAATTTTCCATGTGCTCCACGACTCAACCTCCGGTTTGAGCCGCCTGTTACGGTTCAAAAAGAAACCGGATCAACGGTTGACCAACAAGTAATACTTCCTCTGTCCCACCTTATCTTGAATACTTTTTTTAAACGGTCGTCACATCTTATTATCTTGCACGGCCTAGAAAAGGAAAATTATAATCTAATTTTCATCCTCGAAATTTTCACCCTCAATCTCCACTCTCAATCCACCTTTGAAAAGTCAACAAACAACCAAAAAAATATTTTTTCTCAATACTCATGCTGAACCTCCCTGTGCAAGATAAATCGGGACGGAAGTAGTATTTTTTATGGTAAAAAATAGTGTTTTCTTGATTGAGTGAGATTTTCGATAAAGAAAAAACTGAGAAATATAATGGTAGCATTATTAATATATTGAAATAAATATATCATTAATAATTAGAAAATTATGATTAGTTTAGTTTAGTTTTGAGGATTTAGTTTAGTTTAGTTTTAATTTAGTTTAGTTCAGTTCAACTTAATTTAATTTAGTTTAGTTTAAAATTAATGATGGTTATTGAAAAAAAGAAAAAAGAGGAGGTTACTAAGTAAGTGCAGGTAATTATAACAGCCAAGATTTTACATAATTGAGAAATTTTGTTTTAAGTATTAAGACGAACGTAGCTTGAGTATTTTAATATCCGAAATTCTCCAATTAAAGGGGGGAAAACAAACATGAGTCCCTGACATTCGGTTAACCGAGCTTGCAGTCCATCCTCTAGTCCCTACAAGATGTTGTTTAGCCATAGTAATAATATTTGAACACAAATTTTATTCGACGTTATTAATTATTCGTAGTTCAAGTTTTATATGGGTATAAAATTAAGTGTGAAATTCATATTGAATGTTACAGAAAGTGCACGTCTCCAGGTGTAGCATCGTGATCAGGAATGGATGAGACAAGTTACCATTGTTAACAACTAATATTTAGTTTGTTTTTGTCAGCTGAGAATTTGGAATTGCCTTATTTAAGTGCATTTCTTGATTCAATTGGTTCAAACTTTAGCCATGGAGCCAATTTTGCAACCTCAGGATCTACTATTAGGCCTCAAAATACTACCATTACGCAGAGCGGGTATAGTCCCATTTCCCTCGATGTTCAACATGTTCAATAATCGGATTTTGTAAGAAGATCGCAAATTATTCGTAAACAAGGTACCTATGTTAACACTTGTCCTGCTGATTGTATGGTTTGGCATTCAGGCACCTTCGTTCCTTTGTCTTTCAGTGCTGAATATTTCCACCTAACGTTACTATAGTTATTTTAAATAAAAAGTACCTATATATATCCACAATTTTTCTGTCTATAAATTCATTTTTCTTTAGGTGTTTGCATTGATTCTGCTTTTGGAAAGTGATTGAACCAAGAAGCAATTATTCATAGCTTACAGCTTTTGGCCCAACCATGTTAATTTTTAGTAGAAGCTGTCTTGCAAACGTCCATTTTCGGCTTATATGAAAGCAAAAGCTCAAAAGTACTTATTGTCGGCTAGCAGATTTGCAAACACCGATTGCCTGATACCAGATTATTACCATGAAAGGATTCTTTCGGGAATTATTGCCGGAGAAGGATCATTTTTCGCGGGGACTATACACATTCGACATAGGCCAGAATGATCTCGCTGCTGGATACAAACTCAACTTGACCGTTGATGAAGTTAAAGCGTACGTCCCTGATGTCCTTGGACAATTTTCCGATGTAATTAAGGTGAGAAAATAGCTTCTTTTTTTAAAAGATTAGATTTCAAGAATCTTGACTGAAGTATCATTACAGAAATTGTACAGTGAAGGAGGAAGATCATTCTGGATTCACAATACTGGACCTGTGGGTTGTTTGCCGTATATCATGGATAGATATTCCGTCCCCCCCCAACAGATCGACAAACATGGTTGTTCGATTCCTTACAATAATGTTTCGCAGTTTTTCAATCTTCGATTAAAGGAAACGGTTCTGCAACTCAGGAAGGAGCTTCCTCTGGCTGCAATCGTATACGTTGATGTTTACGCGGTTAAATACAATCTCATTAGCCAAGCTAAGAAACTAGGCAAGTTTCAATTTTTTTAGGTTGAATCCCTTCTCTTGACAAGGAATAATGCGCGATTTTCGTGTTACAGGATTCGAGAATCCGTTCCTTGCTTGCTGTGGTCATGGAGGGAGGTATAACTACGACAGATTTGTAACATGTGGGAGCAAGAAGGTTGTCAATGGGACGGAGGTTGTTCTTGCAGGGTCTTGTGCGGATCCGTCTGCTCGGATCAGTTGGGACGGCGTTCACTTCACTGAGGCTGCTAATAAGTGGATCTTTGATCGGATTGTTGACGGTTCATTTTCGGATCCTCCTGTTCCCTTGCAGTTTTCGTGTCATAGAATGAATTTTGAGTATTAGATGATCAGTTCTCTAGCATTTTGAATTTGTGTGATTTTGTATCAGATTTTTGTAAAAACTTGTGTGCACCCAACACACAATTGCATTATTGTGCACTCTCCTATTTAATTTGAAATTAAGAATATATATAAGGACCTTGTTTAGATGAATTCACAACAACATGTGGTGCAGCGGTGAGACACACGTAGGTGCAGTTTAGGCGTGTGGGTTTGAACCTTGATTTTGCTTTGTTTTTACCTATTTTTATGTTGTTCAATAGTATATGTTATATTGCACAATAGTATATGTTATATCGCGTATAGTATATGTTATAGTTACATGTACAATTTTTTAATAATATATTATGTTGTTTAATATTATATGTTATATTGCGTAATAGTATATGTTATATTGTGTAATAGTATATGTTATGTACAATTTTTTAATAATATATTCTGTTGTTTAATATTATATGTTATATTGCGTAATAGTATATGTTATATTGTGTAATAGTATATGTTATGTTACAGGTATACACATTTTTTTTTAAATATACTGTTGTCTAATAGTATATGTTATATTGCGTAATAGTATATGTTACAGGTATACACATTTTTTTTCAATAATATATAATTTTTTTAAATAATATATTAATTGTCTAAAATAATATAAAAAGTGCACATATATAAAAAATTGAAGAAGATGGGATTCAAACATGTGCCATAATATCTAACAATTTAGGATTTTACCACCTAGGCTAGTGCCTCTTATCTGATAACGAACATGCCTTAATATATATATATATATATATATATATATATATATATATATATATATTATTAATTTGAATTAAAAGAAAAAAAAATTGCGCGCACAGCTCACGTGCGTCTGAAGGTTTCAACGCTGGGCCACCAGCGTTTTTGTTTATCCAAACGCAGTCCTTAATATATATCTAATTCCCAAATTAAATTGGGGAGTGCACAATAAACTTATTGTGTGTTGGGTGCACCCAAGACCTACTCCAGATTTTTAGATTCTTGCAATCTGAGTATTATGCAGAAGGCAGTAGAGAATGGACAGGAAAACACACATTTATATGATCAGGAACTAATCAGATGTGTTTCAGCTGTCAAAATAGTCGTACCGGGCCAGGCCAGCCTACTCAAGCCAGAGGCCATAACTGGGCTGAGCTGGACTATTCATGGTTCAAAAATGCTAGTCGAGCCCAACCATTTTTCAGGTTGTCGGGCTGAGCCATCTAGCCCATTAGGCTGCTCAGGTCGGTTTAGGTAGCCCAGGTTTTTCAGGCCAATGAAAACACAATTCAGTCCAGTCTATTTTTAAAGTTCGGTACATCAGCCGGGTAATAAACATGTTCTAATGTTGAGATAAAATGGAATAAAAAAACACATTTATAGCATGATCAGAATCTCATCACCATGTGTTATCCTGTTGTCAAAATGGTCGGGCCGGTGCCAACTTAGGCCAAAAGGCTACAATCAAGCTAGTCGAATTCTTCAAGCTGCTAAAATGCTTAGAGTTGACAGAATTGGTCTGGTCCGTTCAATATTTTAAGCAAGCTGGGCCATAGGATTCTTGTCCCGAAGTGTCATCGAGTCCAACAAAATGAAACCGATGGAACAAAAGCCCGGCGTGTAACGTGACAGTCCAAAAATCAAATTACTTACTATATTTTGGGCCGATGAAATTTTGAGCCAACACAACCCTACCCGACATATGACATTGTTCTGACGAGCTGGGTTGGCGGACTGCTCGAATTACCACATCTAAAAATGCTAGTCCAGCCCAATCGTCCCTAGGACAGTCAAGTTGAGGCCATTTAGCCTGTCAGGCTGCTCGGTAGGTCCAAGTAGGCCCAGTTATTTTCGGGTCAATGTCGGAGCCGGGTAAGCAACATAAGTTTCATTTATGACATCTGTGAATTATTACAAAGAATTAAACATGGAAAAGCTCAAACTACACTAACTGGTGTAATAATCCAAATCAACTATCATCACTGTAATATCATCCAAACTACCCCTAGCAACAGCAAGATCAGCAAGCTTCTTGCAAGCTTCCAGAAGTCCAGGTTTCTCGATCAAGAACTCATTTTCGTTACTTGGAAAACGAGTCTTGATCTTCATCTGTTTCTCAATTGAGATTCTCCGGGACTTAGATGGAGGGCTTTCGTTATCGCAACTGAATTCTTCGCTCGTTTTCTGTGGGGCAGAGGACAGTGTAGGACCTGTTTGCCGAAATATCCTCTTTGATTTTGATAATGGTCTTGGAGAAGATCTAGCCGGTTGTTTCTTGCCACGTGGACACGACTGCATAACTACGTCAACAGCTTCTTGATTGCTAACCTGTATCATCAGTGAATCAAGAAAACTATATCAGTCCAGAAAACATACATATAGCTTAATTTAAGCGAATTTCTGATTTTAGCTTAATATAAGCTAAGCGAAGTGTTGGAAATGATAAAAAGAAAGATATCTCCACTTACACTCGAAACAGTTATAACTGATTTTAGCGTAAATTCTAATTTTAATAAATTCTTCAAAAGCAAAAGCAAAGACAAACACTCCCTTCGACTAAATCAAAAGATGAATGAGTGAATAATTTAACTTGAAGTTTTGGTTACCTCTTCCCAAAGTCCATCAGAAGCTAAGACCAGATACTGCATATCTCAGGTCAAATGTATAACCTTTGTATCAGGCTCTGCCATTACCCAATCCTTCAAATGCGCGTCTCCGATGCTTCTAGAAACTGCAAGTGTTCCATGGACTCTCCACTTTCCACGGTGCATCTCCTCATATCCACCCTAAGAGAGAAAGAAGTCAAATGTGCATATGAAACGCCTCAAGTTAACCAAAAAGAAAAGGGAAAGGAAGGGTAATACTACCTTGTCCTGTATTCGTCGTCGCTCATCTTCCCAAGTTGGTCTATGATCAATTGTAAGGGCTTCTGCAGATCCATCCCTACACAGGACGGCTCTGCAGTCGCCCAAGTTCGAAACTACCATTTCCTTCCCTTCGATCAAGGCGGTGTCACAACACGTACCACTACCAACGCCCTGCACCAATTCCAACTCGTTAGTAGTATTCATTTAGAAGCTGTTTGTATAAGGTATTCAAAAGCTAAGGTGAAGTAAGATAACTAAAGAATACACAAGTCCACAATATACGGTGCAACATCTCCTGCAACAATTTTATCGATGCAATTACACTTGAATAATACAACACTTTCGAATCACCATCAAAAGTTGAATCCATGAAGACAACGGGGCATCCTATAAACGCATAACAAAGTCTACTGTGCAGCCTGACTGTACACTGGCCCACGACATCAGTGATCCAACTATTATAAATAGCCAACCGACGTATTTGTATCTTTGCTCTCTTTAAATATTGAAAAATCCTAACTTTGTAGCGCCCCTAGACGTATTCAATACTTTGACAAACTGAGTAAACAAACTCGTGTTTTTTTCATTCTTGTTTTTCGTTTTTCTTTCCGATTATCATAGTTTATATCCTGACACATATATCACTAATTTGACCAAACTTGCTGCTAGACAGACACTTACACACGCTTTTAGATTCTGGTGGATAGATTAATAAAACATAAAAGCAGTTCAAAAATATTACCTGTTTCAAGAACTCCTCATCTGTTTTCAAATAGCCTAAGCTTCTTCTTTTAGTGAAGCTCTCTCCAACATATCAAAAATATTCAGATGCAAATTCTCTGCCACGAATTCTGCAGCCTTCCTTCCTCCATGTCCATCGTATACCCCAAAGAACCTCCTCTACATCACATACACACAACACCATAAACAACTGTAAACATAGACCACGTACAAGTGTTCGCGATTACTTTTGGCTACGAAGAAGTGCTTTAGATTAGAAATTGTTGAAAAATTACTTATAATCGAATTTTGTAACCAGAATCATAAAAACTGGGGTGTTCGATGAATAAGTATTTACATCAATTATTTTACTAAACACCTGATAATTTTTTTTAAGCAATGAAAATCATGAGAAAGTAATGTCGTTTTGTAAATTTTGGCATCCATCAATTTAATTTCAGCAGAAGCATTTGTGAAGAAACACTTTATTTAGCTTAAGTTAAGCTAAAATCTATTAAGTTTATAAACAATTAAAGCAAAACACTCCAATCTATTAACAGAGTGTTTTCCTTTGCTTCTGCTTTGAAAGGAGTGAGTAAATGTAGAAAATGCAAGAAAATCACTTCCAATTAAAAACAGTTAAGTGTTTAAGAACAAAGTACTTTTAACCAAAATTTCAAATTTTTGACGTGTTTTATAAAAAAAAGCATCATCATATCCTGATTTACTGAAATACCCAATAGAGTGAATTTTTATGGCCTGAAATCTGTGATGTCATAAGGGAGTAATTTCAGTTGCCAATAGAAAAGCTGAGGACATTTTTAAGATTCTCATTGTCCAACCTAGAGACGGAGTCAGCCGCCACCCCCATCAATTTTTTCGGTAAAATTATTATGAATATATATATACAATGTAATTATAATTAAATAATGACTAATTTAAAATATCATACAAATTTGTACCAGACCGACTTTGCCAGCCCTGGTCTAGAACCAAGCCAACATGTAATGCCAGTCCTTATTTAGTTATTCACTACACTCAATCCCAGTAAACTCCAGCAGCTCAGATTAATGGAGTTTAAGCGTTTTGCATTGCAATCCCTGCTATTACTGGAGATCATACTTTTGCCCAGCTCAATACTTGCCCTAGAAAACTGCAACTTTCCGGCAATATTCAACTTCGGGGACTCCAACTCCGACACCGGTGGCCTGTCGGCGGCGTTCGGCCAAGCTCCTCCTCCCAACGGCGAAACATTCTTCCACTCCCCCGCCGGCCGCTTTTCCGATGGCCGTCTGTTGATTGATTTCATTGGTAATCTTCTTCTTAATCGTAAAAATTAACTACTGATTTTCTTAATTATTGATTTGGGGTCCATTTGATTGGATGTTATATCTAGAAAAGTGTATAATGTGTGGTAAAATAGACCGGTTCGACAGGCCACCGCAGCTTGTCTGATGAGTTGGATCATATAAATCTTGACATGAATTACCGGGGTAACATATCTGACCCCATGGAAGGAGGTAGAGGTGGTAAAATCGGTCAACACAATATTTTAGATGACTGGGCAATAGAACTCTTTGGCCAATGTACTATTTGATCCATTAAGTCTAAATCTCGATGAACCAAAAATTCGACGGGCTACGGATCAGCCCGATAATCTTTTAGTATACTGACTAATTTTAAGCCTGATTAAATTTTGGTCCGGTCCGGCTCAAAATTTAACTGGGTCACGGTGCCCGAATTACCACCTCTAGCTGCGAATCACCTTGAAAATCTTAATATATTTTAGGAAATATTTTGGGTTGGACTAGGCTCACTTATTTTTAACTCGATGGAATTTTAGGTCAGTCCGACATATTGCTTTGGCCAGACCTTGCCACCTCTAGTAGCATCTACACTTCATTTATACACAATCGCACACATACACATGAGTGTGTGCAATTAATGGTGGATAGTATATGTCCATATCTAACATCTACTTTTAATTTACACGCAATCACGAATACATACAAAATACATACAAATAAGTGTAAAATTCATATTGAATGTTACACAAAGTGCACGTCTCCAGGTGTAGCATCGTGATCAGGAATGGATGAGAAAAGTTACCATTGTTAGCAACTAATATTTAGTTTTTTCTTTTTGTCAGCTGAGAATTTGGGATTGCCTTATCTAAGTGCATTTCTTGATTCAATTGGTTCAAACTTTAGCCATGGAGCCAATTTTGCAACCGCTGGATCTACGATTAGGCCTCAAAACACTACCATTTTGCAGAGTGGGTATAGTCCCATTTCCCTCGATGTTCAACATGTTCAATACTCGGATTTTGTAAGAAGATCGCAAATTGTTCGTAAACAAGGTACCTATGTTAACACTTGTCTTGCTGATTGTATGGTTTGGCTTCAGTGCAGGATATTTCCACCTAAGGTTGCTATAGTTATTTAAAAAAAAAAGTACCTATATATATCCGCAATTTTTCTGTCTATAAATTCATTTTTCTTAGCTTACAGTTTTTGGCCCAACCATGTCAATCTTTAGTAGAAGCTGTTTCGCAAACATCCATTTCCGGCTTATATGAAATCAAAAGTTCAAAAGTACTTATTGTCGGCTAGCAGATTTGCAAACACCGATTTCCTGATACCAGATTATTACTATGAAAGGATTCTTTCGGGAAGTGTTGCCGGAGAAGGATCATTTTTTGCGGGGACTATACACATTCGACATAGGCCAGAATGATCTCACCGCCGGATACAAACTCAACTTGACCGTTGATGAAGTTAAAGTGTACGTCCCTGATGTCCTTGGACAATTTTCCAATGTAATTAAGGTGAGAAAATAGCTTCTTTTTTTAAAAGATTAGATTTTAAGAATCTTGACTGAAGTATCATTACAGAAAGTATACAGTGAAGGAGGAAGATCATTCTGGATTCACAACACTGGACCTGTGGGTTGTTTGCCGTATATCATGGATAGATTTTTCGTCCCCCCCAAACAGATCGACAAACATGGTTGTTCGATTCCATACAATAATGTTTCTCAGTATTTCAATCTTCGACTAAAGGAAACAGTTTTGCAACTCAGGAAGGAGCTTCCTTTTGCTGCAATTGTATACGTTGATGTTTACGCGGTTAAATACAGTATCATTAGCCAAGCTAAGAAACTAGGCAAGTTTCAAAATTTTTTAGTTTGAATCCCTTTTCTTGACAAGTAATAATGCACGATTTTCGTGTTACAGGATTTGAGAATCCGTTCCTTGCTTGCTGTGGTCATGGAGGGAGGTATAACTACAACAGATTTGAAAAATGTGGGAGCAAGAAGGTTGTCAATGGGACGGAGGTCGTTCTTGCAAGGTCTTGTACGGATCCGTCTGCTCGGATCAGTTGGGACGGCGTCCACTTCACTGAGGCTGCTAATAAGTGGATCTTTGATCGGATTGTTGACGGTTCATTTTCGGATCCTCCTGTTCCCTTGCAGTTTTCGTGTCATAGAATGAAGATTTGAGTATTGGATCAGATGATCAGTTCTCTTACATATTGAATTTGTCTGATTTGTATCAGATTTTTAGATTCTTGCAATCTGAGTATTGTGCAGAAGGCAGTAGAGAATGCATGCTACTTTTTTCTAAGTGTTGATGTTGAGTAAAAATGGACTGGAAAACACACATTTATATGATCAGAAACTAATCAGATGTATTTAATGATGTAAAAATGGTCGGGCCGGGCCAGCCTCCTCAAGCCAGAGGCCATAATTGGGCTGAGCTGGATTATTCATGGTGCTAAAAATGCCGGGCCCAACCATTTCTCAGGTTGTCGGGTTGACCCCCTCTAGCCCGGCTGCTCAGGTCGGTTTAGGTAGGCCAGATTTTTCAGGCCAATGAAAACATAACCCCAATCCAATCTATTTTTAAAGTTTAGTGGGTTGGCTCATCAAGTCGGGTAATAAACATGTGCTAATGTTGAGAAAAAATGGACTAAAAACACACATTTATAGCATGATCAGAAGCTAATCAACATGTGTTTCCTGTTGTCAAAATGGTCGGGTCGGTCCGGGCCAGCCAACTTAGGCCAAAAGACCACAATCAGGCTAGCCAAATTCGTCAAGCTGCTAAAATGCTTAGAGTTGACAGAATTGGTCTGGCCTGTCCAATATTTTAAGCAAGTTGGCCCATAGAATTCTTATCCCAAAGTGTCATCAAGTCCAACATTATCCGACCCAATGGATCAAAAGCCCGGCGTGTCACGTGACAGCCCAAAAATCAAATTACTTAATAAATTTTGGGCCGTTGAAATTTTGGGCTAGCACAACCCAACCCGACATATGACATTGATCTGACGAGCTGAGCTGGCGAACTGCTCGAATTACCTCATCTAAAAATGCTGGTCCAGCCCAATCCTCCCTAACAGTCAAGTTGAGCCCATTTAGCCTGTCAGGCTGCTCGGTAGGTCCAAGTAGGCCCAGTTATTTTCGGGTCAATGTCAGCCGGGTAAGCAACATGTGTTTCATTAATGACATCTGTGAATTATTACAAAGAATTAAACATGGTAAAGCTTAAACTAGACTAACTGGTGTAATAATTCAAATCAACTATCATCACTGTAATATCATCCAAACTACCCCTAGCAACAGCAAGATCAGCAAGCTTCTTGCAAGCTTCCAGAAGCCCAGGTTTCTCGATCAATAACTCATTTTCGTTACTCGGAAAATGAGTCTTGATCTTCATCTGTTTCGCCATTGAGATTCTCCGGGACTTAGATGGAGGGCTTTCGTTTTCGCAACTGAATTCTTCGCTCGTTTTCTGTGGGGCAGAGGACAGTGTAGGACCTGTTTGCCGAAATATCCTCTTTGATTTTGATAATGGTCTTGGAGAAGATCTAGCCGGTTGTTTCTTGCCACGTGGACACGACTGCATAACTATGTCAACAGCTTCTTGATTGCTAACCTGTATCATCAGTGAATCAAGAAAACTATATCAGTTCAGAAAACATACATATAGCTTAATTTAAGCGAATTTCTGATTTTAGCTTAATATAAGCTAAGCGAAGTGTTGGAAATGATAAAAAGAAAGATATCTCCACTTACACTCGAAAAAATTTCATTTAATGAACTCTACACAAACTGTGTTTATATCAAATTAGTCAACATTTTTATTTTTCGATGCAACAAAAACACTGCTTCTATCTGCTTCTCAATATTGATTTCCGTGAATTAAGAGATGAGAAGTGTTTATTTATCAAACACTTCATTTCTTAAATCTTGGTCAAGATCAATTAAGTCTTAAACACTACTCACTTTCAGTTATAACTGATTTTAGCGTAAATTCTAATTTTAATAACTTATTCAAAAGCAAAAGCAAAGACAAACACTCCCTTCGACTAAATTGAAAGCTGAATGAGTAAATAATTAAACTTGAAGTTTTGGTTACCTCTTCCCAAAGTCCATCAGAAGCTAAGACCAGATACTGCATATCTGAAGTCAAATGTACAACCTTTGTATCAGGCTCTGCCATTACCCAATCCTTCAAATGCGCATCTCCGATGCTTCTAGAAACCGCAAGCGTTCCATGGACTCTCCACGTTCCGCGGTGCATCTCCACATATCCACCCTAAGAGAAAGAGAGTCAAATGTGCATATAGAAATCCTCAAGTTTAACCGAAAAGAAAAGGTAATACTACCTTGTCCTGTATTCGTTGTCGCTCATCTTCCCGCGTTGGTCGATGATCAACTGTAAGGGCTTCTGCAGATCCGCCTCTACATAGGACGGCTCTGCAGTCGCCCAAGTTTGAAACTACCATTTCCTTCCCTTCGATCAAGGCGGTGACACAACAAGTACCACTGCCAACGCCCTGTACCAATTCTGACTCATTAGTGGTATTCAAGCTAGTCAGAAAAAGCTAAGTTGAAGAAAGATTAGTAAAGAATACACAAGTCACTGTATTTAAAACAGAGTCAGAAAGCTGATGTCAGTAGATAGAGACAACACAAGTTATAGAACATCCTGGTGCCAGATGTGCTATGAGCTCGCAGCTTTTCTCTCGAAATATTGAAAAACCCTGGTTTGGTAGAGTCCCCTGACGTAGTCAATTCTTGGACAAACTAGGTAAACCAACTAATCTCAGATATTAATTAACACACAGACACACTCTTAGATTCTGGTGGATATATTGATAAAACATAAAAGCAGTTCAAAAACATTACCTGTTTCAAGAACTCCTCATCTGTTTTCAAATAGCCTTCCTTACAAGCTTCTTCTTTTAGTGAAGCTCTCTCCAACATTCCAAATATATTCAGATGCAAATTCTCTGCCACGTATTCTGCCGCCTTCCTTCCTCCATGCCCATCATATACCCCAAAGAACCTCCTCTACATTACGCACACACACAGCACCATAAACAACTGTAAACATAGACGTGTTTGCGATTGCTTTTGGTTATGAAATAAGTGCTTTAGATTATAAATTATTTAAAAATTACTTATAATTAAAATTTCGTCATGGAAGCATTTCTAACCAGAATTATGTTCGATAATTAAGTATTTACATCAATTATTTTACTAAAGTAACTCACATATATGTTTTTAAGCAATGAAAGTCGTGAGAAAGTAATGTCTTATTGTAACTTTTGTCAGAGAAACAGCTGGAAGTAGAACAGAGGGTAATTGGTGCTTTTGGCTTCCATCAGTTTAATTTCAGCAGAAGCATTTGTGAGAAAACTCTTAATTTAGCTTAAGTTAAGCTACAATCTATTAAGTATTTATACAAGCAAACGAAAACACTCCAATCTATTGAGAGACTGTTTTTCTTTGCTTCTACTTTTAAAGAAGTGATTAAATGTAGAAATTGCAGGAAAATCACTTATAAAAGTAGGTAGTATTTGAAAATAAATTACTTTTAACCAAAATTAAAAAATGTGAAGTGTTTGATAAATAAGCATTATCACCCTTTTAATAGAGTGAACTTTTATGGCCTGAAATCCTGATGTCATACGGGAGTAATTTTAGTTCCCAATAGAGAAGCTGAAGACATTTTTGTTTAAAAAAGCGTCAAATTTGCGAAACTCAAAGAAGCAGTTGGAAGCAGCTCACATGCTGCTTGTGGCTTTTAGGTTTTAAATGCTTAATTATAGTAAAAGTATTTTCTCAAACACTTTATTTCGCTTATATTAAGTCAAAAGAAGAAAAGTGCTAAAGATAATCAAAGAAAAATTCTGCATAAGGCTGCTTGATTCTTTTGGCTTACATCAGTTCAATTTCGGCAGAAGCATTTGTTAGAACTTAAAACACACTGATTTAGCTTAAGTTAAGCTAAAATCTAGCTTGAAACGAGCAAAGAAAACTCCATAAGTCAAAATCAGAAAAGTGCTTAAGATAATAAAAAAAAAAAAAAAAAGCTCTGCATAAGGCTGCTCAATGCTCGACTTCCATTGGTTTAATTTCAGCAGAAGCATTTCATTTGTTAAAAAACACTCGTTTTAGCTTAACTTAAGCTAAAATCTAGCTTGAAAGCAAAAGAAAACACTCCGTAAATCAAAATCAGAAAAGTGCTTAAGATAATCAAAGAAAAGCTCTGCACAAGGCCGCTTAATGCTTTTAACTTCCATTGGTTGAATTTCAGCAGAAGCATTTGTTAGAAAACACTCGATCTAGCTTAAGTTAAGCTAAAATCTAGCTTCAAACGAGCAAAGGAAAACACTCCGCAAGTCAAAATCAGAAAAGTGCTTAAGATAATCAAAGAAAAGCTCTGCATAAGGCTGCTTGATGCTTTTGACTTCCATCAGCTCAATTTCAAGCATTTGTTGAAAAACACTCAATTTAGCTTAAATTAAGCTGAAATCTAAGAAGTGCTTGGAACGAGCAACGGAAAACACACCAATAAACAAGAAACACTAACAAGAATCAATTTTTCCACTACCTTAATCCCATTTTCCGCAGCAAAAACTCTGTATGCATCTTCCATGAACTTCTTCTTCCCCTTTAACGAAAAAACACCCACCCCAGTATCAGAAAAGCACACAGGACCATCATCAATTCCCCTTTCACAAACAGAAATTTCACGCAAAATATTCGGAATCTCAATTCTCGGCGGCCTCTTTCGCTTCAAAGAACAACCATGAATTTCTGCTCCACCAGTCATTGCGATGAGGACTGGTTCACTATTCGCCATTGGATCAGGCAAAAAGTGAGTTTGAAGTTATGTAACGGCTCTGAATTTTGGTGGGTCAAAGGGGAGTTTTAATGGGAGTTTAATGTTTTGATGGGGTCAGAGATCGTTGGTTGGAACTTTGAATATTTGATTCAGAGCCGTTATTAGGAATTATAGAGATATATTATGTTGTATATATATATAGTATAAAAGTAGATGAGCAGTCAAAAGATTTGAAATAGTAGTAATTGAATTTGGGGATTTAGGGTTTGCGGCTTCAAGATTTGGAAGGGAATTAAGTGTTTGACGAAGGCAATGGTCTAGATTCTCTTACTTCATTTATTTTTCATCTCCTTTTTTTTGGGAAATCAAATTCCCCGTACTTCTGCGGTAGTTGGGGTTGTAATTGAGTCGAATTCAACTGAATATATTATTATTTAAATTTATTTTGAAATATAATTGAATTTTTAAAATTTTCAACTTATTTGATGTTTGCTTCGAATTTTAATTGAGTCGAACAGAATACAAGTAAAACTTGAATAGTTTGATATTCTCTCACTTATATCAATGAATTTTGCTTATCGAACTTCAACGGAGCTTTTAAGTCGTATAAAATTTTTTGAAGCTAGAGATTTATTAAAAGAAAAGTAGAAAATATAGAAGTACAAAAACATCCTAACCAACTATAAAAAAACTATTCTTATCCAACCGTAAGAGAATGAGATGGACAAATAAAAAAATCACGTTGCTTGCAGTTTTAAACATGTGAAGACCAAAAAATCCTAGTTAAGTAACTGCAAATCATTATTTCGTGCCAAAGGAATTGAATTTCTCTTGCAGCCCGTGAATGCTTACACAACTACTAAGAAACAACAACAAAAGTAAGCCGAAAGTTCTACTGAAATCAGAGATTTGAGGTCGCACAAGACATGAAAGGGGAGGTTGATCCATCAGAAAATGAAAATTAGAGGTTGCACGAGGCGTGAAATGTCGGAAAGATTTATCCAAAACTAAAGTTGAAGGTCGCACAAGGTATGAAAAGAGGCACAGACGAAGACAAATCTCACAAGCACAAATTTGAGGAGAGTAGAAAACAAACAAAAAAAGATAACAAAATAAAATTGAAATAAATAATTAATAACATGAAGAAAGGGGCAGAGATCTAAAATTTTAAGAGATGGAGAAAGAAGGGGGCTCAGGGGCAGCCCTAGGGTGGTCAACCCGATTCTGCCGCACTGGGTCTCCCGCCGGCCAGGGACCCAATTGTTTTCTTTGTTATATATATATATATATATATATATATATATATATATATATATGTATGTGTGTGTTTGTGTATCTAGTTGATAAATATATATATAAATGTTATTGAGTACTCCATTATTAGTTGAGTAGGTCAAGTCGTCAATGTTTTGAGTATCATCCTCTCTTCTTCACATACGTTTGCATGTTTTTTTCTTTGTTAGCTTTTGGTACAAGGGACAGTGTTTTCTCTTCGTGTCGGATCCCTTAAAACATTGTACCAAACCTAAGGGGGCTAGGACTTATATACATGACCGTCCGTACTAATTTGAGACTCCAATAAATTCTTGCCTTGTGGCAGCCTTTTTTTTGCTGGAAATTAAAATCTTGTCTTCTCTTCCAATTGCAAATTTTATCTTCTCAACTGAACTCTACACTTTACAAGTTCCGGAAAAATGCAGACCTAAATTTTAATTTTGTCTTTTAATATTTGTAGCAAAAAATGTTGCTGCCACATGGCAAGTATTTATTGAAGACTCAGAATGGTGCAGAGTGCATATGATCATGCACCATGAGGTGTGAACCTAAACAAAATTGCATATATGTGAGTATGTGTTAAACTCAATGCTTTAGGTTGTGTAATTATTTCTAAAGTTATTTGGTATTTTTAATCGAACATAGTTCAAATAAATTTTAACGAATAATTTATATTTTTTTATAAATAGAAAAAAAAAATGCAGCTAATGCTATACTTAGTAAACTACACTGGATTTCCTTAAATTTCTACCTGAAATTTCAAACTAATGCTAAAACTACGCGGGAGCTATATATCCTCCACCGCCTCCCTCCGCCGTCACCGCCGCCGCATGCCATGCATTTCTCGGCACCAAAATGCACCACCATGTCGTCAACTTCTTCTTCCTCATCCTTCTCTTCAATCTCCCTTCCATTAAATCAGAAATCCAAACCTTCAAAATATCCTCCGATTCTCGCCCCTTCATCCTCCTTTCAGATTTCGGATTCAACAATCCCGGCTACATTGACGTCGCCGTTTCATCAGCTTCCATCGCCACCACCCAAACCCCCATCAATCCTACAAAGCTTTCCTTCATCGGTTGCTTCTACGGCCCGACTCCTGCCCGTCGGTCCATGGAGCTCGCTGTGATGAAGGATGCCTGCATCATAGGAAGCCCTTTCATTTTCCCAATTTTCACTTTCAACGAATTATCCCCTTTCCCAAACCCTAATTTTAATTCAACTATTCTCGTCACAATTCCTGATTTGTATTACGTCTTTTTGGTAAATTGCGCCAGAAATTCCTCAATTTCGATTACTCTGAATCTTAAAACGTATAATTTCAACCCTAACGGTGATCCAGATTACATAGATGACCACTTCACCAATCTGCCAACAATCCTCTTCACTTTCTCCTTTATATATCTATTTTTTCTTCTAAATTGGGCATATGTATGCAATAAAAACAAGCTTTTCCTCCACAGGATTCACATCTTAATGGCTGTTTTACTCGTCTTCAAATTCTCCGAACTCTTCTGTTACGCTAACAGCCAGCGTTCAATAAGGCAAACAGGGGCACCCCAGAACTGGAACATTTTATGGCTCATTTTTTTCTTTGCTAGAAACATGTTATTCACCGCTGTGATCATGCTAATTCGGGCCGGATGGTCAATCTTCAGGCCCTGCCTGATGAAAGTCCAGAAATGCGTGATTTTAGTCGCTGTCTTACTTCAGGTTATTGCTAGTGCATGTTTTGTCCTAAATCAGGTCGTTGGACCCTCGGACAGGAACTACAAGTACTGGACAGTAACATACTATGCTCTCGATTTTCTATCTTGCGCTGTAATCATGCTGCCTGTTTGTAAGTGTGTAGATGTAGATGATCTGAGTGTGAACTCGAAGACAGAGGGGAAGGAGGCGAGGCGGTTGGTGCACCAGAGGGTGTACGAGAATTTTTCGTTTGCAATGTATGCTTATTTAGGTTTCACAAGATTAGGGATGTTCTTTTTAAGGACTGTAACGAGCTACAACTTCTGGTGTTTGAGTATAGCTTTGGAGCTGACAGTTGAGCTTATATTTTATATTGTTGTGTACTTGACGTTCCGGCCTAGTGAGAGGTATGAGTACGTCGTTCTTGATGATAGAGAAGATGATCATACTATAGGGATTTCAGTTTGATTTTTAGCCAGATTTGGGTGATTCCTGTGATATAGATATGTTGTACATTTTCTTGGATTAGCTTTAAATACAGACTAATTATTCTTTTTGTATTACTGTGCCAAAGGAATTGAAGTATGTTATACATATTCTTTTTCCAGTTTATAATCTACTTTTGGTGATGCAAAATTTACTACATTGGAAGTATCAATTGCTGTTAAAACAATTGTAACGAGTAGACGGGTTATTATACTTCGAGTTGTTTTGTCTGAATGTCTGGACTTAAGAGACTCCACTTTTACACAATAAAATTCTGCAAAGAGAAAAGGAAAATGAGAAATCTTGTTTTATCTTCAAATTATTTCTGAGAGCAATAATATTCTCAAGAATCAAGATCATTTCTGGACTCTTTTTCCATTACATATTCATGTAAATAATCCTCACCCTGTATACCTTGCCTAGGAGTAGAGGTGGCAAAATTAGTCCGGGCCGATGCGATTTGAAGTGGGCTTGGGCTTGGCAGGTTGGCCCGACAACATTTAGTGTATGGGCTGGGGTAGGCTCTCCAATTTTTGGGCCGGGCTAGGATCTCCAATTTTTGGGCCGATTGGAATTTCAGGCAGGCCCGACATAATGGCATTGACCGATGGGTTCAGACAGGGTCGGAAGTGCAGCTCGAGTTGCCACCTCTACCTAGGAGTAAGCAAGTTTTCATGGTTGTTTGTTAAGCCTACATTAAAGAGAAGTTTGATATGTTTTTAAGTAATAGGACCATTCTAAAATCTTCAAATTCAAGGAAGCCCAGTTGTATGATATTTTTACAACTTTGACTTTGGAGTTCTTGAATTTTAGAATGGTACTGAAAAAGAAGCAACCTTTTGACCTGATAGCTTGTTTTATGGACACACCATGAATTGAATTCAGTTGTGAATACAATAAAAGTTGTAATCTTTTGATAGTCTTAGCAGCTGCAATTGTCAAAGGGTGGCACATGGATGATTGATTGCTTAAAAATGGTATTAAGGAGCTCTTCGTGGGGATTTAGACATGTTTTTTGTTCTAGTAGTCTTTTTTTATTCAAAAGTTTGCTCATATTTTAAGGGATTTTCTCTATTAGAATCAGAAAAAATAATATATAATACCATGAATGTTTCTGGGTTTCCTCGATACAAGTATTTGCACTGGAGTTGCTGTATTTTGCTAAGCCATCGATTGCATTGTAAAAATGGAAGCAGCAAAGATCCATACGAAGGGAAACATCAGTCACAGGTTCTTGAGAATTGGTTTTCTTGATTATGCATATATATATTTTAATGATAGGACTATGTTTTTTTTTTTAACTTCTGATTATTGTTCCTCTGTACGCTGGTAAGAAAACCGAGTGAGAAAATTAAGATTTTTGTCACTATGAGTATTGGAATCATGATTGGCTTCTTCCTAGGAGTATCAAATCCTAAACTTCCATCGACAAAGGTACACAAACTCCGCCTCTTCCACATTAATTCAGTTGTTTTTGTTTTTTGTGCTTTTGTTCAGTTGTGATTTTTTCTTTTTTGCACATTTCTTTGTTGATGTCAAATCTAAGACAGCATTCTTCTTCATCAGATAAATATCACCTCTTTTATATTTGACGATTCTACAACGATTGGGAATGAAAGCACCCAAATCAGCAGTAACGTCTCTAGTGGAAATCAAAGTGTGAAGGGAGTATCAAAGGTTTGTGTTTATATTTTTTATTTTGTGATGTGACAAACTAAAAATATTTTTGTTTAGATTTTTTTTAATCATATAAAATGATTCTTATGCAGATTTGGGTACCCTCAAATCCAAAAGGCGCGGAGAGGTTGCCTCCTGGTATTCTTGCATCTGAATCGGACCTCTATCTACGCAGATTATGGGGTCTGCCTAATGAGGTAAATATACAAAAGAACATAATTGAGACATATTATCTTTTGTGAATCTATGGTTTTTCGCTAACTTATTACATTTCAGGACTTGCCAATCAAACCAAAATATCTGGTGACATTCACAGTTGGTTATGATCAAAGGGATAACATTGACAAGGCAGTGAAAAAGGTCGGTTTTACCCTCTTCCCCTCAACAGTTCTGCTCTTTCTCTCTCTCTCACGGTGTGCATTCTTGCAACAGTTTTCAGAAAATTTTACCATCCTGTTGTTTCATTATGATGGAAGAATCACCGAATGGGATGATTTCGAGTGGTCCAAGCGAGCTATTCACATTAGTGCTAGAAAACAGACAAAATGGTAAGTAATATTATGTTCTTTAGACTTCTTCTTAATACAAAGAATGAAGCTAAGATATGGATTTGTCTGAATTTGCAAAAGGTGGTATGCTAAGAGGTTTCTCCATCCAGACATTGTTGCTCCTTACGACTACATATTTATTTGGGACGAAGACCTTGGAGTCGAGCATTTTGATGCTGAAGAGTAAGTAATTCTAACCAATTTCATTAAATGGGCGCCTTGGAACATTTTTCTTACTCTATCCTTGAAAAATCTCCAGATACATTAAGCTTGTGAGGAAACATGGCCTAGAAATTTCTCAACCCGGTTTGGAACCCGTCTCGAAAATGCCTTGGCAGATGACAAAAAGGCGAGACGGTGTTGAGGTTCATAAGTAGGTTCACTTTTCTGTCCAAACACCACCTAAGACTATGGTTATTTTGGCCTCTTTTACAATATTCTTCTTAATATAGGGAAACAGAGGAGAAACCAGGCATGTGCTCTGATCCTCACTTGCCTCCCTGTGCAGGGTAAGCCCTTCTTTCAGTTTCTCATCGAACTCTTCTTCCTTTATTTGCTTGTTAATCAGATGTGTGTGTGCGTGCGTGTATAAATGTATGTATTTATGTATATATAAATCATACTTTATTACACAGGTTTGTGGAAATAATGGCTCCTGTTTTCTCTCGAGATGCATGGCGATGTGTGTGGCATATGATTCAGGTTGTTGTCTTAACATTAGCTTCACCCTGAATTCTTATTTATCGATATAGATTTAGGGCAAATGCGAAATTGGTCATGTAACTTATGGGTGGTTCGTAAACCAGTCCTTCATCTTTTTACTTTTACAATTTCACCCTTCACTTTTCTTAATGCTCAAAGTTGATCACCTTCTAGTCAAAATTTAAAATTTTCACTAGATAATTGCACGTACATCTCAAAATGACAAGTTAAATTAATTTCTTTTCATTTCTCTAGCATTGTAAATAATGTATACACGCTAGCCTGATAAACATTATGACATAAAAAATGTACTAAAATTGACCATGTGACAATTTTTTTCGGAAAATGTACTCTAATTTGACACGGTAAATGAGGTGTACATGCTATTGTCCAGCGAGAAATTTGAATTCTGGCTAAAGAAAGGACCAAAGGATTAGTTTGGGACTGCCCACAAATTACAGAACCAGTTTTTGCAATTTTCCCAATAGATTTTTACTTATTCTGATACGCGAATTGTAGAACGACTTGATACATGGATGGGGTCTTGACTTTGCCCTCCAAAAATGTGTTGAGGTTAGTTTTACTTTCAAGGTTCAACTTTGAATGCTTCCATTCAATATACAGTGATAGTTATGCCTTGATTATAGCCTGCTCATGAAAAAATCGGTGTCGTCGATGCTCAATGGATTGTTCATCAAACTATTCCTTCATTAGGACGCCAGGTAAAGAATAAAAAGTTTTACCACTAACTGATCAGATTATTGCACAAAATTATAATTATAATGATTAATTACAGAACTATGTATTTATTTTATTTTATGTTGTTGATGATTATATAGGGGGATCCAGAACAAGGAAAGGCAGCATGGAGAGGGGTATGTAATCTACTGCTACTTATTTATGCATTGCTATGGTATTTCATATTGTGTTCCATTTCATCGAAGCACGTCACATGTAGAGTCAATTCATGCGGCCTGGGCTGGCCCAACCCACCATGCCAACGCCATTTGTTGGGCCAGGCTGGAATTTCATCAGGCCAAACTGATTTTGCCACCTTCAGTCACATGTTATGAATATTGATGATTATCAGGGCGAAAGTACATTTTTAACCCTACTGTTATCAAGAAAATGACCTCTACACCTGAGACACAAAATGCGATCGTGCCTAATCATGGATGAAACGGAACTGATGAAATGAAACACAATTGTGTGAGAGGGTCTAGGATGCATCTACACTTGACACGATATGATCATCTGACATCATCTATCCATCTTGTATTGGTTCAGGTGAGGCTAAGGTGTACAAGAGAGTGGAAAATGTTCACAGCTCGGATGGATAACGCAGAAAAAGCTCATTACAAGTCTCTGGAAAATTGATTATCCTTCCAAAGGAGAGAGATTTGCAGACAGCCAACACCAAATTTTTAAGGACATATAAATCAAGATTTAATTACTGCTGGAGGTACAAATTCACCTGAGCTATATAAATTCTTTTGTACAATAATGCATGTAATCATTGATGTGCTGCACTTAGTTGATTATACTGATTCCTGTAACAATATGTACTTTTGAGGCCATGAAATAAAATTTGATACATAAGTTTCATTATTGAGTAAAATGTACTGTGATTAATGGAAAACAAGATAGTAGTCGAGGCGAACTCACGAGTAATATATATATTTGATGACATTAGCCATTGCTGGATACATATCAGTACTGAAAACAACCTTTATTTAATATAGGATTGTAGCAATATGCGTAGCCAATTCCCATTTTCATAATATAGGTATAAATAACAAGAAAATGATAATTTTAGTCTCTGATGCTCTTGAAGTCCCAAACTGGAGCCCTCTTAACCTTCTCCTCATAAACTTCAGCAAACTTGTACTTATGCTCCTTCTGAGGACCAAAATTCCCCCCATGGCCCCCGTGGCCGTACCCACCGCCACCGTGGCTCATTCCAAGGGCATTTTGGAACATTCCCCCACCATGGGCAGAATAGCCATTTTGCATGCCATGTCTCTTCTCCTCCTCGTAACGACTTTCAGAATACTTCTCAGAGTAACCACCACTCCCGTTGCCTCCAAAACCATGCTGGTTGAAATGACCATTATGCCCCCCATAACCGTGCTGCTTATCCATGTTATGGCCAAACTGACCATTGTGCCCCCCAAAACCATGCTGCTTGTCCATGTTGTGGCCAAACTGACTTCCATAGCTACTATGGCTCTGCTTGAATTGACCACCATGACCTCCGTAACCACCGTGGCTCATCATGCCTTTGTCGCAGTGTTCACCTTTGGCGACGTACTCCTCCTCCACCTTGGCGAACTGGCGTTCCATCTGCATTTTTTTGTGATTTCTTGTTTTTCTTTCTAGTTTCTTGTTTTTTCTTGATGTTGAAAGTGTAGCTGAGTGTTTCTGCTTTTATAGCTTCATGCATCAGTTTGATGAGGATGAATCTGATGCCCATTGACGAGTTTGCGTTGGAATCTTAATGAACAGAAAAATTCTTGCATTTTTTTATTTTATTTTTCTTCCCACTTGGAGAATTTTGATATTTTTGCAACCGAATTCGGATCCCTTAGTTGTGATTGGCATCAGGTGTGGGGTTTTTACAACGAAAAGTACTAACACCCTCCGTTCTATAACGAGAGTTATGTTTGAAGAATAATTTTCTTGTACGTCGTGCAATTTGAGTTATGGGGAATTTTTTTATTTAAAAATATTACTCCCTCCGTCCCGGCTGAGTTTGCACATGTGAGCCGGCACGTATATTAAGAAAAACTGTTTTTTGCTTTTTGGTTGACTTTTTTAAAGGTGGAGATTGAAATGGGAGATTTTAAGGGTGGAGATTGTGAGAAAACTTTCCTTTTTAAGGGTGTGCAAACTTAGATGGGACGTCCCGAAAAGGAAAGTGTGCAAACTCAGCCGGGACGGAGGGAGTAGTATTTATGTCGGAAGGTATTACTTTTCCTGAAGAAATTTATACTGAAAAGTGTCCAGAAATTTGGTCGAGGGACACCTATTTATAGATGGGTCTAGGAGTTTGTTTCACTAGATTTAAAAAAATAAAATAAAATAACTATGTTGTAAGATTATGTGATATTTTTTTACCGAATATGGAGCAAATTCTAAATAGGCTAGAAATCAATTCTTTTGTATTAGGTCTAAACTCAAAATATTAGATAAATTACATAAAAAAAGTACTTCAGAAAATCTAAAAGGGAGGACTAGTATTGTACGCTCCTTAAATATGTCTATGAGCTTCAACAATAGTCAACTCTATAACTAGAAAGTACTACCAATTAGTTTTGGGAATTGGTGTTGTTTGAAAACGCATAGCTTTTTATTTTTTTATCAATTTTATGAGGTATAACTTGCAAAAACCAAATACTCACATATTTTTTTTTAATTCAATCATATATACCTACGTGTGAAATTAAAAAATATATTTTACTTAAACTAATAAAATAAGGTATTAATTTTTTTAAACATGCCTCTTATTACAGGGGAATAGTATTGTAAAATATCATTATTTTAGTTATTCAATTATATTTAACTAATTTGTGAAATTGAATTTTTAATATTTTATTTAAATTAATAAAATGAAACATTAATTTTTAAAACATAACTCTCGTTATGAACATATCGAGTAGGTATCATAAAGTATGATAACATATTCTATTTAATCAACCACATTGTGAAGTCTTGTCCATGTTCAACTTTTTCGTGAGAAAATATATTAAATAAACTAGCGGCTTTAATAATTTAAATAGTCAATTTTGATATGGAACAAAGGGAATCTCAAATTCATGAAGATTTATTGGTTAGTTATTCGAATCTTGATTGATCTGCATGACCAAAAGTAGGAATAGTGATGGGCCGAATGTAACATCACATAGCTAAAATAATAATGCAAGAGAAGAGTAAATTATGTTCCCAAACGTATTACGTACCATTAGATTGTTGCGTAGATATGAATTAGAGTAATACTAATCTTTAATTTTGCATTACTATATCTCATATGGCGTATACTTTATTCTGAATAGAAAAAATATGCAAAAAAGAAAAATGTGGACTATTTCCACGCGCATAAAAAATAATTGAGTGAATTTTATGTGTGACGAACACACGAATCTTATTGTGGAATGTTATGACAAATAAAGTTGTTAAACTCACGATTTTATCTAGGGTCGAGGGACGGTCTATAGAATTTGGTTGTAGGCTCGCATTGTAAGATTCTATAAATTATGCAAAATATATGTACAAATACATACATATATATAAAATTAATATTTTTTATTTATTAAAATTATTTCTTTTTTGAAGAAAATTATAATTATTTACTTTTATTTTACATTTTTTGTGTTAATATGAACGGAGAATGGAGAAGCAAATGCCCAATCTAAATATGAACAAAATAAAAAGTTAATAAATAACAAATAAAAAAAGTATGACTAAGGGTTGAAGAAAATTATCAAACAGGTTTTATTCACTTTTTCTCTCTGGTGTATGGATGCAAAGACGGTCTAGGCGGTGCCTAGACGCTAGCGCTTCCAATCCGTTTCACTTTTATCCAAATCGTCTTCCCTAGGTGTTTTTGGGGTTCCCGCTAGGCGATCCTATTTTTTTTTTTTATATATAATATTAATTTTTATCGAAGACGCCGTCGTTTTTTGAATTTGAAGCAATTTATTAAATTAAAAGGATAAAATTTAAAAGTTAAAATACTCATTCTCCTCATTCTAATGGCATAAACAAAAGTTAAATCCTCTCCCGCACAATTCGAGTTCCGTCGTCTCCTCTCTTTTCATTCCATCTTTCATAATTAATTAACTAAATGGATCTTGATAGTAAATTTGGTCTATTTTAAGTATAAACTTTTAAATTAGACATGTAAAAAGTAAATTTGAGAAATAGAAAAAAAAAATTATCGGCGCTGCCTTGGAGCCACCTAGGCAATACCTAGACGATCTAGGCGTTAGGCGGCCCCAAATTACTTCATTTTCGCTTTTTCTCTTCTGCAATCATAAGTATCTGTAGAGTTTTTGGTGCATATGACGAGGATGTCCTTTCAGAAAAACAGAAGAAACAGTGCGAATATTTCTCCGTTCCTCTTGCGGCACTGAGTTCTTCGGCAGAAGCCATCATAAAAATATCAAATAAATCAATTCAAAGAATAATTATTATTCTTCATATGAAGTTTCATTCAATCACATCTAGGCATCATTTTTCTTATGCCAGTCTCTTCGATTTTGTATTTGGAGATAATTCAATTCTGCATTTATTTTGACTGTTCAAATCTTCCTCCCTTTTTGTTCTTTTTAATTTTTATTTATATTTAATGGGAGAAGGATAAAAGGGAGCATTTGTGTGGTGTATAAAAACATACTAGGACTTTGAATATTATGTGTGTGTTATGCATAGAAAATGTGGTGCACAAAGAATTTTTGTAGTGGCAATAGCTGCCGCCTTAACAAAATTAACTATAATTTTGTAAATATTTCAACAGACTTTAAAAAGAAAACATAGGTTTAATCCCTGAAAAAATAGCTTTGAGAAAATCAAATTGGACCCACCAGGTCTGCGGAAGCAATACCTTCCTCAATGAGCACAGGGTACGTCTTGATATACATATAATCACTCCTTATATAGGCTACTAAATGAGCCCTAAGAATATTAATGTACTCCGCCTTATTTTACTGAACGGATCCTGAGTACGGTAATTATCATCTATTTACACACACATATATATAAAGAGATGTTTACAGCTTCATCTCATTTTCGTAGGTGTTGCAATTGTTTCTTCTTTTTAAGAAGTGATTAAAATAAATGATTGTAAGAAGCAACAATTTATAGTTTACAACTTTAGCTTCAATCAGCTTAAAGCTAAGTAAAAGTTCTCACTTACAAACACTCATTATTAACTTATTTGAAACCGAAAACTTAAAAGTACTTATTTTAAGCATTTGTAAACACTTCACACGCATTTCGAACAATAACAAGAAAATAATAATTTTAGTCCATGATGCCCTTGGAAGCCCAAACTGGAGCCCCCTTAGTCTTCTCCTCATAAGCTTCAGCAAACTTGTACTTTTGCTCATTCTGATGACCAAAATGCCCTCCATGGCCTCCATATCCATACCCACCACCATGGCTCATTCCAAGGGCATTATGGTACTTTCCCCCACCATGGGCAGAATAGCCATTTTGCATGCCATGTCGCTTCTCCTCCTCGTAACGACTTTCAGAATACTTTTCAGAGTAACCACCACCCCCGTTGCCTCCAAAACCATGCTGGTTGAAATGACCATTTTGCCCCCCATAACCATGCTGCTTATCCATGTTATACCCAAATTGACCATTATACCCCCCATAACCATGCTGCTTATCCATGTTATGCCCCAACTGACCATAACCATGCTGCTTATCCATGTTGTGGCCGGAATGACCATTATGCCCCCCGAAACCATGCTGCTTATCCATGTTATGGCCAAAATGACCATTATGCCCCCCAAAGCTATGCTGCTTGTCCATGTTATGGCCAAACTGACCTCCATAAGCATGGCTCTGCTTATCCAAGCTATGCATGAATTGACCACTCTGCCCTCCATAACCACCATACCCTCCATAACCAAGGTTGGTCATGCCTTTGTCGTCGCAGAGTTCGCCTTTCGCGACGTACTCCTCCTCCTCCACCGCGGCGTAGCGCTCCATCTGCATTTTTTTTTGTGATTTCTTGATTTTTTTTTTAATTTCTTGTTTTTTCTTAATGTTGGAAGTGTAACTTAGGGTTACTGCTTTTATAGTTTTCATGCATCAGTTTCTTTCCATTTGATTTGATTGATGATGAGGATGAATCTGATGCCCATTGACGAGTTTGCGTTGGAATCTTGATGAACAGAAAAAATTCTTGCATTTTTTTATTTTTTTTTCTTTCCACTTGGAGAATTTATAACGATAGTTTTGCATGGCCCGAAGTGTACAATATTAAAATAATTAAAAACATTTGAATTTTTTTATTAAATCTAAAAATAAAAAATAGTGAATAAAATATGTATATGAAGTCAAGAAAAATATTTAAAATTATCTATTTGAATTCTAGGAAATTATGTAAATAAAGTAAAGTAAATTTATGGTATACTAGATTCATAAGTTATTAAATATTTTCTTAATATGTCAAATTATTTTAGATTTATTTTAAGTATTAAATTATTTCTAAATTTCTATTGTAAATTTCCTGAGTATTTAAATATATTTTTTGTTTAATTTGTTATTTTTTGTATTTATTAAATATTTTTTATTTTTATTTGTTATTTAAATATTTCAAAGGGTCTTATTTATCTTGAATTTAAAAGGTCAAGGGTGTATATATTCGGCCAATTAAAAAGTCTAAAGTGTTTATTTTGGACGAAAAAATTGTCCATGGTCAAATTTAAACTTGATGTATAAATTGAGGGGCAAATTTGTCCAATTTCCTAATAAAAATTATAGGTAAAGAAAGACTTTTTGGAAGAAAAAATAATTTAAGATGATAGAAATAACTTACATAATATTTTACTTTTGCATTCCAAGAATTTCTAATTTCTCCCACAAAATTTAGAACGACTAGTATTTAGAAATAATGGGAGTAGTATTTTGCATTGTAAAATATCACAGGATCAACCATGCTGTGAATTACTAAACTTCTTTGTAAAACCTCATTGGACCTGCTATATGTCGGGTCAGACTAGACTGAAATTTTGTTATATCGAAAATTATGAGTCAGTTTGATCCACCTCTCTATAATACACTGAAATTTGTCTATTGACCTGCAGTTTGTTGGACCATTAATCTATAAGATCAGGTCTAACAGACCCGGCAATATTTTGAGCCACGACTTCTTCGATCTAATAGTCTAAAATGTGGAGCGGAACGATTTTGCCACATATAGCTAGAAGGGATCCACTCCTTTCTGGAGGAAAATTATGCTCTCAATTTGAGATTCTTATTATTTAACATAGAAAATGGAAAATGTATATTTTGTTGGAGAAATATATTATGATAATATATATATATACACACATACTTATATATACACATATATATATCAATCATAAAAAGCGATATTTAGTGATTGTTTTCCTAAAATATTTATTTTGATAATAATAATAATAATTTAAAAAAAGTGGTCCATAAATATTAAATCGTTTAACCAATCAAACACAAGATTCACCTCCAATGTGAATTGAAGTCACAATCATACATACAATCACTCCGACAAGTCATTCCAACAATGGAGACTAACTTCTCCACAAAAAAACATAAAACAAACCACTCATAAGGAGTATTTTTCCGTGCAATTCGAGTTATGAGTTGATCCGATTATAGATCGTGTGGAGTTTTTATTAATAGATATATCACAAAATATAGTACAGAATTATGAAAAAATTGTATTATGCTGAAATATAATTCATTTCTTCAAAGTGGGTAATATCTTTCAGTATAAATAATAATACATTTTTTCATGAAAAACTCAACATAATACGCCGATCTGCTAATAATCTGGCTTAGATCCATGCACCTGGTGTACATGAAATCTCTCTTGAAATTGAGTAAGATTAAAAGTGTTATCCGAAAGAGAATTAAAAGGTTCTTTATAAATTAAAATTCTTGCCCATGTTCAACCTTTTTTGAAAAAAAAATAATATTAAATAAATTAACGGGTGTAACAATTCAAAATGTCAATTTTCATATCGAACGTGGGGAATCTCAATTTTATAAATATTATTGGTTGATTATTCGAATCTATAAACTTTGCTTTGTTGATCTACATGACTATAATGTAGGAATAGTGATGGGCCGAATATACACCCATTTAGGATTAATTGCATAAAATGTACTCTCAGCTAACTTATCACACTTTTCATTTTGATTCTTCCCACTTAACTTTTTATATTCTTTAAAATGAAATCCCTCTCACAGTCTTCACCATCAAAATCTCTACATTCAATCTCCACCTTTAAAAAGTCAAAGAAAAAACAAATTCTACTCCCTCCGTTCCATATTAATTGACGTTTTAGGATGAAAGGAAAGAATTAAAGATGAAATATTTTGACAGACATACCCTCGCTAAAGATTTGACAAATGAAATATCTCTGATAAATTGAAAAATAGAGATATTTTGGATTCGAATTCAAAGAAAAAATTGGTAGAATTGATGAAAATTATGTAAAACGTCAATCAATTGAAACGTCCTAAAACGTCAATTAATATGGAACGGAATGAGTATTATCTTTTAAGTTTTAACATCCGTGTTCAATCAACTGTGATAACTGACAAATTCATTGGGAAGGAGAGAATATTATTTTTATTAGTTTTTACAATTTAGTTTTTTAAGTATAAAAAGTACGTGGATTATTAAATTTTGCAATTTGATGCATGAATTAACTTTACGGAGTAGTAACTTTTTTATGATAAGAAATTTAGATGGAATTATGTTTAATGTGGGGCCAATGTAACTCTGTCAGCCACGTCATCATAATCCCACCAAAATTGATTCATGCATCATATAGCAAAATTTGAAAAGTTCACACATTTTTCTACAGTGTTAAGAATAATACTCCGTCCGTTTTATATTAATGGGTTTTTATCGATTAAAGATCCGAAAGATAGGTCAACTATCAATTCAAGTCTTGAAAGATAATTTCTATCAATTCAGGGCTTAAAAGATTTGAAATTATCAATGAAAGACCCATAAATTCAAAATCATTATAGGGTCTGTTTGGAAAATTGCAAAACCTAAAAAATAAATTTATCTCGAAGTGATAAGTAAGGAAAATACGTCAAAAGTCTTTCACTACATTTTTTTAAAAAATTATCGTGATATATCTAAAATAATTAAATATTTACAATATTTTTTAAAATATTACAAATTAACAAAAAAATTATTTACATAAGAAAAAATACATTTTAGTGAAATATGTTTACATGAATTTAAATATTATGAACTCAAAAAGAAATTACAGATTTTTTTTATAAAAAAACTAATTTTTTTCCCATGTATGACTTAAAAAGGAAATTACAGATGTTTAAAAAAATAAATTAAAAAAACTAACAATTTCAAATATGAAATTACAGAAAATTCAAAAAATAATAAATTTTAAAAAATATCGTGAAAGACTTTTGACATAAATTTCCACTGCCTGTCACTTCGAGACAATTTTATTTTGTTTATTTTTATTTTGTGGGTTTTGAAATTTTCCAAATAGGCCCTCCAATGATTTTAGACTTATGGGTCTTCTATTGATAGTTACAAATCTTTTGGGTCCTGGATTGATAGAAATAATTTTTCAGGACCTGAACTAATAGTTGACCTATCTTTCGGGTCTTTGACCGATAAAAACCCAATATTAATTGATGTTTCAGGATGAAAGAGAGAAATTAAGGATGAACTATTTTGACCGATATACCATCAACTAAAGATTTGACCAAATCAAAATATCTCTTATAGATTGAAAAGTAGAGATATTTTAATATTCGGAAAAAATTGGTAAAATTGATGAATAATATGTAAAACGTCAATCAATTAGAAAAGGAAAAAGCATCCTAAGACGTCAATTAATATGAAACGGAGGGAGTATACGATTAAATTACAAAAATAAGTCAAAGTCATGTGTTTTTCTGCAATTACCCCATCAATTTCATATCACAGCTTAAATATTAATCTAAATATATAAGTAACGATATTAAGCGGAAAACATGGACTACATCTATACGTATAAAGCATTTTTTTTCTATTTTCTTTTTTTGGTCGGGGCGACAATTCAGATTATCAGATCGGCCAGATCCAGGCTGATTCAATTATATATTGAAAATTATTTGAAATGTGTAGTTATTATATTTTAAAATAAATTATTAATTTTGAGTTGATTCAAATTAGAATCAAATTAATGGGGTTGGTTTTAGAGTTCTCTCAGTAAATTCGAATCGAATTAGGAATTGTCACCGTACTTTTTGGTCCAACAAACATGCGAGTTTAAAACTACAATTGAGATAGGAATATAAAATAAAGTATCATCGAGCCAAACAGGTCCATTCCGTTGAGCTAAAAGCACGACGGACTATGAAACGATTCGAAAATTTTAATATATTTAACGGGATAATCTGGGAAATCCGATAATTTTTTGCTCGATAGAATTTTAAACCGCACTATCCGACATATAATATTAATCCAGTTGATTGAGCACAATCGAATCGGACCACCCAAATTACCGCATCTACTACCAACATAGTTGGATTTCAACCTTATACATTGTGTTTTTCTTTTTCTAAATTTGGTACAGACGTTGATGTGAATTTTTCGTAAAGAATATGCAAATAAAATTGAGTGCGACTGCAGGATAAAGATAATGTTATTTTTCTGTGATGTTTTTCTAATGATATTGGGATTTAGTCAAAATATTCTTAAATGAACACATTTTTTATGGTAACGATGTAGGGGTGATAATTCCTAACTCGAAAGATTCGACGAATTCAAAAAAAGTTTATTGTGAGAAACTCGAAATCAACCCAATACGAATCGACTTTGACCCGACTTGACTCAAAATTAAATACGAATTCGACCCGATGATCTGAATCGTTCCAAAACTGAACTCGAAGCCAATTCGATGATCCAAATTACCACCCCTAATATAATGTCTTCCATATAACAAAAAAGTTCGCATTATAGGTATAATTTGATCCGTTATATTTTAAACGTACGATGAGTAAATTCTAGTTTAGTGTAAGAGCCACAATCCAAACTTCATCGAAATTTCTAGTAGAAGTGAGTCGTTGCCTTTACAGATTATCATCTATTTAGACACACACGCACGCACATACACATATAATATATATGCATTATATTTATATGTATGTGTAATCTTGGAGGAAATTCTTATTTACCCAATCGATTAAAAAATGTTCAGAGCTTCATCTCACTCTCAGTTACTGGTGGTAAAAGTGATTCGGCCCGATGGACTGATTCAACCCGCCCAACATTTTCGATGGGTTGGACCAAAAAATTTGGCCAAAATATCATCAAACACAATTAATCAACCCGATAAACCAAAAGCACAACATATCATAAAGCGATCCGAAAATCATAGTACATTATAAGAGGAAGGATCAAACTTTACTCACTAATTTTTGACCCGATAAATTTCAAACTGACCCGACCTGATCCAATATATGACGTTAGCCCGATTGAATTACTCCCGATAACTCGTGGGATATGAATAGCGGGCTTTGCCATTTTAAAAAGGCCCGGCTACCCAATTCGTTTATATAAAAGGCAGATATCTGGGCCTATAGGCCCAAACGAGGCCCATTATCAACATTTAGAAAGAACAAAATTCAAAAAGGAAAAGTTTTTTAAATATATCATCTGCAACAATTGAATAAAGCATTGAGGTATAAATGTAATGAGCTGCACATCAGTGAGGATATTCCGACATGCCAACCTTCAAGAATGATTAACCATCATAAATTATTGCAGGGGTATCAGATTCTCTTTTCATCTGACTTTTTCACAATATAATTTTCAGTTACAAGATTCCCAAATAAATAAATAAAACCCCTTTCATCCCAAAATTCATTGTCTTTTTTTTTTTGTTTTTTAATTTGAATCATAATTAAAGAAATTGCTTGCGATTGAACTAATTTTCGCAGTCAATGAGCTAATCAGCTGGAAAAACATACTTAATTGTCACGTGCAACAACTTCCGATCAATTTTATTGGCGTAGCAACGAAAGCTAATGTTTTTTTAATACGAAATTGAACGAACGACAAAAAATAATTTCACGTGACATCGCACACTTTTCCAGT
Organism: Ajuga chamaepitys; assembly: GCA_958295605.1. Taxonomy (NCBI): domain Eukaryota; kingdom Viridiplantae; phylum Streptophyta; class Magnoliopsida; order Lamiales; family Lamiaceae; genus Ajuga; species Ajuga chamaepitys. The sequence continues at coordinate 64,017,350 of OY282498.1, read as the reverse complement.
CGATTTGCTCATCGACTACAAAAATTTATTCAAATACAAGTAATTTCTTTAATTATGAGACGAAATTGAAAAACAATATTATAGGATAAAAATCGAACAAGCAAAAAGTGATGAGACCAAAGTAATTTTAGTCCTAGATATTTCAGCCGCCTTCCCCAGCCTGCCAGACCAATGCCACATATCGAGTCAGGCCAGGTAACCCGAAATCTTGTCAGGCTGAAAAGTGGTGGATATTCGGGCTACAATCGTACAGCCCAACCCGCATAAAATGTCAGGCGGGCAGGACCAATTTTGCTTAACCTACACTACTTATCTAAACAATCAGCAACTCAACATAACAAGAACATCAAAAGGATCAAAATCAAGAAGCAGAACACGATTCACAAACAACAGATGAATAAATTATAGTCCACATCAAAAATTTCCTAAAGGCCAGGAACAATGAAACCTCGGGGCATAATCGAACAATCGCAGCGCGTAAGTACAGAATAACGACAACCCCAGTTACAACACACACCCGATTTTCCCCCGATGCTCTACTCGTTCGCATGAAACACTCCAAGAAAAAAGTTATATACAAACCTCAATCTAGAAGAGAGTCCACATTCCACATATGTCCATTTCTTTCAAAAGCTTGTAAGAAAAAGAATGATAGGCAGACATGTAGCATGGTTTATAAAAAACACACACACTGCAGTCATCTGATAATTTGTCAAGACTCAATATTCATCCTTCCCCCATAGTCAAAGCCGAAGATCCATACCTATACAAAGAATACGCGATAAATCCTGTCAGTTGGATTCAGCCACTCTCTCTTAAGCAGTTCCCGGGTAGTAGGAACTTCAATTGATCAGCCTCCTCCAGAAGATACGCAGGGAGATGAACAGCTGAGTACGAATGTGGAATGGGGCCCAATTTCCCAATGATGTCCTTGAACGTATACTCTTCGGGCAGCATATCAAACAAATCTGCACCTTTGCAGATTACTTTCTGGATCCGCTTTGGGTTCAAGAAATGAGAGAATCTCACCCGGTCAACGTGGCTGTAAGCTTTCATCTTGAATATAAACTCGCTGATGCGGCGAAAGCAGAAGCTACAATGCCACCCCGCATCCGCCAAGATTTCGTCTGACTGCCTATAGTGCGCGTATTTCGTCTTTCCAGATTGGTAAACATGGACAGAAGCTCTCCAGCTATTGTTATCGAGGAGAAACTCGAAAGAATACAGATAGTTCTTTAAACGAAGATGAAGGACAGGGGGTATATTATCGCACCACCTCAAGAGATTGATAGTGTGTCGACTCGGAATCTCATCAACATCCGACATTATCAGCAAATCATCGTCTTGAATACCTGCCTGTTTAAGAAGGTAGTCCAACGCAAGCCTCTGATACGCTTCTTCCACAAATGGGTTTTCGCCCCTCTTGAATCTCCCCGGGGCTTGCCCGTAAGTTAACCTCGGCTCAACAAATTTGAACTGATCACGGACAGAAGAGAAAACAAGAGGTTTCGGGAGACCAGTGAAGGTTGAATTCGATTCAAGTAGCACGAATTCTGTGACATAAGGGTTCAGCTCCTTCCAACGTACTTTAAGCAGGTCTACCTCATTGCTGAACAATACGGCATCATATACACGCCTAGGGTAATTGCGTACCCCCCAACCATGAAGCTTACAGAGATTCTCCATAGATACGTTTTCGTGATAGTAGTGAGGCATCTCATGGAAAGGTTTAGGTGGAGACTCCCATAACGGGCGAAGAAAGTAAGTGATTTTTTGGCCGTGGACGTATATAACGAAGAGACAAGTTGGAATCAACATAAAGAGAAACAGGCAAGCTTTTATGTCGAGGCCGCGTAGAATGCATTTTAATCTCGTCATGCTCAAAACTCGTCCTGAGTCCTGCAGTTTAGAGATAACAAGCAAAATTTAGAAAAACAATTGACAAAGAATATGTTTTCAGAGATGAAGTTCAATCTGCTAGAAACAATCCAACTCTTCATAGATCATTTTAGAAGAATTCAAATTAGGGATGGCAATCCTTGACTCGAAAAGACAACACAAACTCAAACCCACCCGAATTCACTGAGAAAAACATGACACAAACAAGATTAACCCAATTTTATCCCCAGTTGACCCGATATCGAGCAGGAACAGATAATCCGAATTGCCACCCATAAATTCAATACCTCCAATCGTCTTTAAAATCAAATGATGAACAACAGCCAAAATTATCAAAGGACGAATAATTCTTTCAAATGAAAATTTCTAACAGCAGAATAGTTGAAAGAATTCAGAAAAAGAAGATGTCTCCAGATCACCATTCAAACCAAAAAAAACATACACAAGACACAAAAAGAAATTGAATGAAAAAAATAACAGGATCTAGAAAATTCGACAGCTGATTTCTTCCCGGAAATGAGAGAACTAGGAATTGATCTAATTCCACAACAGTCAAAACCCCTAATTAATGCCCTAACCAAACAGGAGTCCCAAATTTTCCTCCCCGGCAATCAAAATTAAAAAAAATCGAGCATTGAACATTCGAATTCTATGAATTTCGCGTCCAGTTGCAAATCCTCATTGGGGCAACTCGAGTCGATATATATAAACCAAAACCCCAATTAATCAACCAAAATAAATAGAAAACGAAATTACCTCATCATAGGCATCGCCACATATATCATCAGATTTCTTCGAACAATAATGAGATCCCCCTTCCGCCACCATATTCACCTTCTCCCAAATTCTCGATACACCGCTCATTCTCTCTCCCTCTCTCACTCTAAGCTTTTCAGCCCAAATTAGTTTAAACAAAAGAAGATCTCTCTCTCTCTCTCTCTACAGTCGAAAATTCCTGAAAAATCTGCAGACAACCCTAGCTCTTTTTTAATTGCGAAGCACTCAAATTATTTATATCCAAGATTGGGGAAAAAGACAGTTTAGGAATTACCGAAACATGAATTCCAAGAAAGGGGAAGAAATATAGTGCGTGTTTATGTGTGAAGAAGAAACCCTGATGAATGGGTGGCAGTTGTCAATGTTACAATGAAGCCGTTTCTCTTGTCTTCTACCCCACTTTAATACACTATGGCCATGGAGGGAATATTGGGCTTATTTGACCAAAATGCCCACGTTGCTAGATGATGCCCTGTGGGTAATTTGGTCTTTTCAAGACGGAATTTGGGCTTGGTCCCGACGACGCGTCCATTGACTCAATCAAGAACTCAACCGAGTCTTTCTGGCAAACGAGTTTGAGAGCGATATATGGATAAAGCGGAGTTGGCCATTCGGGGTACCCGGTTCAGCCACTCGCGTAATAATATATGTCGGGGGCCGGGCCGAAAGCTCAATCGGTCGAAGTGGCAATTCGGATGGTACAATTCGATGAGATCAACACTATATATTGACTTATATCGAGTTGGTCAGGGTAAAAAAATTAATTGGAACTAATCAGCTCGGCCCAATCTATCTTCCTGTAATATATTAAGATTATTTGTTCGGTCCGCAATCTATCGACTTTTTACCCATTAAATCGAGTATCTCGTATCAAATTTTTGAACCGATTTTACCCTCTCCATATGTCGGGTCAATACATTTTTTTATTGTTCAATTATCAGTGAATATTTGTATAGATTCTTCACTTGTGAAAATGGTTATAGCAGTTCTTCAGTTATACACGAAAAATGAAAAATATTCCTTAGTCATAAAAATATTTATAAAGGTCCCGAGTTATGAGAAATATATTAATATATATAACTTATTTTGTAAATGGATTTATAGAACATAATTTTAATAACTAAGGGGTATTTACAAACATCTTTTTATGACTTAAAGATTTAAAAACATTATTTGATTATTGAGGGACCGACCTTTATAAAAATTTCCATATTTAGGGATCTTTTAAAATATTTATAGATAACTAAGAGACGTATTGCCTAAATGTTGAGTCAAACTTGATCAATCTTCCTAAAATACGAAGTGGCCCGTCTGATCATTGGCTTATCGAGTGAGGCTTATTATAGATGATATTAGGGGTCTAAGATTTCTATGATTGTCTAAAATGACAAATAAGTTGGTGGACTTATTTTCGGCCTCTAGCTAAAATGATTTAAATTAATTATCCGAAAGATTTGGTTTTTGAATTAATTTTTGTGTTGATCATTATTTAAAAGCAAAAACTTTGGTAATTCATGTTACAGAAAGACAAATAGTTTTTTATGGAAGAAAGATAAATAGTTAAATGAGTAAGTAATTGTCAATTTTGTTCACTGTATTGCTACTACGATGTATGGTTTATTTTTTTGCACAAGGGTAAGAGATTTTTGGAAAGGAAGTTGTTTTTGGGCTTCAGTAAAAATGATGAAGATGACTTCTTTTCAACAATGTGGTGATCTTATTTGCAAACTATCCGGTATTGAACTATTTCGATTGTTTGCGGTTGCTTTATGATCGGTCCAGCAAGCGATTTGATCTTTGATTTTGTTGTACATCCTCAATTCGATGCGCTTAGATATGGATGCGGCAGTGAATGATACAAAGGGGTTGTACGGTGTTGGTTTTGTATTGCCAGATGCTTGTGGAATGTAGTGGCGTCTTCTCATCCAATTCCTAAACATTTCTATGTAATGGATGCGGAGTTGGAAGCTTTGGAGGGTGAGATTAGATTCTGTGTGGATTGTAGTTACGAAAATATTAGTGTGTATTCGAATTATTTACTCGATGACAGTCACGAATCAAGGTGATTCTTTGAATTATTCTGGTTTCCCTATTGATGAAGTTCGAACATTGTGCCAAGGGCGGCAGGTTTTGGCGTTTATCATATATTCCCTTCATTTCATAAAAAGAGTTGTATATAAATAAATAAAGTTTTTTCCTAAAATAGGAGTCTTATTTCCAAAATCAACGTCTCATTTTACTAATTTAATTTTTTTGATTTCACCGTTCGGTTAGATGCAATTGAATAAGTTAACTAACATAAGTTGTGTGGAAGAGCATTAATGATTTTTTAAGAGTTGTATCTTCTTCATTAAATTGGCTAAAAATCACATTTTCAATCAACACTCTTGTATTTCACAATGCTTATCAAGCGACACATGTACTTAATGATATCACTAATAAACACTTATCGTGTTTTAAAGATCGTATAACACAAATCAAACAAGTAATGCAACAAAGGATTCAAATTAGCGTATTATGGGACAAAATGAGTAATTGTATTTGGATGATATCTATTTGTGGATATTTTGCCTATGGAGTTTGAGCTCTTAATTCTTTTCATATATAGTTGCAATATACTTTATTTAAGTATTCTGTTAGAATACTTACCTATTTATATAATATACAGATTATGTACTTGTTAATATTTTGGTAATATGTATTTTCGAATTTGAATACTCTAGAATAAATGTTTGGTGCATTAAGAGATAGATTAACACATACAATTTATCAATAAAATGTAAACACGTAGAGCCACATTATATGTATCTTTATCTCTCTTAATGCACCATGCATTTACTCAGATTCTTCAATCATTTATAGTTCCTAAAAGTCCCTTCATTACGAAAATAGTTGTAAAGGTTCTTTAATTTTTCTAAAAATTTCAAAAAGTTCTTCAATTATTAAAAATGATGATTAAAAAACCTTTACAAATATTTTTATAATTAAGAAGACTTTGTGAACAATTAAGAGGCCTAAATATATATTTTGTTTGTGAGTATGTATATGTGAGTCACTATTTGGTTTTGAGATTGAAAGAACAAGCATATAAATTGGATATTTTGCATAGGTTTGACTGATTCAGCTAAGCCAAACAGGACTTCATGGGACAGTTAGCAGTTAGCATTGTACTATGTAGTTATATTGCTCAATGATTTACAAGAATTTATGCGACAACATGCCTAAAGCTGTATGATTTGGACATTAGGAAATGTTGTCTGTGTATGGCATGTTTGGTTCCGCCCAACAAAGGTATTTGGATAAACTTTTTAACTTCTTTTTGATAATAAACACGGTACGAAGAGGTCATGTGTTATCTAATAAAATCATGATAATTTTGATAATACACAGAATAATATATATCACACATATACTATGAGCTAGAGATATAAGATTTAAGGTCAGAATATAGAATATAAAGCAACATCATATTATCCACATCACTGGATAATCCGTTAATTCTTCATTTTTTATAAGCATACACAAGGCACCGTGAAGTTTATAAGCTCTTTAGAAAAGTAGAGTTTTTTACAAGAAAGACCTTAATTTTGAAATGTCTTAATTTGGGGCTTGAATGATGGAAGTGCCTGAGTTTTGAGTTTTTCCAATTTCGAGTCTAGATTTTGAATTTTATTCTCAATTCAGAGTTTATGTCTTGAAAAATAAAGAATATGATCGGATTTACGGAAGGTTCAGTACGATACATTGAAAATTTCAATTAACGACGTACATAATCTTTCGTATATTGAATAATGTTTCATATTTTTCAAGACGTATGCCCTAAATTAAAAACGAAATTCAAAACTCAAGCCCCTAATTGAGAAAAACTCAAAATTTAAGGCATGAATTGAAAACTTTCAAAATATAGGCTCTGAATTGATACATTATCCACAATTCATGTCTTCTACTGGAAATTTCCCCTTAAAACGTGTTTGGTAAAATTAAGTGTTAAACGACATATAAAGCCTAAATATAATCCCATAGAGATTATAAACTATAAGCAAAGTATCATTAGTCCCTAAACCTAAACTAAACTAAACTATACTCAAATTACACATTCTTCACATATTACAAACTTCACATAATATTGTTGTTATAATTTAAATAGGGATTAAAAGAATTTGTACAATTACATGAATGTAATTGGACACGTCAAAATCTCGATTTCGGACTCCACATCAATAATTAGAGGCCAAAACTTGATAGGATACTTTGAATTGAAAAAGATTATAACGATAGTTTATTTTTATATTACAATCGAAAGATTATATTACAAATGATAATTGATTAAAAGATCGTAAACTTTACATAACTTACTCCATATTTTTTTCCAATTACCCCACCAACAAAGATGGCAATTCGAGCGGTCGGATTAGCGCAATTGGCCAAGGGGTATTCGTAACAATTTTCAACTTTTTTTTTTTTTTTAAATCCCACATGCGAATTGGAAATTATTTATTTTGTGATTCCATAAGTAGAAAGAAAAATATAATTGACAATAACAAACGCCTAAATCAAAGGCCTCACATGGTCTACTAATCATTGAAGTATTCTAAAGTTCCTACCAAATTATTTTAAATTTCTTTGTAACCTACTATCATATTATTATAATTATAATAATTATTAGGACTGAGATTAGTGACTACAAATTATTATTTTTTCAGAGGAATTATTAATTAGATTGGTTTAAGCTTAATCCGCCAAATTAATGCTTGCGTGGCATAAATTTTAAATTCTTGTCGAAAATTCAAATCTTCCTAAATATTATGAATTTTACTAAATCTCCCTGTATATATTATTTTTATTAATATTTATATATTTGTAATTTATTATAATTCACTTACCATATATTTACATTTTTTTATTGTTTTTGTTTGGTTTACTGTGTTTGAAAACTTATTTAGTTATTTTGGTGAATATTTTTTTTATTTACTAATGTAATTATATATATATATATATTTATATAAATTTTAGAATTATTATATTAAAAATAGTGGCACAATATTGTACATTTTGGAAAAAAAAACAACAGTATGTGTAGGATAAGACGAGTTTTCTAAGAAGACAGGGTAAAGCTAATTATGAATCATCATACGAATCTTGAAAAAGGCCAAATTCATTTTGGCCCTGACTCATTGTCATCCCGGTAAATTAACATTATATTCATATATCTACCAATATAATTAACAAATAAAAATTTGTGTTTATGTATTTTACACTACAAAGTATAACACATGATTAAAATGGTAGCTCGAGTTGATAATATTTATCCAGTCCGTCCGATATTTCTGACGAAATGTATCATAAGAATTTTAGTCTAAAATTTTATCACTCAACTAGTCCAATTCGACGAAGTGACCCAATAATAATTTGGACTGAACATAATAATTTTCTGTCGGTTGAATTTCAATCAGGCCCGACGTATATTGTTGTCATGACGGGCTTTCTTGGACCGGGCCGGCAGCCCGAATTGCATTGGTAGGCCATGACTGAGAATTCAATGCAATCGAGAGCATTGTGGATAACTCTTTCAATGCATTTATGCTTTTTTAGCAACTCTTTCAGAATTAATACAGTTGAATAGTACACGCTTTTTAATTCTGACATTTCTAGCCTTTTGGTTGAAACTTGAAACATTAAACCTTAGCATCCGTGTAATGGTCTATTTGAATGAACCTTGTATGCAGGGACGGAAACGAGGGCGCAAGTGGGGGCGGTCGCACCTCACAATTTTTCAGAAAAAAAAATTAAAGAGTATATGTGTATAGTGCAATATCAAAAAAGACTTGAATTTTGTCCCTTAAAAGATTCTGAAATCTCGTCTTCACTGTCACAACTTCTAAATACATTAATTAGTCCTTGTAGATAAGGAATCAAAATTTATTATTGTTGAACAAAAATTATATAGTCCCCTGACTAAAATTTATGCATGATAGGGATGACCCGGTTTCTTCGGGCCGGGTTAATCCTAAGCCCATTCACCAGTTCAGCGAACGCGCCAGCAAACGCGAAGACCCAGGCCCAACAGGCCCAGCAACACGCATTCGGTCCAGCGAATCAAATCTGTTCCGTGAATCAAGGCCCATGATCTTTTCCCAACCGCCATGCAGATTTGGTGGGCAAGATTATAGGGATTTAGTTAGGGTTTGGGTTTAGTAGGATAAATGGAGGAAAAGAACTCTGAATTAGGGTTCGCACTTTGCTTTCTGTAATACGCACTGTAAACTCAACATTCGAGTAAAAGAAACACCTCGGCGATTGCCGTTTTCTCCCCGTGGACGTAGATCTCCGGATCGAACCACGTAAATTCCGTGTTTTTACATTCTGTTCTTGTTAATTACTGTTCGATTGTGTGATTACCGGATTGAGCATTATCAAATGATGCCCCCCCCCCCCCCCCCCAGCCGAAGCGAGGTAGGAGCTTCGGTTGTCACCGGGGTGGAACCGTAAGCAAGAAGACCGGGGTCACTGGTAGGCCGAAGTGTTCATGCGTGACGGAGTGTGTCCGCGTCCCTGGGACCTTGAGGAGCAGTCAATGGACGCAGTGCCGAGTTGGGCCGAGGTGTTTGGGACCTATAATGAGATATCGAATTTCCCAGAAGCGAAAAACGCGTTGTAAGTATATTACAGTCTGGCCGAGGTGGAAGGTACACCAGAGTGAGTAGTCTGGCCGAAATGGTGGGGGCACCGGAGTGTGGTAGTATGGCCGAGGTGGAAGGTACACCGGAGTGTATCTTGAATCTTCCTGAAGAAGGGTGAGGCTGATGTGATTGGCGGCGCCATAATGAGAGAGAGAGAGACGTGAAGTGACACGCTCTGCGAGTTCCAAGACAGCTGTTCCCCACGCGCCTCGGTAACTGTAAAGCGCGTGAAGAGCACGCATGAATCTCCATCACTGAATTTGAATAGGCTGCATCAGAGCCGTCGGTTTTTTGCATTTATATTAGGAATAACTGCACAGTAACTTTTCATCTTCTCCATTGTGATTCATCTGTTATAGAAAGCGGGAAAAAGAGGAACTTTGCGTTTGTGATTCATCAGAGATAAAAAATTTCTCGAATCCATCCTTTCGAATTCAAATCAAGTAAGTATGTCATCCTCTTCATCTTCTTCATCTTCTGCCCCATCTTCGGCCTCGATCAAAGTAGTAGGAGATTCGGATAAACCGTTAGATATCCCCCCCCCCCTATCATATATCATTCCGGAGAAGGATGTGATTAGAACCATAAACAGAGTCGATGGTTTAGAGTGTAATACCATGATGGTATCGTTTTATGAATGCCCGGCGGTGGATCTTGAGGTATCCTCTATAGGGTTACGGATGTCGCGGGGGCAACTTGAGAGGGAACTCCCATCATTTTATCTTCCTTTCGACCTTGATTACATAATTCCTACCCCCGAGGATAGGGCCTGTTGCCCACCGCAGGGGTTTATGGCCGTATATATTGACCCCCTTAGAGTAGGTTTGAGATTGCCGCTGTGGGGCATAGTCGTAGAGTTGTTAAGATACTACGGCATTGCCCTCTGCCAGTTAGCGCCGAACGCGGTGAGGCAGTTGGTAGGATTCACTATAGTTAGTAAACAGGCCGGAATAGAGCCAACGGTAGAGCTTTTTAGGTTTTTCTACCAGCTTAAGAACTTCGGGAAGTCTAAGGGGTGGTACTCCTTTAGTCCTCGAGCCCGCGGAGGGTTCAAGGTTCAAAACCCGAGCAAAGTAGAGGGGTGGAAGGAGAGGTTCATATTTGTTAGGAATAAAATAGCCCTCCCGAAGTGGAGGAGTGACGAGGTGCAGGATACCGCTCCTGTAGAGAATCCGGGGCCCGAAACGAGGCACATATTCCTGCAAGTGGGGACTTTCCAAACCCTTTGTTCCGAGGAGGAACTGGAGAAGGCTGGGCTTAGCCCATATTATTCGGGAAATGGAGATGCCGAAGAGGGTAGGAGTTCTTGTGTCCTGTTATTTAAGTTTACTGTTTTGCGCAGAATTAACCATTGATATATATGCAGTGGGACGCTTCGGAAAGCAACCGGCATCGGGGAGCCCCGCCAAGACTGAAGCGGCCAAGAAGAAGGGGAAAGCCGCGGAAGTATCTTCCCGGGGGAAGATACCAACCGGTGCGCGCCCGTCGACGGGGTCGGAGGAAAGAGTGACGCCGGCGGGGTCTCCGGCGTTGTCAAAGAAGAGGCCGGAGCCTACTGGGACGCCACAGGCTCCATCCAAGAGGCCCCGGACGGGGGAGAGCTCGCAGGTAACACTCAAAAACGTTGCTCATTACGTGAACTTACGCGAGGTGTATAACCGAGGTCTAATCCATGTGCCGCGTTGTGTTTAACTTATCCAGGGGGAGCAGGCGATCCCCAGTATGCTGGGGTTTGACAGCACGGATGCCGAGAAGATTCTTCGGCTGGCCAAAGGGATTATAGAGGTCGGCCTGAAGAGCGAAGTAGAAGCCAAGGAAGGGCTAGCCGCGACGGCGCGGGATCTTCGCGCGCGAAATGACAAGCTGGCGTATGACTTGACCCAGGCACGCAAGAGGGCTGCGCTGGTTGAGGCCGAGATCGCGCGTCTGCGCGGTGTGGAGACGGAAAATCATGGCCTCCGAGGTGAGCTGATGCAACTGCGAGCGGAGATGGAGGCGAGGGAAGCAGCCGTGGTTGGAGGGCAGGGGGCTTTGCTGAGGGCCTTCGCTGATAAGCTGTTCAAGACCACGACCTTCCTCGACTTTCAGACGAAGTTCGTGGCAATAGGGGATAAAGCCACCCGAGCCATGGTGCTGGAGGAGGTGAAGGAGGCGTACCCGGATGTGGACATTACTCGTCCAGAATTCGGGTATGACCCTGAGGCAGCGGCCGAGGTGGAAAAGGCCTACTACGCCTCTCTAACGGAGCTGCCGGAGTGGCCGCTGGTGAATGCACTCGGGGAGAAGAGACAGCTCCTAACTGCCGCAGAAGTTGCGAGCTGCGAAGTGGACCAGGACGCTGAATTCCTGGCCTTCTGCCGGGGTGAACTGGTCCCAGCCCCCCAAAACACCGAGCCCCTCCCACCGATGGAAGCCGAAGTCCCTGCTGAAACCGAGGCCGTTGTAGCAGCCGAAGGGGGAAATGCTGAAGTGTCTGAGGGCCAGCAAGAAGAGTTGCCCGAAGAGACTGAGGCAATTGAGCGGGAGGTCAGTAGATCCCCGCAAATTTAAACTTGTAAATTTGTAGAAATGTTAGGGATGATGTAATTGAACAATTGTACTCTTGCAACTTGAAATACAATTCTCGTTTCCTGGACTCTTGCTTTCTGTTTACTTGTATGATCAATTTATGTTTGTTGCCGAACTGTATGTAACTTCTTACATACTTGAGAGTAATTGAACTTGTTGTCGTCGTTGTCTGTCTAGAACACCGCGGAGCTGCACGAGACAATAAAGAAGTTAATGAAATCACTTGAGTGGTTCCGCGGAGAGAAGAACCGTCTGGAAATGCACGTAGTGCCTAAGCTGAAGAAGCAGATAGCCTCGGCAGAGGAGAAGGTGGTCGAGGCCAATGAAAGAGCCAAAGACTTCGAGATGAAGTATCGAACCACAGCTGCCGAGATGAGCCGCGTCCGCGTTCACCATAAGGAATATGAGCGGATTCTGTCCGAGTTCGGTCTTCTAACTTTTGAAGAAGTAGAAGAGCGGACTGTTGAAATCCAGAGTGACATCGCGGCGTTGATGTCGAGGAGCTCGGTCGAGTCCGCGGAGCTCGTGAGGAAAAGAGAAGTCCTGGAACTGCTGCTCAGTATGTATGAAGGGCTGAAGGGCCGAATCAGGCGGAGGCCTTCTACCGAAGAGTTCATTGCGAGCACAAGCCAGGACCGAAGTACACAGAAAGCTCCTCGGAAGGAAAAGAAGACCAAAGGCAAAAAGAAGCCCTCTGAGCAGAGCAAAGGCATAGTCATCCGAGAGCCAGCTCTGGTGACTATAACTGAAGAGGAGCCCGTGACGATTGCCGAAGAGGTAGCCGATGAGCTTGCTCAAGAGATTGAGGTGATGGTCCCGGAGGAATGGGACCCTGAGCAATGGGCTCAAACCCCGAGGTCCGCGCCACAACAAACCAACCGAGAGCTGATAAGTAGAAAAATATGCATTATTTATATTGATAGGAATGTGATTTTATTGCATTTTATTTTTCTACTTATTTGCACACTTAAGTCAAATACTCCAAAGCTGTGTTTATTGTGAAATTGCAGTGAATTTGGAGTAATTTTGGAGTAATTAGAATGGATCGACGAGTAAAGGAAGAACTGGGCCGGAATTGGCCCAGTTGAAAGGAGAATCGTATGGAAAAGAAGTGTTTGGCCCATGGAGAGTAGAAGCTGTGAATATGGGCTTAATTAGTTAAAAAGGGACGGTGGCCCAATTTTTCTGTAATCCAACGTGAGGGGCTGTTAAAAGCCCAATTGAATCCTTATAAAAGGGGTCGTCCATACGAGAATTAAGGGGGCAGAATCCATACAGGAATTGCAGCAGTAGTCCATACGGGAGTCCATACGGGCGTCCGTACGGAAACTGAAGGAGGAAGCGTCGAGGAAGCGAGCGTTTCGTCGTCGATTTCGTTTGCTTTTATTTTCCGTTTATTTTAATTATGTCTTTCTTTTATCAAGTTTTAGACAATAGTTTAGTTATGAGTAGCTAGGTTATTTTATACTAGTTTGAAGGGATGTTGAACTCTATTCGTTTTGATGATTAATTGATCCGTAATTGAATGTTGATTTATTATTTCCCAACTTCTTTATGTTACTTGATCTTATAACCCATGATTGGTTGATTGCTTGATTTGATAGGGCCCGTCGAATTAGGTTATTAATTTATCACTGCTAGGTTATAAAATTATAATCCGTAATTGTTATAGTTTTATAATCGCGAGTAGCAATAACGATTAATTCGTTATGGGTAACATTAATCTAGGCCATCCGGATCGAGCGTATGTATTTGGAGTCTAGTCTGACCTATTATCCTAATTATTAATGCGTTTAATGAATTAAATCTAGGGAGCGTTTTCTAGGTTGTTCAATTAAATAGGGTTAGCTAATGATCGTATCTTAGTTGACTATTCTTAAGAGATAATTCGGGCCGACAGAGCTTGTTGTCGGTCTAGGGTTAGAAGGTTGAGGGATAATAATCAGGTTTAATTAGTTAATTAATTTGTAGACGAATAGGGGATACTGAATTGAGAACTAGTATTACCTTTAATATTTGTTTAAGTCAAGTTAATATTTGTTTAATTGAGTCTTTAAGGTCTTTAGCATTATAATTGTTTATTTGATTAGTTAGTTAGTAGATTATTAAAACTCAAAACCCCCTTTATTTACTTTTATTGTTTATTATTAATATTAGAAGCATAATTAATTCATCCACTCCTTGTGGGATTCGACCCTTACTTATCGCTGCTACTAGTTAGTAGAGGTAGAGAAGGTATTTAATTTGACGTGCCCCGACAGTGCGGTCAAGAGCGGACCAGAGATGAAGCTCAGAGGCCAGAGCCTAGAGAAAGTCCTCGGCGAAGGGAACCTCGAAGGGATGACCGAGCCAGAGCCCGGGAGGGTAACAGAGCCGGAGCCCGAGGTCAAGGATCTTCAAGATCCCGGAGGACCCAATACAGACCGAGGAGCGGGTCCCAGCGCCGGAGCGCGCAATATTGGCTCGGGGGCCATAGACAGTAGCTTTTGTTTGTTGCTTTGTCGTTTTTTTTTTTTTTTTTCTTTTGGAGTCTTATGTAAAAAACTATTTGATTTGAATATTCAGAAGTTGATAATAAAACTGTTGTAACGTGTACAAACTGGAGTAACGAAGATAACTTGTTACAAATCACTTTAATCGGGTGTTCGGGAACGTAATAGAAAATTTGTTAACTGTTTTAAGTAGGTGTTCGGGAACACGGTTTGGATAAATCCTATCTCCCCGGACGGATCAGGCGGGAGTAAAATTCCTCCCCGGACGGATCAGGCGGGAGTAAAATTCCTCCCCGGACGGATCAGGCGGGAGTAAAATTCCTCCCCGGACGGATCAGGCGGGAGAAAGCGTTTCTCCGGTTAAACAGACGAGAAAGTGATGTGAGTCCGGGGACTAATATGCAAACCTCCTCGGACGGACCGAGAGAGAGAGGTTTGATTGTCCGGAGACTAATAATAATAGTACGATAGTGTTAGGGCGTCCCCGTAACGTAAAGAATTAACACAGTAAGTTACGCAAGCAAGAAATTTTATTCAATGACAAAAGCCGGAGCTAACGCGAAAGTACAAAGTGAAATAACAACTATAAAGGGAATTAAAGAAAGGATAGTACTTGCGATGTGGCCCTCATAGATAGAATCGCCTCAAATTTGTGATGTGCCAACTTCGGGGGATCGGGGTCCCGTTGATATGTTCAAGCTGATAGGATCCAGAGTCATGTACAGCAACGACTCGGTAAGGGCCTTCCCAAGAAGCATGTAGTTTGCCCTCAGGGGCAGCTTTGCTGGCCGAGTTGAGCCGAAGGACTAAGTCCCCGACATTGAACTGTGTACCTCGAACCCGGAGGTTGTCATACTGAGCAGCTCGCTGTTTGTACTTAGCCTGTTGAATGAACGATTGTTCTCGGCGATTCTCGAGCTCATCCAGATTTGCGCGAAGAGCCTCGTCATTATTATCCGGAACTAATGTGAGGAGGCGAGGACTCGGCACACTGATCTCAGCGGGGATAACGGCTTCGGAGCCGTAAGTAAGGCTGTAAGGAGTCTCCCCGGTGGAGGTGTACGGCGTTGTACGAATAGCCCATAAGACTTGTGGAAGGTTCTCAGCCCAGAGACCTTTGGCATTATCCAGGCGCTTTTTTATTCCCGTGAGAAGGGTCCGGTTGGTGACCTCAACCTGCCCGTTTGCTTGAGGGTGAGCCACCGAAGTGAAAATCTGTTTGATGTGGAGTTCTTCACACCATGAGCGGAATGGATCATTGGCGAACTGTTTACCGTTGTCCGAGATGATAGTGCTCGGGATGCCGAAGCGACAAACAATATTGCGCCACACAAACTTTAAAATGTTCTGTCCGGTGATAGCCGTAAATGGTTCGGCCTCGACCCACTTAGTGAAGTAGTCTACTGCAACGACCAGGAATTTCAACCCTCCCGGAGCGACAGGGAAAGGCCCAACAATATCAATGCCCCATTGGATGAACGGCCATGCACCTTGGATTCCGGTGAGCTCGGTCTGTGGCAAATGCTTCACCCTGGAGTGTAGCTGACACTTACTGCATCTAGTCACTAAGTCGTGAGCATCGTTGAACAGGGTAGGCCAATAGTATCCCCAACGAAGAACTTTTTTTGCTAAAGTCCGGGAACCGATATGGCTTGCACAGGCCCCTTCATGAACCTCCCGCAGAACTTGAATGGCCTCGGCAGGGGCGAGGCACCGAAGATTCGGTTGTAGGTACGATTGTCGATATAGAACTCCATTATGAAGGGAGTATTTGGGGGCTTTGAGCACAACTTGCCGAGCTCGTAGCTTGTCAGTGGGCAAAATCCCATCTTGGAGATACTGAATGATCGGAGTCATCCAGTTCGGATCACTGTCGGTCAGTACCGAAACTGTAGCCTCATGAATTGCTGGATGGGAGAGGTCTTCAACCTTGATATCCGGAGACATATTAGTTTGGACCGCGGAGGCCAACTTGCTGAGTGTGTCTGCCCTGGAATTTTGAGCACGCGGGATTTTCCGGATAATAACTGTATCAAAAGTTGATATGAATTTGAGTGCTAGAGCGCGATACCTGACCATTGTTTCTTCTTTGGCGACATAAGTCCCCTGGATTTGCTTAGACACGATCTCGGAGTCCGTGAAGAGCTCTAGGTGACGAACACCTAAAGATTGTGCGAGCCGGAGCCCGGCGAGGACTGCCTCGTATTCCGCTACGTTGTTAGTCACCTTAAATTTGAATCGGATGACATATTTAACCTCGACCTCCTCGGGATCGATGAGAAGCAGCCCGGCACCACTTCCTCGGACCGTGGATGCTCCATCCACAAATAGTTGCCACATCCGTGGTGAAGGAGCGAGTGTGACGCGGTGCGGTGTATCATTGTCTGCGGGGGACTCATGATTGTCTGCCGGGGTTTCGGCCAGGAAGTCGGCAAGCGCTTGCCCTTTAATTGCTCGGTGGGGGAGGAACTGGATATCATACTCCCCTAACTCAATTGCCCACTTGGCGAGGCGCCCGGACACCTCGGGTTTCACAAGGATCTGGCGTATAGGGTGATTGGTCAGGACTCGTATTTCACGTCCCTGGAAGTATGGCCGAAGACGCCGAGCTGCCATAACAAGGGCCAAGCGGTTTTTTCAAGTTCTGAATATCGCGTCTCGGCCCCATGGAGCACCCGGCTTGCAAAATATACGGGATGTTGAACCCCCTCCACTTCGCGCACAAGAGCGGCGCTGACAGCTTCTTCGGCGGATGCCAGATATAAGTACAGCGGCTCTCCGGGGAGAGGAACTGACAAAGTAGGCAGCTGCTGTATGTGACGTTTCAAGGCTTCAAAAGCCTCGGTACACTCTGGAGTCCACTCAAAGGACTTCGCTTGCCTCAGGATCTTGAAAAATGGGAGCTGGCGCTCCGCTGCCTTCGATAAGAATCTGTTTAAGGCCGCTAGGCCACCAGTGAGGCGTTGAACCTCCCTGAATGTTTTTGGGGGCTGCAAATCTAATACATCACGGAGTCTAGCTGGATTGGCTTGCAAGCCGTTTTGTGAAACCATGTATCCGAGGAACTTCCCGGAGCCAACACCGAAGGTGCATTTTGCCGGATTGAGTCGCAAGTTATAGCGCCGCAGGGTGCGCAATGTTTCGGCGATATCCTGCACACATGAAGGATGGGAGGAGCTTTTGATGACCAAGTCATCGACGTAAACCTCAACATTGCGACCTATCTGGTCGTGGAAGACAAAGTCCATTAGACGCTGATAGGTGGCTCCAGCATTCTTGAGCCCGAAGGGCAGTTTCTTGAAAGCGTAGCACCCAAAGGCAGTGATAAACGCCGTTTTGATAGCATCATGTGGATCCATAAAGATCTGATGATAGCCTTTGTACAGATCTAAGAAACAAAGTGCCACGTACCCCGTAATGGCTTCGGCCTTTTGATCGATGGAGGGCAAAGGATAGCAGTCCTTCGGACAGTGCTTATTGAGATCGGAAAAATCAACACACATCCGCCATGCCCCACTGCTTTTTGTTACCATTACTGGATTGGACAACCAGGAGGGGTAGAATACCTCGAACAAGATGTCCGCATCTAGGAGTTGTTTCACCTCAACTCGAATGGCTTCATTTCGCTCCGGGGCGAATTTCCTCTGCTTCTGTTGGATTGGCTTGACACTAGGATCGATGTTCAGCTTGTGGGTAATCACCTCGGGAGAGACCCCGGGCATGTCCAGAGGAGACCATGCAAAAACATCGGAATATTCTCGCAGGGTCTGAATAATGGCCTGATGTAGCCATGGCACGTCCACGGCCCCTACTGTTACTGTCTGCTCCGGCTTAGACGGATCTAGCAGGATTTGAGCAGTGGCATCCCCCAATGGGGTACGGTCCCGAGGTTCTAGAACCTGTGATGTTACCTGAAGCTGCTGTTTGGGAGGGACCTTAGCAGTCTTTTTGAGTGCTACGTACATACACTCCTTTGAGACCCTTTGACTTCCGCGGATAGCCACCTCACCATGCGAAGTAGGAAACTTGAGCGCGAGGTGATACGTGGAGCATATGGCCTTTGCCGGGGTGAGCCAGTCTCGGCCCAATATCATGTTATATGGTGATGGAGAATTCACCACATAAAAGTCCACGAAGATAGTTTTTATCTTCGGATAAGTCCCCAGAGACGCTGGGAGAGTGATGATTCCTTCCGGCCGGACTTCACCCTGAGTGAAAGTCTGTAGTGGCCCGGGGGCCGGTCGAAGTTGGTCTCGGGAGATCCCCATCCTCTCGAAACAGTCCGCAAATATAATGCTTACTGCAGCACCATTGTCCACGAAGACCCGCCGTATTGTTATATTAGCTACAGTCATGTCGATGACAATAGCGTCAGTGTGGGGTGTTATCTCTGGGACCGGATCCCTATCCGTGAAGCTGACAGTCTCGGACTGATGGAGGCGTTTGTGACGTGGCTCCTCGGGAGGAGGACGTCGAGCCTCTGCCTTTAAGGCATGTCGTGAAGCCCCGGTGGGTAGGGCTCCATATATCACGTTTATCACGTGAGGTGGTGCGTTGTCCCCGGGTCCTCCCGGAGGAGGAGGTGGAAGTGGGAGACGTGGCGGCTGGCGATTGCCAGAATCTTGTCGTGCGTAGTTATTGGGCCCCTGCCGGTTATTCTGCCAATGTGGCCGATTTTGTTGAGTATCTCGGTCATGGTAACCTCCGCGGTTATGAGACGAGCCCCCATTGTGGTTTGCCCGAGGTTGGTCTCCGGTTCGCGCAACGTATTGCCGCAAAAACCCTTTCTTGAGGCATTCCTCAATCTCCTTGCCGAGTTCTCGGCACTCCTCTGTCTCATGGCCGTGATCTCGGTGGTACGCGCACCACTTTCCACGGTTCCTCTTTTCCGGAGGCGCTGTCATCCGCGGACAAGGTCGGAAATCATTTTTGTGGAGTGAAAGAATTTCAGCCCGTGACTTCGTCAGTGGAGTCAACTGCGGAATTGCACTTCGGGATTCTGAACGCCCCGGTGTCAAGCGTGAAAATGCGCTAGTTCGCGTATTAGGCCCAGTTTGTGCTTTGTCGGCCTGTCGCTTGATTGCGTGCTTCTCACGCTTCTGCCGAGTCTGCTCCTCGACCTTAGCAAATTTGCACACTGTTTTGAACAGTGCTCGAGTTGTGACCGGGGTGTTCCGAGCTAACTCGGTGTGGAGTGCTCCAGGGCGGAGTCCATTCATAAAGGCGTTGATGGCCACATCGTCGGGGCAATTTCCCACCTTGAGGCTTACCGCTGTGAAACGGTCCAGAAATTGAGTAACGGTTTCACCGTCCCGTTGCTCCATATTCATGACATCGGCCAGAGTGGCCATGGGCTTCGCCCGGGCTTCGAACCGTGCCCAAAAGTGCTCGGCGAGTTCTCTGAAAGAGGATATGCTGTCTCGCGGGAGAGAATCAAACCAGACCCGAGCTTCATCCTGTAAGTACTCCGGGAAAATCCTGCAGTACTGAAGGGATGTGATGTTATCATGACTAAGCATGCTGTGCCTAAAAGCGCCAAGAAAATTGGCCGGATCTCCAGCGCCGTTGTAAGGTGGTATAGCTGGCCGTTTGAACCCTTCGGGAAGGGTGATGGCCATGATTTCTGAGGAGAACGGCGTGATGATCTCTCCATTGGCATCAAGGCCCAGGATTCTATCCAGTTCAACGTTGCGTTGAACTCGCTCATACTCTTGGAGATCCTGAGCATGAGAATCAGCGTAGCGCACTCTTTTAGCCGCATTAAGTGGACGGCGGCGATCCACATCGGTTGGTTCCTCATTGCGAGGTCGTGATCCATTTGAACTCCCAAGGTCCTCGGAAGAACTAGGTCGTTCCCGTCGTCGTTCCTGACGCCCGCGGTACCCCAGTTCCCGTTGGCCGCGCAGGCGGGGTGGAGGCACCACAGGATTATCATTGTGGCTAACAGGTCCTGCGGCAGGCTCCGCTGGGCGTAGGCGATTAACTGCCCAATTTTGAAGGACATGTGAATGCTCTTGTAAGAAATCTTGAAGCAGTTCTGGGGTGATTTGAACGTTCACCGGTGGTTGAGCAGCAGCAATATTAGGGTCTTGCTGATCTTGAGGGGGTAGAGGGTTTTGATTACCCTGATGATTGGACGTACTCCCCGCCGGCAGTTGCCTCGGCGGCAAAACTTGATCCACGGGTGGATCTTGGTTAGGTTGATCTCCTTGGCGAGATTGATTCTGACGAGTTGTCACCATGATTTCGGAAGGCAATGATATTACAAAATATTACCTTGTCGTTCCCACAGACGGCGCCAATTTGATAATGCGCAATCCGGTAATCACACAATCGAACAGTAATTAACAAGAACAGAATGTAAAAACACGGAATTTACGTGGTTCGATCCGGAGATCTACGTCCACGGGGAGAAAACGGCAATCGCCGAGGTGTTTCTTTTACTCGAATGTTGAGTTTACAGTGCGTATTACAGAAAGCAAAGTGCGAACCCTAATTCAGAGTTCTTTTCCTCCATTTATCCTACTAAACCCAAACCCTAACTAAATCCCTATAATCTTGCCCACCAAATCTGCATGGCGGTTGGGAAAAGATCATGGGCCTTGATTCACGGAACAGATTTGATTCGCTGGACCGAATGCGTGTTGCTGGGCCTGTTGGGCCTGGGCCTTCGCGCTTGCTGGCGCGTTCGCTGAACTGGTGAATGGGCTTAGGATTAACCCGGCCCGAAGAAACCAGGTCATCCCTATCAATGCATGAATTCAATAGTTTACAATTGTAATTTATATTTAGTAATATTATTGAGATGGACATTAATAAATACTACTATTAGTAGATATGGAAATACCCGGTGTGATTGTTGACCGCCTGTCCGATACTTTAGATAGGGTGGAACTTATAAATTTTGATTCGTTAGAGATAGGGACGGACTCATAACGTATGGTTAGGGGATCGACAAATAAAAAACTTCTGACCAACATTAATATACAAGTGATAAATATATTATATTTATTATTTAAATAGAATATCAACAATATTTATTGTTAAATATATCAAAATGTATCACTAGGTACCTATATATTAAATCTTAGAGAATTTTTATTGTATATTATGAAAATTATCTAAATTTGTCCTAGTATTTCATAATTTTAAGGGGGCTCAAAACATACATATTTTTCAAAATAAATAGACAATATATATATATATATATATATATATATATATATATATATATATATATAATATACTACCTCCGCCCGGCCTAATTTGCCTACATTAGCCAAGCACGAAGATTAAGAAAAAATAGATTTTGAGCAATCTTTGATTTTTTTCAAAGGTGAAGATTGTGAGAGAACTTTGTCATTTATGGGCTGATAAATTAGGTTGGGACAAACCGAAGAGAAAAGTAGGCAAATTAGAATGAGACGGAGATAATATATTTTATAAATAACACTAGTGGGGATGGGAGTGGGGGGTTGGGTTTGGGGGGGCAAGGCCACCCAGGGGTGGGGGTAGGTCCGCAGCATCGGTTAATAAGTCCGACACGATATAAAATTATCCACTCCTCATAGACGTGGTTAAATATGAAAGAATCGTCAGAAAAAACAAATAATCAATGGAAATTTTGCATTTAGATGGGAATAAGTCGAAGTTAGTCGAGAATTTTTTTTTTTTCTTTTTTTTTTTCCTTTGAGCTTATAGGTTATAGTATGTTTACCTACACTACTCGTTGCAAATTTGGGTCAACCACTTTCCTTTATCCTATTGCACAATCATATGCCACCTGTCTACACAGATTAGAAAGAGTTGTTTGTTGATCAACTCTTGCCACGTTGTTTCCTCAGTCAAGTGGAAACTTGCTCTTTGGAAAATGCCAAACATGTCACTACCATTAACTAATTTTGACTTGGTAAGCTTAATTTAGCTAGATATATAAAATGCAATTGACTTGGAAGTCGATTTATTTAATTATTTTTATAAAAACTATATACGTAAGTTTTTGTCTTTAAAAGTAAATGTAAGTATTCATTGACTTTGAAGGTCAATATATGTTGATATATGTTTGTCGTAAATATTACTAATTCCATATATACTGATAAAAATATTTTACTTAAATCTAAGCAACTACTATATACTTTCTCCGTCCGGTCATAATTTACACACTTTATTTTTCTTTTCAACCGTCTCATCTTATTCTGCACATCTTCATAGTGAAAAGATATCTTAAAATTTTTACCCTTAAAATCTCTACCCTCAATCTCCACCTTTGAAAAAATTAACTGAAAAACAAACAAATTTTTTATTTTCAATATACGCGCCGAAACAAGTGTGCAAATTAACTCGGGACGAAAAGAATAGTACATACAAATATATAGTTATATTCACAGATTCAGACAAACTATGATTACCCATACCCATATACTTTCATTACTTATAAGAAATATTTTATCATGAAATGATGTTCCTATGATACTTCATAAATATAACTAGAGGTGGTGATTTCGACAGCTTAGTTTAATTTGACCCGAAGTTCTATTATTTCGAGATTAATGAGCCTAGATCAACTAATCCCCTTAACATTACATTAAAATTTGTGAACCGCTACTTGTTGGATCTGTCAAACCATTTGACCCATACTTCAGGTCAAAAAATTTAGTGAGTTCAATCAGATTTTGTACCTCGACATATAACTATAGTGTGCAAAATCGGCCTAGTCCAACTTTTTCGATATTTTAGATGAGATATAATATAGGCCCAAAGTACCATCAGTCCAACAAAACTAATCTTGATGGACCAAAAGGTTAACGGTCATGAATCGATCCAAAAATTTAGTGTATTAAAAGCAACTGGATTGAGCTGTTCTCAATAATATTTGGCCCGATAAAAATTTAGACTAACCTAACCTAACCTAAATCGAATTGTCCAAATTGCCACCTTTACGTATAACAATGTCCATGACCCACTAGGCCACTAGGAAGCATTCGAAAGAAATAGGAAAATGAGATATTTCAATAAATTTTCTTTTTTTTTTTTTCTTTTGGGTTATATTAGTCTGCTCTTTGAGTGATAATTTTTTTTTTTCTATAATTTACTGATTATATAAAGCATGATCAACAACTTTAACATCTTTTCCAGTGAGAACTATTATTTAATTATATTCTACGTGTTGCTTAATAGAATAAACTCAAAAAGTATACATTTCTGTTTATTTTTATATATGTACCCCCTCGAGTTGTCACTTTGATCAAACATGGATGTTTTAACATTTTTAATGGTAGAGATTGAGCGTTGAAATTTTGAGGGTAATGATTGAGAGAATTAATTCCTTTTTGAGGTTACAAATTTAATTGAAACGAATCGAAAAAATAAATAGATAGTTTTAATCGAAACGGAGGAAGTATGTACTTATTTGGTTAGTGAACGTTAGCAGAAGCATGTGCTTGAAAAGGCAAAGATTACAGTAGTCAAAACATAATGGGGCACACCGTTTATAACTGCAAAATAGCTTTTTTGGACAAACATTTCACGTGATTTTATTACTTTCTCCCCACCCTAGGAAAAAAAAAAAGGTTTTTTTTTTTTTTTTAAAAGAATTCTTTTTATCCCACCAAACTTTCTGCTCCAAAAAACAAATGTTTCCTGGCTTTATAACAAGACACAAAAGCCACTTTTTCCTCGTACAATATGAAGCCTTTTAGTTTTACCAAGGGGCAGTGTTTTTATCGATTGCAAAGCTTTGATAATTATTTTATATGCAATTAATAATTCGTCTATGTAGAGCTGATAATTCAAGCTACCCGACCAGATTCAAAATTGCCAGGTCAATATTATATATTGGATCAGTTCGAGGTTTAATCGGACTGAAAATTAGAAACCCAGTCCGAGCTCTCCTAAAGTTTATTGGACCAGCTTACGGTCCATCGGACAATAGACCCATCGGGTCGGCTCTGGTAAGTCTAATGATGCTTTAGATTACAAATCCTACTATTTAGCCCGACTAAATTTTGGGCAGACTAGGTTGTCGAGGATAATATTTCTAAAGTAGTGAAACATATTAAAAGTAATTTACAGAAACGTATAATATTCATATTTTAAAATAAATTATTGATTTCGAGTCGATTCTGATTAAAATTGGGTTAATCGGTTCGTGTCCAAATGATTCCGAGTTTCCTTCCATAAATTCGTGTTGAATTGGATCGGGTTCGTCAAGTCTGGGCTAAAAATTGCCACCTCTAGTATTGATAATTCGACTTGTAAGTTTGGTGTTTATCTTCATTGAGAACTTACATCTTGTATTAGTTTGGCTTCCCTAGCCATTAAGAGTCCGTCTTCTAGAGAATGAGACTCTCAGTTTTCTTCTTGGCTAATTTCGATTAGCTTTTCGAAAACCTAGTTCTTTAACTACGTTTGTACATTGACTTTTGAGTTTTTAATAAATTTCTCTATGGTTTCGAAGGGAAAAAAAAAAAGAAAAAAAAAACTGTTGTACACAGTGACTATCTTGGGCCTAGTTTTAATTGAGAACCGTGGATCTGCATATAATGGGCCATGATGGGCTTTAGGCCCAACAAAAGTAAAGGAAAATGTAAATAAGAATTGATGTGTTTGGGCTGTACCGATTATGTATATTAAGCCCATTGGCTTTTCATCTAATAGGGTAATTTTAAACACAACCACTCTTTTACTACTCACAGTCATTATTCTAAATTAAGTAAAATTAAATCACATAAATTTTATATTTTACCCTTTTTTTTTTTACAACCCATTATATCAAATAACCCTCCAATTTTTCTCCTCCAATCTGTAACCACCGCTTTATGATTTTCTAACATTGACCGACAAATATTAAACTTATTTAGATTTGTAGATTGTTCAAGTTGTATGAACGAGATGACAAAAGAATTATTATAGAAAATAAAAATCTCTAATATAGAGAATTAGGCTGCAAAATACTTAGTTTAGCGTTGACGAAAATAAAATTTATGAATAAATCTTAAAAATATCTAATGTCTGCAAAACGTTAAATATTATTAGTATTTGCAGAAAAAAAATTAATCTTTTGATGAATTATGATTAGATTCTTTTGAGGTTTGTATCACAAAATTTATTTGCATCGAAGTTCTAATTTTCTAAATTGGAAATTTTTATTTTCTTTAAGAATTATTTTGTCGTCTCGTTCGTATAACTTGAACAATCTACAAACATGAGAAAGTTTAATATTTGTTCGGTCAAGGCTTGAAAATCATAAAGCGGTGGCTACCAAGAGGAGAAGAAAAGTTGGAAGGTTATTTAGAATAAGGGGTTGTAAATAAGAAAATGTAAAATTTAAAATTTATATGATTTAATTTACTTAATTTAAAATAGTGGTTGTGAAGAGTAAAATGGTGGTTGTATTTAGAATTACCCCATCTAATATGGTATAAGCAGTGTGAAACCCCAAGATAAAGCCCAGTTGGCAAGTTCTATTATGAACTATTCGTAGTTCGAATGAGCTCGTATAATGTGACTCGTTAAATAATTAAACCAAATTTAAGATTGATTATATTTAATTCGTTAGTTCGAGAACAAGTTTTTTGTTGGAATCGTAAAAATTGAAATATATTAACACTTTAATTTATATTTTTTAGGAAATCATAAATATCGGACTATATAGTTATTTATATTGTAATTAGTTAATCTTAGTTAGTACGGAGTATATTATAGTGTTAAGAATTTATAATTTGTTTTTCATTAATTAATGATGAATACATATTTATATTTTATTTTTATTGACCTTGTTTGGATTTGATTACGCTCTATGAGGCTCGTTAATCAATAATATATTTGAAAAATTAATGTCGAGTTCTAATCGATAGTTAATGAATCAAACTATTGCTTTTAAAATTTTATTTGATTATAGTGGTTGATTCAATAAATTCAAGACACATCTCATTTCACTTGCACCTCAATCTAGACATATGTGAAAGAAAGTATTATTAGTGCATGAAATTCTGGATTTATTGAATTGTGTTGAGAATTGAACTGAAAGTACACTTCTTCAAACTGAACTGTATAAGAAAAATTATGATTCGGTTCTAGATATTCAATATATATCCCTACCAAGGATCATACCGAATATTGCACCAAATTGGCGTGAATCGTCCCATACTGAAAATCGAGATTACTGAATCAAATCCTCTAACTAAATTTTTCGGATCTGAAAACTGTACCGTACAGTCCAGAGTTTTAAGAATGTTCGATATGAATTGTTATAAGGTTTTTCATTTCGGTCCTCAAATTTCGATCCTCAAATGGTACTGTCCTGTGTACATTCCTATCTAGGTGAATTACACCCAACCCAACATTTTCTGATAAAATCATTATGTCGATGTTTCTTACTAATGGGCCCTTTAAGTTCTTTCTAGCTAGTGAGACTCGACAATGTCTTGCATGAATAAATGTAATATGTCTCATGGGCCCAAATGACAACTCGTATCTATTTCGTTTGGCCCACTAAAGTTAGCAGTTTTTACCTATATAAATACGGATTTGGATCGGGTACAGTTCAGTAGAATTGTGTGTATAAGATACAGAAAAAAGTGTGTAGTGTGTATAAGAGAAAGAGAGAGCACTGGATCCGATCATTGCATCGCATCTTAATTCTATAAATACCCAACCAACTTTTTTCATATTTTTTTCTCCTAGGGCGCAATTGTTAGTCCTTTTAGTTTTCGATTATATTAGTTGAACATTATTGTATTTATTTGGCTAAAGTGACGAAACACTTTATATAAAGTATTTTAGAGGATATTAGGGTATTAATAACCGCGTTCCTTTTTAAGTGGGAAAAAAAAAAAAAAAAGACCAAAGTTGGGTAAATAAACAGAAGGTAGAAAAACGTGATTTTTTTCAGAGATTTAAAATTATAACTTACAAAACGAATATAATATATACTTCTTTCCATGTAATTCTTACAAAGGCTAAAAATCAAATTAAACTATAGATATTCGATTCGAAATTGGTCGATAAGGCACTTTCAACTATGTTCGGTTAAGAATATTAAATAAATTTAAATATACTTTTATGTTTTATAAAAAATAAAGCTTGATTTGAACTCGAGTTCGATAAGTTAGAAAAGCTAAAAAATTGTTAAAAAGTTAAATTATTCTAACTCGACCCGTGTTCGGCTTGATTAAAGTTTGTCCAAGCTCAATTCAATTAATAATCAAACAAGTTCAAACAAAATATTAAATGCTCGATAATATTTCAAACAAATGTGAACAGTAGTACATTTGACTCGACTCTTTTGAAATGTTAGAAGATTTGTTACGCTTCATGATAAATGTAACAACTAAAAATGAGCATATATAGGACGGAACCAAAGCCAACCCAAGGGCGGCCATGCCCCCTCCCCCACCCCCAAATTTTAGCTTTATAATAATATACTATTAATTTTTAATTTTTTTATATATTTGTATTGAAGTGTAAAGGTTTGGGCCCATCAAATATTTTCTATTACTTAAAAAGTATTAATATATTAATTTAAAGAAAAAAATAATGTTTTTATTTTTTCTTAATATATAATATTCATTTATTTTTATTTAACCCCCTCAACTTTTAATTTTCGTTCCGTCCCTGAGTATATAATGCAATATAAGACTTAGGGGACAGGAAATCATGAAGAACCTCAAATTTCTTTTAACTCCTTAAATGTTGCAATTGACTTTGCAACAACAAAAGTGATGAATTTATGTTGATAAGAAAAGAAAGAAAAGTGGCAAGTTGCTAAGAATTGGTACATGTGTTTGTCTAAATATTTGATATATCTTATGTTATTACAATGCACTTGAGCCTAGTGGATCCCTACTTTCAACTTTAGCCATGTGGAGTGGGTTGGAGTTGGTAAATTTGATTGATTATGAAATTCAACTCATTCTAATCATCATAGAGCTAGCAAAATCAGCCCCGTGTAACATTTTAGATGGATTAAGTTATAGAAATGTAGGTCGAAGTACTATCAGGTCTAATAAATTTGATCTAATGGGCTAAAAGTCCAACGGCTCCCGACCGATTCAAAAATCTGAGTATATTTAAGAAAAATAGGCTTGGTCGAGCTTGATAATTTTTTGCTCAATAAAATTTCAGGCCGACCTAGCCCGACATATGGTGAGCCCAATCGAACCGTCCGAATTTCCACATCTAATAACCAGTATTATAAAAGTCGTAGTTAGATGTTACTTGAGCGACATAATAGAACACACTGTCTAGTCGAACTAGACGAGACTGAACATAATATAAGTATGTGTAGGAGGGGAGAAATAGGAAAAAGCATAAGCCATCAATGTGAGCTTAGCACCTAGCTGGAGGCTAGTCAAAGTTAGTTGGGAATTTTCGCAGCAATGTCTACCTAGACGTATTTGCGATGAAATATTAATCAATTAAAATATGGTGCTGAATTTTATAGATGGATTTTTGTGCTTTCTAAATTTAAAACCAAATCTATGTTTATATTATAAAATTGAAGATCTAGCTACTGAAATAGAGATGGAATATATTATATATATATATATATATATATATATATTTACCTATAATATTTGGTTGTTAATTGTTTTTAATTTGATAATAATAATATAAAAAGTTTATCGCCACTTTTCGTTATTTTTTTCATTCTATTATTTATTGACAGATTTTATCAATCACCAATCTCTAATCTAAAAGTTTTTTGTTGTGAATTTATATTGTATAAAATAAAAAATTAATAATTTAATAATTCAATAATTGTTTTCCTGGCTTTAGAAATAATTATTTTAATAATTTATCTTACACTATATATTAGGGAAAAAATGGAGGCCCACAAGCAGCCCAATAGAGCAAATATGTAGCCTAGTTGGGGATTAATGTGTGGCCCATTTTGTTAAAAGGTGACAGTGACCGTTGCATGATAAAATTACCGGTTGACTCGGTAACCAAGCTCTCACAAACCAATCATGGATATTTACAACTTAAAAAAAAAAAAAAAGAAAGATGAGAGAAAAAACACACACATACACGGTCACAAAGCTTTGTCATAGTTGCAGTTACACGTCCATTTCAATTGCGCATGTTTGCATACACGAATCTACCCCTAAAGTGAAGCAACAACCCCAAAACAACAAATTTCGAATGGACACTACATGGACAAATTGCTTTTTTGCTACTAAATATCAATATTGTAAAAATCGATAAGCGCTACTTATACGGTGGATTGGAGCCTAACGACTAGTTGGGTTTAGACGGAGGTAATTGGAACATAGACGAGGAGGAAGGGGGAAATAAACGTAGGCGATTAACAAGAGTTTGACGGCTGAATGAAGATTAATTGGAACTAGTTGGGAATTTTTGCAATAGAGCTAAATACACGTATCAAACACTGTAGGAAAATCGGTTTGTTTCGATGGACCAGTCCAGCCTGTCTGATATTTAAAGTAGGTTGAGCAATGAGAATCTTGGCCTAAAAAGTATTCTGACGCAACATATCTGACTCGATAGGTTAACAGATCGACAAACTCGATAGAGTTGCGGACTATCCCGACAAATCTTAGTGTATTTTTAAGGGCTGTATTAGATTGGACCCAACAAATGGTACTAGTGCGATGGGTTGAGGCTGCATTGTCACGTGTAATCACACAATTATATACTCCCTCCATCCCATAAATGAGTCCTATTTAAAAAATGTACAATTTTTTAAGTTTGATCAATTTGATGAGGTATAACTCTTCAAAAACCATCAACAAACACTTGCACAACCATGAGTGAATCCAACAGTCAGAAATGAGGTGGGCAGAAATGTAAACAGTTCATATGCATTGAGAAGTTGTTACAGTTCAATGAAATAGTGGCTTACTATGAATTTGAAAAAAAATAATTGGGCGTGAGTATTGATTATTTATTTTTATGTGCATAACAGATTAGCATGTGAACAATAAAATTAAATGAGAGTGAGCTTAATTAAGATTTAGAGCGAATAACAACTAAAATAATAAAAAATATACTACTGAATGAGGTTTTACAAACTTTGCACTAGGCTAGAACTTAGTGTTGGCCGACTATAAATCCGCGGTCCACCACTTATTTTTTTCGTGAGCTATTCAATCATATTAATATGTGAATTAAATTATTATTTTTAATTGTTAAGATAAAACTCTTAATTTAGGATAAAAAGAAATTCAAATAAAACAAGTAATAACATTTATTAGATAATAAACTAGTAAGATTTACAAGATAGTTCAACCAACTGGGCTACAATCATCTTTCGCATAAAATATTTTCAATACAATATATTTAACCCATTAATATTGATGAAACTCATAACTATCAATTTATGTAATATAAGAAGCTATAATTAGTTTTAATCACCAACAAATATCCACCACTTATTAATATCCTAATAAAATATTTTTTCTCTGGGTCGTATCTATTTAATTATCAATCACATTTATCTAATCTTGTTAAGTAAAATTCCATAAAAATACTAAAAATAAAAATTTCAAATTGAAAATATAACCAAAACATCCCCTTAAATTTTATTGAGGAAGTGTCTTCATATTTGGGGCACCGACTGATAGGGAATCAATTTGTTGGCTGTAGACCTAGCCCGGGCCCGGACCCAGACCCGGGCCCTATTTATTTTGATATGTGGCTATCACTCCCCAATTTTCTAATAAATATGTCCTATGTCTTCTATTTTGAGTCTATAGACTCCACTAATATATATTATAATAAATAAAAACATTTTTTGAAATTATATTGACAAAAAAAGCTAAATCATTTAAAATTGATGGGAAAAATGAGTCATGTGATCGGTACGTACAATATTTCGGTCAAAATGATCGGTGGTGAAAAAATGACTAAATTCCGACCAATTTCAAATTCATGTTACTAAATTAGATTTTTTACTTTTTTTGAATCAAAATTATAAGTGCAAAAATTACGGAACAAAGGATAATTCATCCCATGAAAAAACATAGAAGTATGTTATAATTACTTTCTCCATGATATGGCTAATTTTAATAAATTGAATACATTTGGTTCCTTCATCATTTAAGATAGACCTGATAATTTTATAGCTATAACTCTGTGTTAAAAGTCCTCGTCTACCTTCAACTATATCCCGTCTAGGTGCTAGGTAGTCATTGGTCGCTTATTTTTTTCCTCTACTCCTCCCCGACTAACCTTACTCAGACCTGATTAACCTCGCCTAGATCTCAATTAGGGGCTAGACTCTAGTCTGCCGCTTAATTAGCGCCAAAGGTCTTTTAGAAGATTGACTATAAGATTTAATTTATTAAGGAGATGTTTGAGTGATGTTGTTATCACCGAGGGTAAGATAATAAACATAATAATTTCGAATAAAGTAAAATTTTATTATTTTACGTAGAAAATTACAAATGAGGGTAATTATAAGTACAATTAATAGGCCTAACAATAGTTTACAGTTCATAAAACTCTCTAATCATGTTTATCATGCTCTAATAAGAAAATGGGATCATGAGCCCCTTGCAAATTAATATTGAACCTATTGTGCCTATTTTCGCGCAACTAGAGTCACTTCAAAGACTAACCCAAATATTAGGAATACACATCATCTAACTTGTGCCTAACCGGATCTTAAACATACATTACTCATTTTCTCTTATTCCACTCAAATACAAACATCAGTTTGTACTATTCAAATGGTCGTACACATCTTGAATGTGCGCAGTCGAATATACTCCGAACACCTACAATCCAATACGAACAAGATCACAAATACTTGATAGTGATCAAGATTTAAGAGTTATGTTATTTCTTGAGTAACTTTTACGCAATACCTTACTTTTTAAGTTGGGAGTCACTTTTATCATATGATAAAAGTTTTAACTTAAAAATGGTTATTCTTGTCACACACACTATTTTGTTTAAAAAAATTAAATAACATTTTTATAATAAAAGTAACTCCGTCTCAATACATTTTCATTTCATAAGATAATGTTATTTAAGTGATTGTCTAATTTCCGACACGTAGTAGATAAATTGTTAGTGCACAATCATGGTTATATAATGACATAATTAATAATTTTCCAATTTTATATCTAAATTGCAATATGGGCCAAATAATTTGTTTGAGCCCTCTATCTATAGACCAAAAGAAGAAATGGGCCTACCATTAAAGAATAACCGGGGCCCATATGTCCATTTGTAACCCCGTTGCCCAGCAAAGATTAAGACCCCGTTGCACCCTTTTGAATGGTCCATTTCATTGCAATATGTCCAAACTGCCCATTGTTCTAGTACGAAATGTTGAAATTGCCACTCCCATGTCTAGAGTTGGCCAAATTTGCGCAGCTTACCCGTTCAATATTTTAGATGGACTAAACTATAACATGCCCGACCCAATTAACTATAAAAAGAATAATTCATAGAACGATCCGAAAATCTTAATATATTTAGGGAAATAAGTTAGACTAAACTCAATAATTTTTTACTACATAAAATTTCGGAATCAGGCACCCGAATTTCCAGCCATGTCAAACAGGCCCACTCTAATATTTGCATGGTAAATTATCAATTTCTATCCATATTTAGTATTTTTATTATTATAAGTATTAATATTTCTGTATTACTATTATTACTATTCAATAAGACAATGACATAGCTAGGAAATTCGATGTGGGTCCAATTATAATATTACAATAAAATAATGCACATCAACCTGAAAAATAAACATATATTGATACTATTATTATAAAATTAATCATAATAAAAATATTACTTAGACAATCAATTATGTAATAGAGAAATTAAAATAAGCAATGCTACTCACATTTTTCAGCGAAAAAGAGAAAAAATATATTCTCCAATATTAAACATAACAACAAACAAGCTATAAACGTGACTTGTCGTCTTCTAGCATAATATATTATATTTTGTGTTTTCACAAAGAAATGACCTAATTTATTACTGATAAATAATTGGTTGATATTTATGTGCATATATAAATGTATCTGTGTGCGGGATCGGATCCAAAATTTATTAATGAGGTGGACTGAGACATTGTAAATTTGTTAGAGGTCAGTGAAGTTGCGACATACTACATACTTCAAAAGAAAAATAGAAAAAAATATTAGTAACAAAGTCTAAATAGAAGTCGTCTTTTTTTAGTAGAAAATTTACTAAAATTAATATATAAGTTTGAAAAGAAATAACTAGGGCATGATTTTAAGTATGAATTATTTATTTATATCTGTGTTAGAGATTAGAGTGTAAACAATAAAATTAAATGGGATGGACTTAGTTACAAGTTAGAGTACCAAATAATAAAACTAATAAAAATTATTCATCAGAAAATAAGATTTTACAAATTTTACATTGGGTTAAAGCCCGTATAAGTGATATCTAGCCCCGCCCCTGTCTATGTGTATTTGAATATTAGAATTATAGCGCACACTAAATTAAATAGCTAAACATTAAGTAGATTGACACAAATAATTAAAAGTTTCCGTCTAATTCCGATCAGACATCGTCTAAATGTTAGATTATCATCAACCGTCTACGTTTTATTTTCCAACTATTTATCCCTTAATCCCGCCTAGATTCCATTTAACACGCCCAAGCCCTAATCAAACGCAAGACCCAATGTGTTGTCCGACTAACCCCTAACGTATTTTGCAACATTACTAAAAAAAGTACTCCCTCCGTCCCGAATAAACTTGCACACTTTTCGTTTTCGTTCATCCCAAGCAAACTTGCACATTCTAAAAAAGGAAATTTATAACACAATCTCCACCCCAATCTCCATCCTCAATCAACCTTTGAAAAGTCAACAAAATCCCAAAACAACTTTTTCTTAATATGTGTGCCGACTCCCTGTGCAAGTTCATTCGGGACGGAGGGAGTATAAAAAGTTAAGGGGGCGTTGGCCCCTTCACCCTCGATTGTCGCTCCTAAATGGACATTGATTGAGCCAAGACATAATCGACCCATGGTCCTTGTTGACTTTAATTGACCCAACACATGGCTAAGCCATAGACACTGATTGAGCCAACACATGGCTAACCACAGTCCATATTAAACACTGATTGACCCATTACAGCAACTGTGTTACACTTTTTTTTATATTTATTTTTCTATTATTAGGATTACTAAATGATTTTTGGGACACATTACTTAGCTCTATACAAAATATAATCAAACCGACTAAGTTAAATTGAATCAATCCAATCCAATCAAAGAATAGTGGTTCATATTAATTTATGGATAGTTACGAATTATAATATTTTATAGATCGAGTATTTGGCTTAGTTGTGGATTATGAAAATAAAAATCTATCAAGCCAATACAGACCGATAAAATATGTATTTATATATTATATAATTATGGCTATAATTTTAGTTATAAATTCTAATTATAAACAAATATATATCAAGTATACGTCTTTGCATAATCCAAAAGAAAAGGTATAGACTTTTATTAGACTATGCTTATGTTTCTTCATCTAATTTCAAATATTACATTAATACTTATTATTTGAAGTTGAACCCTATCTAGTTTCTTACTACCACGACGTCTTTAAATCACAAATTCAAAATTGATAAATGTTATTTTCGTCATATTCATGTTTTACGAAAATAATTTACTTTTATTATGCAATCTATGTTTTATTCTAACCTTTAATTGAACTTATAAATTACTACCTATGTTTTGAATTATTTTAATATTTTATTTTGGTTCCAATTAATGCATTGAACAATAGTTGCATGCGTTATTTTTTTATTATCACTAAGCAATCTATATTTATTAGTCAAATCGGCCGATTCAACCCGAATCCAGAAAACAATGATTTGAATATTTTAAGTTTTAGCTAATTTAGTTAAAACTTAAGATATTTAGAATCTAACTTTGTTTGTTCGACTATTTAATTTTAGTTATAGCCGACGAAATCATACCATGCATACACCTAATATTAATTTTGACCGAGACAATGTCACAATCTTTTGGTTATTATTATCATTATATGTTATCATATTTACGGAATATCCAACTTTATTACTTTGCACATCATGAATGCAAATCTTGTCATCACTTTCCCCTATTAGAAACCTTTACGCAACCTAAAGCTATCATTAAAAAAATTTGTAATGATTTTTTCAAAAGAAATTCATGATGATTGAAGATTGAAATTATCTATATATATATAATATTATAGTCGACGGTTAGGATATATCATATTTCCTCGATCCCACCTTATCTTGTAAGCTTTTCTTAAACGATCATTTCACCTTATCCTGCGCATCATAAAAAATGAAAGTTATAATATAATCTTCAACCTCGAAATCTCCACCCTCAATACAACTTTGAAAAATCAACAAACAAGTAAAACACAACTTTTCTTAATACCCGTGTCGACCCCCCTGCACAAGATAAGTCAGGACGGAGGGAGTATTAAGTATAAATTGGTTAAATGAAAATATCAAAGAAGAGTCCTCTAATTAATGATTCAGATTAATATATATATATATATATATATATATAAATGTAGGACTAGAGAGAAAAAATATATTAAATAATAAAATAGACCTCGCCATTGATGTGGAAACGTCGTATAAGTGGTGAATATATAGATTAGTGTCCGCTTATGAACTTGATTGTAAAAATGCTCGATTAGACCTCCCCCACAGTATTATAGGGTTTGATAATAAGTTATATATTTAGTTATAGGCTGTCTATATTTATTTTTTTATTTGAAGGAACAGATCTGGTTATGCTAAAAGAACAATTAATTAAGGAGTAATATTCTATTGGAATGAAAATCATTGTCATGTATATAAAATCAGCATATGATCCAGCACAATCCTGCAAAGATCAGTGGTTAGTGCAATCATTATCACAATTATTATCATATAGTGTGCAACCTCATGTTCTTTTCCAGACATGCATCAGATGTGGCAACCCAGACGATTCGGTTTAATTCATCGGACCAACAACATATATCGAATTGAGTGGAGTCGGTTCTAAATTTATCGAGTCAAAATTAATGAGTGAAGTCATGCTCATCTTTCGAACATATACTATGTTTTTGTTCTGGTCTGTTTGGTTTTTGATCCATCAAATCGAATTTGTTGGGCTCGACAATATTTCAGACTAAAAATCTTATATCCCAACTTATTTAAAATATAAGGCTGACTAGGCTAACTCATTGCGCCAGGGCGATTTTGCCATCTTTTGATGTCATTTGAAGTTTTTCTTTTCTCGTTTCTTATTCTTGATTTTCTTTATTCACTACATGATAGATGATCTTTTAAAATAATAAAAAGTAGCTCAATTAATGATAATTTGTCACAATTATATTATTAAAGATAACATCTCATTACCGATAACTTTTCACGTAAATTTGTTGGGGAAATGCAATCTTGATTTTATATATTATTCACTTCAACATTTTCTACTACAATAATATCGACATATGTATATTATATGACATGTAATAATATACTACCAATAATTATGTGTTATATACTTATATATTAGTATTATTATTGTAGAAACGCTGCACCAAATACAGTAGAAGATCCGATTAACGATGAAGAGGGCCACAAGTGGGCGCAGGATAAGCACGTGCGCATCTCCCCTTCTGAGTGTCTGCTTTCACTGCTATTTGGTGGCTTAGCAAGAATATTTACTACTCAAACCAACCCCAAAAAAACAAAAAAAAAAGATCATTGGGAACATTTTTAAAATCTTCAGATTTTTGGTCTTGGTATTTATGCTGTTTTCTGTAATTTACTATATTTGTAAATTTTCTAGTTTTCTATAATTTATTATGTTTGTAATTTTTCTACATTTCGCGTGTATGCTCAATTTTGGATCGAATTTTCGTAATATGTTTATTTTTATTAAAATAGTCCAAATATATTTATTATTTCTTTGTAAGGGCCCACAAGCTCATTTTTCTACTTAAAATAGGATAAATACGATTAGAGAATTTTATGGCTTATAAAATGTTGGTAAACCCACTAATTGTATTTATAAATACTCCATCTCCATCTAATTAATAATTTCCTACCCAAAATAATAATATACAACTTTTCTCCGGACTTCTTGTAATTTATTATCTTATTCTTAATGATACAACATCGTTTAACTATACAGTGGTACACAAAATTCGATTAATTATTTGTTTTTCATTACTTTATCTTTTAATAGATTCTTTTTGACATTTGCATGTCCATGTCAATTTCTGGTGGTTGATTTTTTTAGACTTTTTTTCCCATTTATTTATTTTCTCCTACATATAAGTTTCATTAATTTGCTACCTAGTCATCATTATGATAGCAAGCTCACACCTTTCTCAATCCCTTCTTCAAAATTCTGCTCTTTTTTCACACACACACACACACACATATACATACATATATACATACACATATATATACATATATATAATTTCTTCTTTAACTTGAAGTTTCCTCAAGGTGAGTTGGGATTGAGTTACAAAGTGAAGAACAGCACTCTCTCTTCCTCTCTCTCCCTCTCTCTCTCTCTCTCTCTCTCTCTCTCTCTCTCTCTCTCATCTGATGAAGTTCATGAAACTGGGATCTAGACCAGATACATTCTACACCACAGAAGCTGTAAGGTGATTCTGATGAACTTCTTGTCTGAATTTTTAATTTCTCCTTTTGTTAGAAAAATAGAAAAGATTAAATTTTTATTATTATAAAATAAAATAGCGTATAATTTTTTATTTATTTTTGGTTTCTTGATTTAGGTCTGTTTCATCAGAGGTTTCAAATGATCTTATCATTCAAGTAAAAGGAAGCAGATATTTACTCCACAAGGTAAATTTCCACCTCACTGCTTCAGTTAAATCCAAAATTAATTTTCTATTTCAAAAAATTGTTAATTGCAAAAAAAATCACAACTTTGGGTGAATTTCAATTAGTGAAAAAAATTATTTCATCTTTTTTCATCAAAAACATTTTTTAACATCTAATTGTATCGTCACTAACATAATTAAATACTCTTGACGAAACTATCTTATATCTACCGCCTACGTTTGTCCATTGCTACAATTGTGATGAATTGCTAGTTGAAGTTAAGATTGCCACAACTTCCCCTCTCAATTTAAATAGTGGGGATGACAGATTGTAAAATAGGAGGTGAATATAGGACGGTATCGTAATGAAATAGTGGCGACAAAATTAGATGCAAGAAATGTGGTGAATGTTGTAAATTCAAAGCAAGAAATGTGGTGAATGTTGTAAATTCAAAGTCGATGAATTTTATGTTGTAATTGAAAATTCACTTAAAATTACTAATTTTATTCTTTTTACAATTACCTAAAACGATAGATTTACAAGGTTTTTCTTATCAGGCGCACGATAATTTCGTGCGCGAACACGTGCGCGATAATTCGGTGCGCAACTGTTGTTTCATTGCGCGCAGAATTATCGCACGCTGAATTATCGCGCACCTGATGAGTCGATGAATTCATGAATGCAAGAAAATGATCATTTTAGCTCTTTACAATACAGTTTCCTCTGTTATCCAAATGCTTGCTTCTTCAAACACTATGTTCACAAAGCCATGAAGAAACCTCACGCATCCAGCTGATAAAACTGCCCGATTTTCCGGGCGGCGTCGAGTCGTTCGAGCTCTGCGCGAAGTTCTGCTACGGAATCACGATCACTCTCAGCGCGTACAACGTCGTCCCCATCCGATGCGCGGCAGAGTATCTCCAAATGACAGAGGAAGTGGAGAAGGGTAACTTAGTTTACAAGGTTGAAGTGTTTTTTAGTTCTTGCATTTTGCAAGGCTGGAGGGACACAATTGTAACTTTACAAACCACTAAAGCCTTCCCTATGTTGTCTGAGGATCTTGGGGTGACTAGTAGGTGCATCGAGTCGATTGCTTCGAGGGTGTTAGCCCACCCGGCGAAGGTGGGCTTGTCCCGGAGCTGTAGAGATGAGCAATCGCGTAATGGGTCGGAGGGGCATTGTCGTAGGCCGGGTAAAGGGTGGTGGGCCGAAGATTTAGTCGAAATGGGGATTGATCTTTATTGGAGAATAATGGTGGCGATTAAGTCGGGAGGGAAGGTTCACTCTGGCCTCATTGGTGATGCGTTGAAGGTTTATGTTTCGCACTGGCTTTCGAACATGGCGAAAGACGGAGAAAATGATGAGTCAAAACATAGGATGTTGCTCGAGTCGATTGTTAGCTTATTACCGGCGGAGAAGGGAGCAGTTTCTTGCAGTTTTCTACTAAAGTTGTTAAAAGCAGCTAACATACTAAAGGTCTCTAGTTCAACTAAGACGGAATTGGCAAGGCGGGTCGGGCTTCAGTTGGAGGAAGCCTCAGTCGACGACTTGCTAGTGCCGTGTTTGGGGTCCACGAATGGGTTGGTGTATGATATTGATGTTTTTATGACTATGTTGGAGCAGTTCATGGTGCAGGGGCAGAGCCCCCAAACAAGCCCTCAAAGGAGAGACGGGCGGTTGGAGAGGCGAAGGTCCCGGTCAGCAGAAGACGTAGATTTGGAGTTACAAGAGAGTCGAAGATCTTCGTCCGCGTCACATGGTGCTAAACTTAAGGTTGCTAAGCTTGTTGATGGATATTTGCAAGAGGTGGCTAAGGATAAGAATTTGCCGTTGTCGAAATTCGTCGCTATCGCGGAAACTGTTCCAGAGTTTGCTAGGGTTGTTCATGATGATCTCTACAAAGCCATTGATGTTTACCTAAAGGTTGAATCTTTATCTCATTTTTATCAACTTTATTGACTTATATAATGTATTGATTGTGATTGATTATGATATATCAACTATCACCACTTTAGAGTTGAAAATCTTTGTTTTCTAATATTCAACTATTAGAATTCTTGAGATATACACGTGTCAAGAATCTTGACAGTGAAATCCACGAAAAAAGGGAACAAATGATTTCGTCATATGTCCATTTTTCATAAGAATTTCAATGTCAGGATCACGTATATCAAGAATCCTGATAGTTGAGTACAAAAAAAGGGACATATATGCAATGAAAAGATTGTAACTTGCTGTACATTGCAGGTTCATCCGGAGCTCGATAAGAGCGAAAGAAAGCGGCTATGCCGAGTGCTCGATTGCAAGAAGCTATCAGTTGAAGCGTGCACGCACGCTGCACAAAACGAGAAGCTCCCGTTAAGGGTAATAGTTCAAGTCCTCTACTTTGAGCAAGCGCGGGCGACAATGGCAGGTGGACAAGTGACCGAGCTACCGAGCAATATAAAGGCGCTGTTAAACGCGCGTAAAACTCCATCAAACTCAGTGACAACAGAGGACCAGTGGAGTGTTTCTGCAAAATCAAATAATATTTGCACACTGAAAATGAAGCTGGCTGAAGACGATGAGTTCGACAATAAATCCTCGAAGTCGAAGTCGTTGAGTAGACCTAAGAGGATGTTTAGCAGGTTGTGGTCTAATAGAAGAAGTGCGAATGAGAAAAACTGAGAATTTATCTTAGCAGAATTTGTTAGGAAAGAAAATCCCCTGTGAATTATGGCAACAGTAATAAAACTGTTGTCGTAGAGCGAATCAAAAACAATAATAGTGTGGCAATTTGGCCGCCCAGCCCTGCCCGAATCTGTCGGACCAATGTCATATACCGGGTCGGGTTGAGTGGAAGCTTTGTCGGGCATAATGAAAGAGGTATAGTTTTGATACAATAGAGAAAAATCTGTAGGAAAATCTCTTTGTAAAATTGTTTAGCTATGTATATTGCATGGTGAGCAGGTTTGTCCATTTGGGCCGCCCAGCCCTGCTCGAATCTGTTGGACCAGTCTCAGATGTCGAGTCCATTATAAGCTTTTGTTGGGCCGAAAAAATTGGAGAGCCCAATCCATTCTCTTAAAATACACTTAGAGGGTGTTTGGCTAAATTTATAAGCTCCTAAAAACATCTTATAAGCTGTTTAGGAGCTTATAAGCTCTTGCAAAGTGTTTGGCAAAATAAGATGTTTAGGAGCTTATAAGATCAAAAAATAAGCTCTAAGAGCTTATAAGATCTAAAAAAAATAAGTTGTTTTACCCCAACTTATTCCTATCTTATTTTTTAAGATCTTAATTATTACACTCAAATTTCACACACATTTCACACACTTTCACACACTACACACTCTACACACATTACATTCATTTCACACACAACACATACTTCACACACTACACACATTTCACACACAACACACACATCACATATTTCACACACTATTTACACTTCACACACTACATACATTTCACACACAACACACACATCACACACTACACATATTTCACACACTACATACATTTCACACACTAATCAAAATGTGCGTTTAATATTAATTTTTAAATTAGACCCCAAATTTATAGTTAAATCACTATATTCAATTGCAAACTTATAAGCTCTTTTATCCAAACACTTTGTTAACTTAGAAGCTCCTTAAAAATGACATCTTATAAGCTCTTGAAACAACTTATAAGATGTTAGAGCTTATAAGATGTTTAAAATAAGCTTACCCAAACACCCTCTTAGCTTGGTCGGGTCGATTTATGATTTGTCGGGACTTCTTTGTCGAATAAAACTTTGGTCTTTGGGCCAAAACTTATTTGGCCCAACCTACCTAAAATATCGGGCAGCCAAAACTGATAATTTATCTTAATAAAAATCATTAGGAAAAGTAAATCCCATGTGAATTTAGTGGTGTAATTAACCTACGGCAATAAGAAAAATGAAACAGGTATATTTTTGATACTACAGAGAATTATGTTTGTACAATTGTTCTAGTTATGCCGACCCAGCCTAGCCTCAACCGAGCCCATCGGACCAACGACAAAAGTTGGGCGGGGACAAGCTGTCAGAAATTCTGTCAGGTCAATAATTGGAGAGTCAAGTTAATCTCCTTAAACTATACTTTCTTCGTTTTTTCTTTTTTCTCATTTTTTTTTTCAAAACACCGTTCCTTTCACAAGATCATTATTGATGTCATTTTACCTTCTTTTTCCACCAATACCCCTAATAAATAAATAAAGAATTGTGATGGTAGAGTACTACAATTCTTGTAATTGTAAACTCATTAACATATTATCTTGGCTAAAATCAAAATATAGAGTTATGATTGGCTACTCTAAAATGAAGGAATAATGAATTTGATAAAACCAACGAGTTCCTATAATTAAGAGAGTAATTATATAAAAGGGGTATACTAATTAATGGAAAAATTGATCTATGTGAATGAGATTAATTGGATCGAGCCGTGGCTTGTTGGGCTAATGGTCCACCAAGTACGGTTTATTGGGCCAGATGATTCTTAGAGACCTAGATTTCTACGGCCCAACCTGGGTAACCGAGCCCATCGGATCAATGCCAAAAGTTGGCTAGGGCAATAATTGGAGAGTCAAGTTCATCCCCTTAAAATACACTCGGATTAATCGGACCGGCTCACGGTCTG
This sequence comes from Ajuga chamaepitys, assembly GCA_958295605.1. Classification (NCBI taxonomy): domain Eukaryota; kingdom Viridiplantae; phylum Streptophyta; class Magnoliopsida; order Lamiales; family Lamiaceae; genus Ajuga; species Ajuga chamaepitys. The sequence continues at coordinate 63,974,476 of OY282498.1, read as the reverse complement.
CTGGACTTGTCGAGCAAATAGTCCATCAAGTCGAGTCTATTTGGCCCGATGATACGGGAACAAGATTCCTGCAACCCTACCTGCCTAACATGAGCTCATTGGGCCAATAATAAAAGTTGGGCCGGGTCAAGCTGCCCGAAATTATGACAATTAATTTAACTTTAGTACAAAATAAGACGATGATTCAAATGTTGGCTTAGAGGGTGTTTGACTGAGCTCTTATAAACTCTTCAAAACATCTTATAAGTTAATTCGAAGTGTTTGACAATATTTTTTAAATAAGATCTTATTTTATTTCAGAATAAGTTGTTAACAGCTTCTCAAATAAGATCTTATTTTGATTTTCAATTTTAATTTTTTATTTTAATTAAACAAATATTATTACTAACATCTTATAAGCTCTATTGTCTTACTATAACCAAACACATCAACAACTTATTTTTTAAATAAAATTTAACATTCTTATAAACTCTAAAAACATCTAAGATGTTTTGACTAAGTTTAGCCAAACGCCCTCTTGTTCAATCAAGATTATTGTAGTCATGAAGAAGACAAGAACACAAAAATTCGAATCTAAGCATGTTTGTTTATAGAGTTAATTACGTAAAAACTCACGACCTTTTAATTAGTTATCATTTACAACATGACTTTTCAAATACATCACCTTTATGATATACTCAATTCAATACATCCGACTAACTTTTTGGCTTCAATTGCTGATTTGGAGCCCGTAATTGAATTTGTAACCTGTCTAATTGCATACGTGTAGTTGTGAAAATTCTTTTAATCCTTAATTATATGAAAAAAATCTCGTAAAAACCTAATCATAAAATGGTATTGTTATTATTATTGTATGATCATATATTTGTATCTAATATTGATAAAATCTCGATTCCGAGTTCCACGTTAGCAATTAGATCAAGAGAATCGAATATATTGAATTGAAAAAATTATAAAGATAAATCAATTCGATACGATTAATCGATAAATCAATCCGACAAGAACAAAAGATGAGCACTGACAAGATCAAAAGTGAAAGACAAAGTAAAGAAACATAAGGCACGCTTGTTTCCAATTCGGCTATCCATATACTTAGAATCGGTAAAATTGATCTGACCCGATATTTTGGATGAATTGAGTCGCATGAATCTAGACTCAAAGTGTTATAGGGTCCAACAGACCAAATTCGATGCATAAAAAATTTGATGGGCCACGAGTCAATCCAAAGATCTTACTATATTTAAGGGGCTAGATTGAGTTGGACTCAATAATTTTAAACTGAAAGCTGATATATGGTGTTGGCTCCATTGATTGGACGGGCTACCCAAATTGCACTTCTATATATAGTAGAGCTAGCAGTTCAGGCGGCCCAATCACTCAGGCCGACACTAAAATATACTAAGATTCTTTGGTTGTCTCGTGGCCTGCCAAACTTTTGGCCCATCAAATCAAGCATGTTGGACCCGATAATACTTCGAGTCAAGATTTCTTTGGTCCAGCCCATCTAAATATCTGACAAGCTGGACCGATTTTGTCACCTCTGACATATACTGCTCATTACAACAAAAATGCTAATCCACAAATGGTAACACTTACATAAATCCGTTGTGGTTATGGTTGTCCTTTAGCTCTACAACAACGGTTTTAAAACTGTTGTCAATTACTCCAGAATCATATAACTGACACAAGTATATATACCCACAGCTAGAAAAGCCAAGAATCTTATTCATAGTCCACAAAGATCGACAAATTACTAATTAGCAGTACTGGTCGACACTTTTGCTTCGGAAGACTCGATGCTTTTCGTCCGTTGCAGGCTGGGCGAGCGGTGCAGCCTGCAACGGAACGAGCCGGGGTGCGTGGTCGGCGAGCATAAGCAGTTGTACTTTGTCATGCTTGTTTGTCTAGCAAGACCACCATTGATCATGCTTGATGGACTTTGAGGGATTTCCACCTTCATTTCTTTTGCTTCCTTTTCCATTTTTCTGAAAAAAATGATTAGAAATGGTTAAAATATGAGAAAAAAATAAGAGATTTGAAAGATTTTTGGATGCATGTAATGATATGATAGAATTAACTTACTTGCAATTTGTGATGAATGGTTGTGAGGGTGTGGATATATAAATTGGTGGAAAACTACAGCAACAAGTTGGTTTGGTAGGTTATATAAAGATAGGAAGAGGAGTGGGGATGTGAATTATTGGGCTCAAGATAAGAAAGGTGGTTTTGGAAAGCGTGTCTGTAAGCCGATCAAAGAAACTCGACCCAATATGAATTACTGAAAGAAATCTGAACACAATCCAATATCACTGTAAGACAAAAGTTTGTCTCTAATCACAAGATATATGTCTCTAAACTAAAGTAGTGATGTACTTGAGACGAAATGATTGGTCTCTAAAATTTAAAGACTATTTTTTTTTTTCATTTTTAAATTAAGTGACGGAATTTCGGTCTCTATAGTGAAATTAGAGACCAAATTACCTGCATAATAGAGACTAATTATGTCGTATCTAATATTCGATTGCTTTTCGTTACTAATGATATATAATGTTTTTGCCACTTTTGGTTATAATTTTGTTTTTATTTATTTAGTGACTGATATTATACGTTACCTATTTCCATCTTTAATAAAAACAATTATTGTAGTGCGATATGAATACGATTAACCTGTTTCTTATACGAATGGATCAGAAATCAATAATTTAGATTAAAAATTTAATAAGCAAATGTTTCAAATATCTTTTAATTTATAATTCGAATAGACCCAAAATCCAGTACAAACCCGACTCAAATCCAAGTTGCTACCGTAAGCATAAATACCACATCCAATTCTAGTCACTCAAACTTATCTAAATCCTCAAATCTTCCGACGCTCAAGTCAACAAGCTTCGATCCAACGGTCCATCAGCAAAGTCGGTTTATAAGAATCGTGAGAGCATTATGTAACATATGTAAGATTTTTGTAAACAAATATATATTTTATTAGTAAAAACGAATTTATTTCAAATCAATCTCTTTCATTCACAGGTATGATAATATGCAATATATATCCAGCTTTTGATCAAATAAGTCCCACCACAAGAAATCCATCACTTTATATAAAGCTTCAACCACTCAACTAATTACACATACAAAAGATCAACAAGAATCCCATTGGATCTTTATTAGATTTTCTTTTCTTTTTTTTTTTTTAATTTTTTTTATCATAATAATACAAATTCTGGATGTTACAATAAACCAGGACGTGACATCTGTCATGAAACATCAAATCTGGGCCCATTATCTATTTACCTTATGTGGGCCTTCACTTAATGGGCTCAATTTCAGTTACCACTAAACTGGGCTTTTTGCCCATTAAGAAAAGAAAATTATGTAATTGGACCACCTATGAACAACCTAATAACAAGTTTCAACTTTTAAGAAAAGTTAATTGTATTAAAATAAATCAAAATAGTCATATATAATTTTAAATTTTCACGAGGCCAGGGAGCCTATGGCCCCTTGGCTCCCACCTAAGTCGTCGATGTCAGACCGGCAGAACTGTATCAAAAGAAAAAAAAAAGATTGTTTAATATAAATCATTCTTAACTGTTTGAAAATGCAACAATTTTAAAATAAAATGAAAAGATTTTCAAAATCAATCACATCGTGTTAAGGGTATAGACCCAGTCGAAAAAAGATCTTAAGACAACATTAAAATTCAAAGTAAAAAATCGATTCCACGTAACAGTAAATCTCAAAGGGAATACCATAACCACCGGGGTGGTGATCTTTTTTTATTGTTATAATTATCAATGCCTATATATATAGTTTTTAGTTCTAGGTACATAAAATTTATTCAGAATCTCTAAAGTATATAATTTTTTCGGACTTGAATAGATTGACTGTTTGGCCTAACATAAAATCCGACCATGTAGACGAGTAACATAAGTGGATCGGATAGACAGGTATAATGATAAATCCATACCCTATGAAGATCATGATATAATTAGGGGGCAAGGAGTATGGCCTAGGATAAAATATTATTGATTGGTTTAGTTGGGGGTACTAATTAATTATTTATTATTTATAATTAGGGATCCAATACGTCTACTTTCCCTTGCTAACACGCAGGAATGAGTTTTGATTAACACTCTTAATTACACAATGATGGTCCCCTAAAATTAATGCTTTTAATTAGGGCTTAATTGCAAAATAAAACATGAACTTTTACCGAATTGCAAATTTAATATAACATTTCATATTTTGTAAAATAAATCACGAATTCATCAAACTTTTGTAATTTTAATCATCAACCAATTTCTAGTGATAAATTCTCAATATGTTGATTTATGCCATGTAGGGTGTCATTGTTGGTATAAAAATAAAAATAAAAAATAATAAGAATCTGGATCAAGTGGTACATAATTGAACAAGTCGTAATAGATTTTTCTTCTCAACTCGAATAATTTTTTCTGCTTACTAACGCAATGAGCATTATCCGATTATATGAACTAAAAAAATATTATGTGAGTCATAAAATTAGTTTTCGTTTTATCACAAACATATCATAAAGTTTTTATTTGTGATTCTTTTCTCTATTTGTCAAAGATAAGTGATTTTCAGTATTAAATAATCAATAAGGTATGAGAAATTAAGTATCAAGTTGCGAATACAAGTTCGTCGTGATTTCTGGTCTAATCAAGAATAACTTGATCCGTAATTTCATTAACAATTTATCGCATTACGTGGCGTAATTTATCTTTGAAAAATGACTAATGATTGAAATTGCAAAATTATGTTAAGTTCGTGATTTATTTTACAAAATTTAAAAAGTTATGTTAAATTTACAATTTAATGAAAGTTCGTGTTTATTTTCGCAATTAAGCCTTTAATTAATTATTAATTATTCAAGGTGATATTTTGTAAATATATATTCAATCAGTAAATACCTATACGGTAAAGTATTTCAACTGTATACTTAATTCGTACAAGTATAACTATTTTTCGTATACCCTACTTTTTCCTGTATGCTCCCTCCGTTTATAAAATGAGACGTTTAAAATGATTTCTTGTCTCAAAATAAGATCTTGTTTTACTAATTTAAGTAAGAAAATAATTTATCTGAGACCGTCACACGGTCGTCACAAGGTGTGACTGAAAAAGAATATTATTTTTTGTGGTAAAAGTATCACGTTTATCTGTAAAAATATCACTTTTTTGGAACCAAAAAAAAAAAATCACTTTTTTTAGCAAAAATATCATCTTTATCTGTAAAAGTATCAGTGTAGTAAAAGTATCACTTTTATCTGCAAAAAGTTCATTTTTTCCTGTAAAAGTATCAATTTTTCTGTAAAAGTATATTTTATCACACTGTGACCATCACACAGGACTCACTCTTTAAGTAAAGAATTTAAAATTTTAATTATACAAATTAGTTATCTAAAAGTAAAGGCCCTTCATAAAATATTTATATAGATACTTTTAAACTAAGATTAAGAAAAGCTAGTTATTGAAAAAAATAAAATAAATATGCTTTGTTGTCTCAAATAAATTATTCGCGATCAAATTTTGCTTCAACGGTTAGTGACCACACATCATCTCAAATAATAGAGAATAGAATAGAATAGAGTAGTTCTCTTATACACAAGTTGCACATATTTTAGATCCATGCAATACGAATCATTGATAACTTTTTATGAAAATGTATTAATGTTTATGATGAAATATATTAATTGTTTTGAAGAAATGTATTATGTTGTGAAGTTATTGGTGATTATGGTGAAAAGTACTAATTGTTCTGAATAAATGTATTGTGCTGAAATGTGATAACTTCGATTAAATTTGTATTTAACTATTTGACCATTTATCTTACTCCACGAGCGTCCTAACAAAAATATCTCAAAATAAATGATTAGTTGGACCAATTTTTTTAAAGGTAATTTAAATCAATGGTATTTGTTCAAGGGCTAATTTGTACCTTCTCCCAAAGTTACACGATCTTACTTAGACCTAAGGCCCTGTTTGGATATTCTAACATTATACAAACTTGGTTTCAAAAACAAACATCACAATAATAAATTTTTATATTAGAGATGAAAATTAGTAACGGATAATATCGATCACAAAATAAAAAAAAATAGAAATATAATAGTGATATATCATATATGGAAAGTGCCAAAAGTATTTTATAGGATTAATATTAGATTAGTGACAAAATAACAATCAAATATTAGAGATGAACATAATTTATCTCTATGTTGTAGATAATTTGTCTCTAATTTCATAATAGAGACGATACTCCATCACTAAATTTAAAGATAGAAAGAACAGTCTGTAAATTTTAGAGATGAGTATTTCAAACTCTTTTTTAACCCTTCAACTAGCATTAATGTTAGAATTTTAATTATGATGTTCACAAACAATTTATTATTAATATTTTTAATACATTTACCAACTTAAAAATTATTTTTTTAAAAAGCAATTTTTTTCTGCCCGGCCAGAATTTGGCCAGGCATCATTATCGTTTATTTTTTATTGAGAATATACATACATATATACATAAAATAAAATATTAACGACACAACGTATCAAAACTTGGCACAAAAAGCTGGATAAACAGCTTTTCCAAATCGAAGGTCAACTCAAGAAAGTGCTTAATTGAAATTTGAAAAGAGCAAAGCATGAAAAGTACTTCTAATATTTTCTGGTGTACAATGAGAGGATCTTAGCTAGGTCATGTTTGGCAGGATGGTTAAATTTGGGCAGCATAGTTCAGGAATCAAAATATTTTTTAAACAAATGGAGAATCTCATTAATCAATCTGAATTACAAGACTATCAACAAGAAAAATCAAGATTTATCCACACAATCGGATAGGCTAAAAGAAAGAAAAAAGAAAAACGCGCAAGCCTATGAACAATTACATTAAATAATCCGTCAAAAGCATACTCTATGTATCATCCACAAGAAGTTCAATAGCAGTAAGACATGATTCATATTATACGACCATGTGAATTCATCAATACCACTCATAAATTTAGCACAAAATAATAACGATCCAAAATCCAAGAAAATAACTGAAAATGAATATGTTTAATATTTAAATTAAATATGAAAGTTAAGTCCAACCACACTATATAATTATACATGTGAATAAAATTATAATGTTATTTTGAGATTGTATATGATATGATTGTACTGTAACTATCAAATTAACGTTGGAAAATATTAGTAAATGTCATATTGGGTCGGAAAATTTGAATTTACATCTCAAAGCGAACAGGAATTAATTTAACATCCGAGACCTCCGTTCTAACACTCCCTAAAAAGTTGTCATATATATTATTGCAGATATGATCCATCTTATTACGTTAAAATCTTACAAATAGAATAAAATCGGGAAAGATATTAGCATAAGTGGGCTAGTAATAGAACCAACTAAAAATGTTGGGAACATTCTATGATCCCTCGTGAACTATTTAAGATGATAAAAATCCATCTCATATTTTTTGCGATATTAGTTATATCTAAAATTAGCCAATAAATGACCTTGAATAATTTGTATAGCGTTTTTAAATTATTTTTAGCGATGATAATTGGCATTTTAATTAATGAGGTGGTACTATTTTTTTTAGTGCCATACACAATCTAGGAGAAAAAGAAATGACCTTCAAATTCATGGATTAATCAAATTATTTTATTTTTTTCGCATTATTTCACCGTAATATTTATATAACGATAATATTTAAGATATAGCATGGATTAAATTAAATTATAAGGGCCCTTAAAAAAGAAAAAAATATTAAAAGACAAATAAGAAAAAAAAAAGAAACTTAATCAAACATAAAATGTACATACATTATCCAAAGTAATTAAAATGTTACAGAAATTAAATACAGAATTAAATCCAACATAAACCCTCATTTTTCTTCTTCGTTAATTCCTCTATCTTAATTTTAGAGCGAGAAAGTTGCAGACATTCTAAACTCTGGCTTCGAAAAGATTCAGAGCTTCTTGATAACTGAAAATGTCTGATAGCACTCCATTTGATGCATTAATCTGAAAATCAGATCCTTGAAAATCACTTCCAGCGCCGAAAAAATTGCTGCCAGAACTCAGACTCTGAAATTCTTCACCATTTATCAAGTAATTAGTTGGAAACCCTAGGTATTCATTCTCAGAATTGATCTCCGCCGTCGCCGGATGAAATCCATCAGCCTCACTCCGCCGTGTCTCAGCCATGATATCTGTCTCCGATTTCGGGAAAAAACCGGTTAAAATTTCCTGGAGTAAACCTGAGTTCGTCTCAGCTGGAAAGAAATCCATGCAATTATCGTTTGTTGAAGGGTCGGAAGAAGTATTGCTTTGAAATCCGTTGAAATTTTCTGAGATTAAAGGAGAAGAGGTGATGTAGCTTCCAGAAGCTATGACGGTGGTAAAATCAGTTGAAGGATTTGATAAAGGAGTTGATGATGATGATGAGCTCAGAAAATTCAGCGGATTTTGATTTTCGATGAAGGAGCTAGAAGCGGATGAGTTGATGTAATCACGCAGGAGAAGGCGGTGAGAATTACTGAAACTGAAATTAGGGTTTGAAAAGGGGGAAGACGATGCGAATTGGCGGGAAGGAATAATGGACGGCTGAGATTTGAAGGAAGGGATGAGGTGATGATGATCTGGAGGGGGGGAAGATGGGTAGACGAAGTTGGTTCTAGCTTTGACGCCACGCATGGCACGTGCTGCGCAGTCGTAAGCGCACGCCGCCTCCTCCGCCGTGTCGAAGGTTCCGAGCCAGCGGCGCTCCTTCGACTGCGGGTCTCTTATTTCCGCCGCGTACCTGCCCCAGGGACGGCGGCGCACGCCGCGGTAACGCATGTTGCTACCACTGGACGAAGCGGCAGCTCCGCCGCCGTCCTTCTGGGAACGCTTGGTGGTGGTGCACCGCTTTGTTACGGCGGTGGTGGACCTGGTGGAGGCGGCGTTGAGCCTTCTTAAGGTTTCTTCCATTTTTTTGGTTGTAAGTAGTTAATTTTGTTTGAAATGATTGAGTTTGGGAGGAGGTAAGGTAGATCATAGATGGTGCTTTTATAATGAAAATTCCAGAGAGAAATATAGGAATTTTTTTTTTTTTTTTTTTATTTAGGCAATAACCATAGGCATTGGTAAGTAGGGCTATTAAAGAACCAAGCTCAGTCGGCTTTGGATTGTTCGAGTAATATTTGCTAAATTTTGAAGTAAAATAAATTCGAATCTGTTAATTTGGTGTACGTTGCTAAATTTTAAAGTGAAACAAGCTCAAACAAATATGTTAATTTGACGTTCGTTAATATTTGAACCATTAATAAATACTAAGCTTGTCAATATTTTGCATGCGTAACACACGAATATTAGATATTATTCTAATTTTGCATTTAAATAAATGAGCTACTTAAATAATATAAAAATAGTAAGAATAATAAAAGCATAATAATATTGTTATTATTATTATTGATTTTATTACTGTTATTTTATACGAGCCGCTAAAGAACAAGCCCTTCAATAATCAAGTTCTATTCGTTATTAAACGATCATAAATAATTGTGTTTGAACGAGAGCTAATTGAATCGAACACGAGCTTTTTACCTCTCATTTTATTCATTAACAATTTTGTATATTAATTGAATGATAATTAGAGTCTAACGCTTAATCAAAATTTAAACGGATATACATAGAATCTGAAAAGAGTTAACGACTAAATGAGTTTTAATCGAAGCCAGTGGAAGAATTTCATAATATGAGTTAAAATGGAGAGCAGTGTGCATGCATTAACTACCATATCATATATCATATATACTACTCCTATTTAAAAATAATATATTGATATACAATAAATGTATAAACTTAAATTTGGGCATGCCGCTATTTTATAACTACTTAATGTAGGCTTTGAAATTATTTAGTATTATTTTATATTATATTTCATCAACATACTCTATGTGTAAATCCCTCACTGTCTTCTTTTAAAAAAGGTAAAGTCTCATGTATACCAGTTACACGATGTAATTTAAATAGGGTATTAAAATTTATGTTTAAAAGTATTACATGTTCTGGGTAAATGTATATATTTTTAGCATGATACCCTTACCTATCAAATGTAATACATTTAGGTATAAATAGTAATATCTTTCAACCAATGATCCCGATTGATGCACAAGAAATATTCCCTTAAAAAAAAGGGGAAACATTTATTTCGAAAATTTTAGTTTACTATTTTTTAATTTAAACCCACTTTTCATGCGACTTGTCTAATGTGCTCTTGCATATCTATACTCATAACTTAATAGAAACCATGAATCTTGAAATTATACACTAGTAAATAGTAAATTGTAAATCCAATAATAAATTCTATCGTGAACCAAAACCGTATATTGTAAAATCCACTCGTGAATGATGAAAGTGCAACACAACTTTGAATCGTAAATTTAACCGTAAATTATATGCAATCGTGAATTATGAATCTAATCGCACGCAGTACAAAACAGAATCATGGTTCAATCGTAAAATGTGAAACTACACAATACAACATGTTCTAGCTAGACTAATAAATTAAAATTGAATTAAACAAATTTGACAAAATACAAGTTTCCTAGACCATTCCAAATATTTAACCCTAAGAATAATTCATAAATTTAAAGAGTACATAATGATGTAGACATTTGTGCTTTAATTAATTAAAATTAATTACTAGTCTACCCCTCCTATATGATTACATTAGCTACTCCATTAATCCAAGCCTCTAAATTTAGGTCTCCTGTTTCCCACTGTCTTATAATATATATATAAATAAATATATTTTGTGTAAAATTAAAATTCAGTATTTTCTCCTGTTTTCCATTGTGTTTGGGTATGTTTTGTGTTGATCCGGTGGATCGTAGTAGTGGTCTAGTTTTGTTTGATGTGGATTGTGACTTTAAGCAATTTCGTGTGTTTTCGATTCTTTGTTTGTTGTGCATACAGTCACGAAGCAGAGATGATGTTCAGATTATAATGGCTCCACAATGTAGGAGATCCGGAATTTATTAGGCATGGGCGGATTTTTAGACTTACAATATATGATGCATTTGTCTAATTTTGTTGTGCATTTTCTGGTGTGTTTTTCTTTTTTCGGTCAATCCGTCTGTTTGGATGGAGCTTGTTTTTCTTAATTGGATTGAGGTACTCATAATTAAGGACACGTTTGAGGCAACTATTTGAGACAATAAAAAAATTACCTCAAATAATAAATATTTACCAACTATATTATTAAAGACAATATATTTGTTACGAATTATTACGAGAGACAAATATTTATCATCTCATGAAATTGATGGCAAAAGACATTTTTAATAGTAATATTTAATTAATGTTTTAGAAAAAAATGGAAGGATTGATAATTCAATTTTTTTTTTATATATACTTCTTGATGATAAAATTTGATGGAATCTTAGTTAAAAAATAAGAGATATTTTAAAATTAACATAAGAATAAAATTAAACAAAATAATGAAAAATAGCTAAAAAAATCGATTAATTCGAAAAATCATTAAGAAGCTAAATATCAATTAAAGAAATGGAGGGAGCATAAACTAATAACTTTTTATTTGTTATAAAAAAAAAAACTCGTGAAAAAACTTAAATAAAGTGTGATTTAATTCGCTAGTTTCAAGTAAATCACTTTATCCAAACGTCTTTTCGGTCTGAATAATTATATGGCGGCGGTCAGAGTTTGTCTCTCTCAATTTAGAGAACTGCCCGGTTATTTTGGCATTACAGGATGGATATTCTGCCCAGGCCGATTTTTTTCTTAAATAATATTATTTTTAATTTAATAAATATATCAAAAAGTAATAATGATAAATTATATGTAAAAGTAATAATTAAAATTTTAACATTGGTAAAAAAATAATTAAAAGTCAATTTTTAGAGTGCATCAATGATTCGCCTTGTAATAATTACAAATTATATTTCTAAGTTTAGTTAGAGGCTACTCGAGAAAAAGAAGTTGATTTAAAAAGATCAGGGCGCGCCAGGTAGGGATGTAAACGAATCGAATATCGAATATAATGAAATTCGATTCAAATTCGAAAATATAAACTCGAATTCGTATTCGAATCGAATACTAATCAAATTTAAAATTTTGGAATGTCAAGCTAGAAACTAGAAAATAACTAATTTTGTTACCATGCTTAATACTCTATGCTTTTTAAAATAAGATCGTACTTAATAAAAAAAAGTATCTCCGTTTTTTTAGTTGTCATTTTAATTTTTTTCTTGATTTGTAAATAGTTGTCATTCTATCTTTTCTGCCCTTTTTTTATTACAATATTAACCATATATTTATGAAAAATATTAACAATATATAGAAACGATTAAAAAAATAAAGGGATTTAAGGAAATTAGTTGAGAATTCATTTGTCAACTCTTTAAGTCCCTTAATTTTCAACAAAAATCTAGAATGACAACTAAAGAAAAACGAAGGTAGTATATACTCCCTCCGTGCATGCCTAATTGTCCTACTTGCGTTATTTGTTCGTCCCAAGCTAATTGTCCTACCCCATAAATGACAAATTCTCCGACAATCTCCACCATCAAAATCTCCACATTCAATCTCCGCCTTTGAAAAAATCAAAGATTCCACAAAATCTGTTTTTTCTTAGTCTCCGTGAGTCAAGATAGGACAATTAGCTTGGGACGGAGGGAGTATATTTTAGTCTCAAAGTAAGTCTTTTATTTAAAAGTTAATGTTTTGTTTTATTGATAAGGTATAAAAAATTCAAGGACTATCAGAACTACCCCTTTTTTCTTTTTATTTTTTTAACATTTTTCAATACTTGAACGATCTAATTATATCTAATTTATAATCAAAGCTTTTTTTAAAAAAAAAAAATGGTTGGTCAAATTCTTGCCATAGATCATTTTCGTTTATAAATTTGTACCTTTATCCCATTAAATGTCATTGTAAAATTGGACTCCTATTTTGTACGCAGGAGTACAAGTTTGGAAATTATGAAAGTTAATTTGAAGTGTATAGGAGTACTTGAGGGATGATTAACAAATTGACAAATCATTACAACCGATGCCCACTTAATTAATTATATATTTAATATTTATGGTCCTTGCTAAATGGATACTTGTAACTATGTTTGTGGGTTGAATCGGGTCGGGTCAGAAAGTTCAGTCATGAACTGGACACTGGTCCAATTTGATTAGAGGTATCAAATCGTAAGTAAAGTTAAACCGATGAAATTGGTTAGAACCGAACAAAACTGTAAAATAAAATTAAAAAGAAAGTCAAAATTTGATTGGTTGAACGTAAAAAACCATTTTCTACTTAATAAATTTTACAAAATTATTTTAAAAAATATAATTAAATACAATATTAACTATTTTTTACATTGTTGTAGTCTCATCTCTTTTTTTTTTTTTTTTTTGTTAAATACTAGTAATATTCCCGTGCGATGCACGGAAGTTTATTTAAAAACTAATAATTATAATGAAATATGATTAATCTAATATTTAAATATGAGATCGTTTTATCCTAATAAAATATATATATTTTTTAAAATATAGGATAAAGCATAAATTAAATTATAAGTAATGTAAATATAAGTTTCTCGCATGTTAAATATGAATTTAATATAACTTACTTTATATATAGGTATATATATATATATTATAGATTATGATTAAGATAAATATTTAATATAAAAAAAATCTTTTTCAAAATGATCATTTCTTATCTTTGAAATCCAAACATACATTTAGTGTGTTTGCAGCATTCTTCACATATGTTCATAATCTCTTAATTAATTATTATGAATGTTAAAACAAACATAAATATCTAACTATCAACTCATATTATTAAATAAAATAAACTGGATAGTGTTATAAGAAATTTATTTTTCTTTAATATTTTCCATTTTACTTTAAATATTTTAAGTTATCTAAATAAAGTTTAAAATTTTAACTATAACTATTTCCTTTTAAAAAATCTTATTTGCAAGTTTTAGTACTTTACTTGGTATTTTCGATAGACAAAAAATAACAAATTAACAAAATAAAATTCAAAAGTTATTCAATAGTTTGAATAACAAAATAATTCAATAGTTGGAATAACAAAATAAAACATATGAGTGCTCCAATATTTCTTAATACTTTCATATATATGTTGAAAAGTTTCAATTAAATTATAAATTTATATTGTAGTAGATTCATTTAAAGATATACATTGGTTAATGTAAAGAAAAATGCCTAGGTTGCCAAATGTGATAAAAGAAAAGAAAAGAAGACATAATTGAGATTGGTTAATGTGACTCAGTATTGTTTAGGTTGCAAAGTCTAAAAAACATATAGTTCTAGTTGGTTAATTTTGCTTATTTAAAAGAAGTTTAGTTGCAACTTTATAATATCATAGTATAGGTTGCAAATTGTAATTATTTATAGAAAAATAAAATTAACATATCTACAATATAAAAAATTAATTAAAAAAATTTCTAAGATTAATTATCATATATAAAGTTATATATATGAGAGAAAAGATCATAGTTTTGTGATTTATCGACAAAAATAATTAGTATATCAAATAAGCATTAGCAAATTCAATAATTTAATAAGCTGATTATAAATCAAATATTAATTTGAGATAATTCATGTCAGATAAAACAAACTGATTAGGTGTGGTTTTAATGAAATAATCAAGTAAAATAATTTGTAAAATAGAAATATTTGAATGATTTTTAATTGTATTCCAAATCAATAGTATATTTTTTGTACAACCCACAATAAACACTGAAATCTTACGTAAATAATCAACGAACAAATAATATAATATTTTAAATATAATATCGTATTATTATTATTATTACATATATATATATATATATATCATATGGATATCAAATCAAACATCGTCAAAAGATGATTAATGTGATATAGTATACATAATAAATATATTAAAAATGAAAAAAAAAAGATATTTGCAACTTTAGAAAGTAAATAAATTTTGATTCATACCAAATGTGACAACAACTTACCAATCACAGTCTAAATTTTAGGCTGAAAAATGTTACTTACAGAATTATCAGAACTATGTTATATATATATATATATATATATAGATTTTTCTAATTTATAAAGTAATTAAATTCTAACTATAAATAATTAAAAATAACCATAAATATATAATAAAAGGAACAATGATATTTTTTCCGTATCATATGTAATGTAAAGTTTAATAATTTTCTCATTATGTCTGTGCTTTTATTTTATATTTAACTTTTAATTTATCTAAATAAACTTTCAAGTTCTAATTATAAATATTTATTTTTTTCTTTATAACATTGGATTTTCATTTGCAACTTTTAACATTTCATTTGGTGATTTCAAACATACTTAAATAATTTTATTTAATAAAATCTTATTTTAACAAAATAGAATTCAAAATTTATTTATTGATTCGAATAACAAATTAAAATCTTTGGTTTCTTCAAAATATTTGAATATTTCCTTATTTTATTTAGTATTGTAAATTATTTATATAAATGTTATATCCTTCTCATAAATAATTTATTTATTTGAAGATAAAAATTGATTAATGCGAACAAATTTACTTAGATTGTTAAGAGTAAAAAAGGCATTCAATGTTAATTTGTGCGACCAAGTATTTTTTAGCTTAGAAAGTGTAAAGACATATAATTGAAGTTTTAGTAAAAGTAGAAAATTTAAAAGATTGTCAAACGTAATAAAAGTCATAATTTAGGCTACAAAGAGTAAATTTTCTTAAAAGAGTAATTTTAACAAAATACTCATTATTAAAAATATAAATAGGTAACTAAAAATAATTTCAGTAACTATTTTAATACATAATTATATATATGCTCAAAGTCGTGATAAGAAGATATTTTAGCAGATTTGATGAGTTAATAAGTTGATTATAAAATAGATATTGTTGTTTAGCTTTTGATTTAATAAAGTAGGACTTTCATTATTTAAACGATTGATTTACTCCCTGACTTAAATAAAAAAAATATTGAAAAATTCATGTCAAATAAAATAAATTGATTAGTTGTATTTTTATAAAAAAAAATACTCATATTTTTCTGTAAAGAAATTATTTTGCAAATTCTAGTTGCAACTAAAACCAAAATATTATAAGTTCAATTCACAATAAATATCAATTTTAGCACAAATAATTAACCAACAAACAATTTATTTATTCAAATCAAATATCTCAATATAATATATGTGATATGGATGTCGAATCGAAGATCGTGAAAAGATGAATAATTTGGTATATTATGCATAAAAATCGGATTAAAAATGAAAAAGTTATTTGTGTTTTAGAAAGTAAAAGAAAGTTATGAACTTACCAAAAATAAGAAAAAATATACCAATTTTAGTCTAAATTTTTTGGAGGGAAAGTTAAAATTACATTAATGCCCTCCATTTTACTTATATATATATATAGATATATTTTCTAGTCCTTTTAATTCTTGTCGCCGTTCTTGAAAATATATTGTATATTAAAGTATATTACATTATAAAAGCATATTATATAATATAATTTTGAAATATAATTAACTTTCATCTTTGGTTGAATCACCGATCTAATCGGCCGTGTATCAGTAGCATAATCAATTCTCTCACCGATTCAATTCAAAACACACTCTTAACTTTCACAAATTCTTATGTACACCAGGAGCAGAGATTATATATTCGCATAATCCGGGTTGTTGGCAATGCATATAAATATATATCACTGTTTATACTAAAAGGTATTACTCCCTCCGTCTCACCTTATCTTGCACACTTTTCTTAAATGTCCGTCTCACCTTATTTTGCACAGCCTAAAAAAGGAAAGTTATAACATAATCTCCACCCTCAAAATCTTCACCCTCAATATCCACCCTCAATTTACCTTTGAAAAGTCAACAAACAACCAAAAAGCAACTTTTCTTAATACCCGTGCCGACCCTCTGTGCAAGATAAGCCGGGACGGAGGGATTACTTGTTACGAGAGAATTGTATTTACTAGTAGCTACTATCTAATTTTGCTTATTTAATTCCATGGTCCTCATGAAATAATTACATTTTTAACCCTTTTTTCTTCGAAATTTTACAAATAAGTCAAAAGAAATTGTACATGTTATTATCTTAGCTGGAAGGTCTTGTTACTGTCAAGAAATGAAGAAATTACCCTAGTTAATTTTATTCTAAACTGCATATATAAATTATAACCGCACGTGCAAAACAAAATAATTCTACTTCATAATTCAATTCTCATACAATTTTGTCAGACCAATTAGTGTTGATAATCAATGTTCAATTATTTTCTTTTATAAATGGCCTGAATTTAGTACACTACACCCTGTATATATTTCATATCCCATTTCGTTTTTAAAAACTCTACAAACTTTCTAGAAAACAGTAGGCACTAATCAGATAGATTACTGGGATATGTCGTTTAATCGGAATTATGACGAGATTAATTAGGATGTCGGAGGAATTATATTGGGAAAACGTTAGGAAGAAAATATAAACGGTCGATAACTAACTAGCACCTGGACAGCAAGGATTTTTAGATCAGATAAATAAACAGTAAAATGAAAACTGCTATTGTTTTTTTTTTTTTGAGGGATGTGGAAAGTGATATTGTTGAATGTTGTTGAGTTGTGTAGGAGTAATAAAAACAAAAAAAATTGTTTCACGTGTTTATAGGCCGACATTATTTAAAACCAAGAAATAAAAAATGAAAAAAATAAATTCAAACTAAAGTACTTATATGAACTTAAATTTCCAGCATTCAATTTATTTGATGTGTCATCTATTTTACCCAACTCAATTAACATACCATTTTGATAATCAATAGGAGGTTCCCCACCTGTCATTGTCATCATATATAGGCGTTACCAATGTGGAAATAATTGGAATAAAATATTATTACATAATTTATTAACTAATTAAAGACTTAGGACCATTATAACTAAAGAGTAGTTATGTTGTAACGGATTTTAGATTCGTGTAATACGGACTGCGGTCATTTTTTATGAAAAAAATATTAGTGTTTATACTGAATGATATTACTTATTCTAGAAAAAATATAGTGCTAAAATAATAATTTTTATGCTAAACGATATTACTTGTTTTGAGAATAAGTATTCAGTAGAATTGAGGTGTAGTTTAATGTCGTACTTGCCTAACATTACTTTTTATGTTGTAGCGGGGTTAACAATCGATTCCACTCAATATGTTGGTTCTGTTTGTCTAATAAAAAAATTGATTCGAAGCATTATTATTGAGCCCGAAAAAACCTGATTCGGATGGGGTTGACAAGCCGGACAAATATTAGTCTAATTTTATTGGATAGTTAAATAAATTCCATTTCGGATCTATAAGAGATGGATATTATGGACATATAAGAAAATATGAATCTCTATGCTATGATGCATTTTGAGAGCCTAAAAATGGACAATATCATACCAATCTACAGAATAAGGGTCCATCGGGCCCATCAAATTTAAGTAGACATGATGGGCTAGGTTGGGCTCTTCAGTTTTCTACCTAACATATAAAGTTAGCCCAATTGCCGGCCAGCTCGCGTTGTCACTGCTATAAGAAAAATGTGTTGGGCCTTGACTGGGCCCCTGATATCGCATTAGTATGATATTGTCTGCTTTGGGACAAATCCACATGGTTTTGTTTTCTGGCTAACTCGTAAAATGGCTCATATCAATGAAGATACTTCAATCATAATAAACCCATAATTTTTCCATGTATATCCGATGTGGGACTTTGTTGACAATCCTAACAACCCATCCTTTCAAATAAAGGATCACTGAACCTCCCCTTAAACGACAATCACCATCTCCCTTTTTCGTAAGATACTTGTTTCATCTAGTCGATTAGTCATGTATGCTCCATCCAGTCGACTAATCATTTCCACCACATCTAGGCTCGCATCTTACGTGGACTCTATGGCTTACTTGCGCTGGAGAGCCAGCCCTACTCAGGTGCACCTAATCTGATCTCTACAGTTGGTTCGTAGAGTTGTCCCTGTTGTCTCTGCTTGAGAGCTTGTCTTACTCAGATGCACTCCGTAGAGTCGGACCTTTCATAGTGCCGTTGGAACCTGCTAGCTCTACGTAGGTGTAACTCACCTGGTCCGTAGAGTTGGACATTTCCTCTCTACTTTACCCAAGTGTACCTCACCTGGTTCGTAGTGCCGGACGTGTCGTCTCTGCTGAAGAGCATGTTCTACCCTGGTAGCCCTACCTAGATGTATCTCACTTGGTGTAACTCACCTTGTTTGGTACACCTAGTCCGTGAACCGAACATGTCGTCTCTGCTAGAGAGTATGTCCTATCCAGTCCAGATGCAGCTCACCTAGTCCTACCCAATCATCTCACCTAGTCTCTGCACCTGATGCGTAGAGTTAGAACTATTGTCGTCATTGATGCTTTGTTTGGCACTCTAAGGATCTTCACTAAATTAGTTCTGCTGCTTTGTTTGAAATTTCGAGGATCTCCAGAATACCGGTCCAGTCCAGTTCAGATGCAAATCAAATATTTTTCAAAATAACTAATTATCTTTCAAAGAAGTTAAAAACAACCTCAAATAATTAGTAAAACATTTTATCACAACAATTATGGTGTCAGATTATATGCTACAAAGACCTTCTTTACTGTAGTTCACATGTACTTATATAGAGTGGGACTTAGGTGCACCATACGCACAATAGTGTTATGGTGCACCACTTATACAATATTTTTTTGTTCACTTAATGTATGGTTATTTTAGTCATACAGTATATAACTATTAGGATGGTTGATTTACTCATACAACATGATTAATTTACTAATTGATACAATATGATTGATTTGCTTATACAGTATTGTGCACCTTGTGCACAAGTTTTTGCCATTTATATATAAATATAATTCAAAGTTCCCGATATTATTTTGATTTCCATAGTTATCCTAATGTATACTCGTTTTATTTTAAATAAGGGTTAATTTCCAAAAGCAACCTGAACTTTGCGGGTTTTTACACTTTGCAACCTAAAGAATTTTTTTTTTCCGATTGGAACCTGTATTTTGCGATTTGACTCAAATTGCATTTCCGGCAATATTTTCAGTTTGTATAGGCCATGTGACTGTCACATGACCCATTTTTTGTGTATTTTCGTTTTTTTTTTAAATCTAAATACATGTATTTCGCATTTTAGTTTCTTATTTCTTTTATTCTTCTACAATAAAAATAGTAAATACAATAAATACATGTCTTCTTCTTCATCACTCCAGCTTCTTCTGCAATAATGGCGGATTCCCACTTCTTCCCTTCATCCTAAAAAAACCCAAAATCTTCCTCATATAATTAATCAGAGCGACGATTTTACAGATCTATTCTCCCAATTTCTCCTAAAATCTCTCCCTCTCTAAACGTCGATTTATTTCCCGATCCAATTGACAATGGAGAATACAGATCCTGTCAATCCAAAAGTTCAACACATGGTGAAAGCATCATCAAATCAGCTTCTGAGGAAGGTCGTCGAGCTAGAGTCTGATTCAAAATACAAAATTTCAGCTAAGAACTGAGATTGACGAAAATAGTGGTAATGGCTGTGGTGATTATAAGAGCTCCGCCTCTCCGGTGGTTTAGCTGAGAGGAAATCGCTTCTTCCGACAGCGGCAGCTCCTCGTGACCCGGCGGCGTTGATTCTTTCGCGGCTGGAGATGGGTAGGGCACAAATAAGAGCCCGGAAGATTAAGAACATATCTACATTGCAATTGAGAAATTAATGGTTAAAAAACCCTAAATCTTCTTCCTCATATGATGAAGTAATATAGGATTTTTATGAGGATGAAGGGACAAAGGGAAAATGATTGAGAGGAGAAGCAGGAGGAAGAAGTGAAGAAGATTCGCCATTGTTGTTACATATCGAAGGAATTTTTTTCTCAAAATATATTGTTGCAGAAGAATAAGAACGCGATGAAGAAGATGAGGAAGAACAGATGCTTAATTTATGATTTTTAATAAAATTGAAATAATTATTTTAACTAACTATCTAATATTTATTGTATTTATTATTTTTATGGTAGGAGAATAAAAGAAATCAGAAATTAAAATGAAATACATGTATTTAAATTTAAAAAAAAAACGGAAATACACAAAATATGGGTCATGTGCCAGTCACATGGCCTATGTAGCCTGAAAATATTGTCGGAATTGCAATTTGAGTCAAATCGCAAAATACAAGTTCCAATCGGAAAAAAAAAAATTCTTTAGGTTGTAAAGTGTAAAAACCCGCAAAGTTCAGGTTGCTTTTGGAAATTAACCCTTTAGATAATGTAATACTCCCTCCGTTTCATAATAATTGACGTTTTAGAAAGAAAGGGAAAAATTAAGAATGAAATTTTTTGACAAATTTATCCCCCACTTAATTATTTATCTCTCCTATATGACTCCTAAAATTTAGCATCTTTAAATATTTATCTTTTCTCTCTCTGAAATTCCATCTTCTCTCGTCATCATTGGAGAGTGAAACTCCGGCATCTTAAAATATTTATCTTTTCTCTCTCTGAAATTCCATCTCCATCCTACAACTAACATACACTAAAATCTCATGGATGTACTAGATAATGTCTAGCTTTTAGAGCATCTATTGTATGCTTCTCAATACTAGACAATTCTGGATAATGCTATTAGACATATATCCAGACACTTCCATAAGGCTATATTTAACTTTCCTCATTATATCATTAAATCAAGCTATCTGTTAGAAATGTAGACTAGGGAACTCCATAAGTAACTTAAGCTATTTCTTTTATTCAATTTTAATTGGGGAATGAAGGAGGAAGAGGGGAAGAAAGCCTGGATTAAGGAGGGAGAGGGAATAAGGCGCGTTGAATAAGGAAGGAGAGGGAGGAAGGCGCTATAATAAGCGGGAATATTTTATGAGATAAAGATTTAACCAAATAAAGATATTTCTGATAGATGTAAAAGTAGAGATTTTTAAGGATTGAGTCCAGGGAGAAAACTGGTAGAATTAGTGGAAAAAATGTAAAACGTCAATTAATAAGAAAAGAAAAGAACCTCTTAAAACGTCAATTATTATGAAACGAAGGGAGTATTTGATATTTTGATGTCCATAGATGTTGGCATTTATTGCAGTATTATGTTCCATATTCCCCTCTCCCCCACCCCCCTCCACCCCCCTCCCCCCAAAAAAAAAAGAAAAAGAAAAAAAGCAATAACAACATCTTCTATTAGGAGGTTATGATGACTTTAAAGCCAATGAATACAAAATATATTATTGTAAGTCTAGCAATTGTTGAGCATTAATTCAGCACGTTTCAATTTAACTGGTTTATTGTTTTATATATGAAAATTATTGAAACACATTATGTTTTCTCTCCCATTATAAAAATTGCTTTTATGAATGCCTACAATTCAACCAATATCTTAAACTATAATATTTCAATCTCTTATGTTATTTTACTAATTCAAATTATACATACCCAGTTAGTTTTTTGTGCATCAGTTGCGAGCCGTGCACCACAAATAAATAAATATATATATATATATATATATATATATATATATATATATATATGGGGTAATTCAGCATTACATGTTGGTTAAACAATTAATATATTAAAAATGTAAAATTCTAATAGTTTTTAGAGTAATAAGAAATAATTTTCAGGTCAGCTAATAAAGTAAAGATAAAAAAGTAACATCTATTAGTAAAATAAATAATACTCTAAAAATTAAATACACCAGATGTACACGAAACTTTGTGATATACAATATGAACATATCTAGAGCGAGAAGAGAGAGGGTGACTAAGACGACAAATGATAATGTATTCAATGTTGGATTTCTTATAAAGTTCAATTGATGACATATCTCAGTCACCTCATGCTTAAATTTTGGATTTTAGTAACCTTATGAAATAGAATTTAGTAAATTTAAATTTTATGAAATTGAGATATAGATAATCACGAAACGAAAAATATTTTCAACTTACATTTATTATTATTGATGATGTGGTAGCAATATGTCATGATTGGCTCCATAAAAGCCTAACATTGGTTTCTTTTTAATTCCTTATATTGAGAAATGATAATATAGATTAGGAAAAATATATAAAATGAAACTTGCTGCTTATTATGTAGCATATTAAAAAATGATTTACAATAGGGTATTTATTGATGGAATAAGTGGACTTAATAAGAGTTTAGAGGCCATAAAATATAATGATCGTATTTATCTTAATCTAATTTAATTTACGTAGGAAAATGGACTCATGGGGCTATAGAAAAGAAGTATGTATTTCGAGCATATTTTAAGAGAATTAAGTTCACACATTAAAAGATAAAAAAGGGGGAAAAAAAAATTCAAACTATTTACTGAATAATTTCTTTTAAATCACGCTAGGCTAAAATTATTTCTCCATAATTTTTCTCTTGTTCGGTTTGTCCTAAAATTTGTATTTTTTTTTTCAAATTTATCTCATAATTAAAAAAAATTGTTCATATTTGAACCCATTTCTGACGTTAATAAGTTAATCAACGGGAAAAACGCACGTAAGTGTCACTTGAAATAACATTTGGTCCCGTTACATCAATTAGAATCAACCAAAAGTGTATTTTATGTACTTCTCTGGTCAATTATTTCATCAGTGATGAAAATTGATCCAAATAAGAATAGTTTCATTAACTATAGATCATAATTAAAATATAATAAATTTTCAGATGAAAATTGACGAGCGATAGGAAGTTATTATTTGGACAGACTCAGCCTGAACCGATTTTTTTTTTTTTTTTTGCGATTATTTTCTATTAAAATTACAAATATAATTGAACACTCTAAAAATCTTGGTGTGTTTTCTTATTCTTTTTTGGCTGTAATCGAGTGTTAATGTTAAAATTTTAGTTATCATCTTCACAAATAAATTTTCATAATAATATTCAAATATATTTATAAAAAAATTAATTTTAAGAAAATATTTTTTTCTTGGACCCGGACAGAATATAGCCCAAACATTTTTGTCCTTATATAAATAGTTGAATACCCCATGGGTTGGTAAGTTGGGTGGGGTGTGGGGAAGGGATAGGGTGGGATTTTGGGGGACAATAAAGGGCAACAGATTTTAACGACAAGAGGGAGATCCTGTCAGACACAATGGATAATGTCAAAACCACAGCCTTTTAATTCCCTGTTTTTAGAATTTCACATCTTTTTGAGCTACTTTAATATGCAGTAACTGTCCCCAGATAATTACATTAATTATTTTTCAAATATTTCTCTTTTTTTAATGGCTCTCTCTAATTTTAGGAAACCTTTGGCTATGTTTCGACTGTGTTGGAGTATGTTTGTTTGGAACTTAGATGGATGTAGTACATTCAGATGTTAAATTTAGAAACGAGCGGAATGAGATGGGCTGCCTTGAAATATGTAGGAATGGCAATGGGATAGGGCGGAGCGAGTATTTAAAAACCCAAACCCGCTCCGCATATCTCAGAATTTGACCCGTCCTGTCCTACGCCGAGTCAGCGATGGCTGCCCCACCTTGCCCATTCAAAAATTTCTTTTTTAAATGTCACAATTTCAATATATTTTCTGAAGATATTGATCAAATTCGTAAATCTAATACTAGGTAAAAAATAAAATAATTTATAATGTATATATACCGCGGGTCGGGGCTGGGCAGAGCAACACTAAGTCCCATGTCCGACTTGCCCCGCTCAGCGGCTCGGGACTATTCCGCCCCGTTCTCAGATTGGGGCGAGTTTGCCTGTCTCAAAGGCCTTAGGTCAGGGCTGGTCGGATCGGGTCAGGGCAATATTGCTACCCCTAGGAATATGTAGGATTTAAATCGAACCAGTTAAATCAATAGGTGTACGCATTTTTACAGATTTGTGCACCTAAATGGAGGACAAATCAATTTAGACTTGCGTTTGAACTGAGACTTAAAATTATGATTCCTTAGTTCACTTAAATTCAAGCATATTATGTTCATTCCTCACTCCCTCTCTCTCTCCATACATTCACTACAAAAAAATGCTTTTAATACTTCTTTTTATTATTTTTTCTAGCATAATAATTGCAACTTTTAAAAATCTTACAATATTCTATCACAGAACACACACAAGATTTACAGAATTATTTGGATTCATACGTTTCAAGATTTGCACCCTCAGATTTGTCACGTCTCACTTAATTCATAAACAAACATACCCTAGAGTATAATAAGAAAAATTATATAAGTAATAGGGGGAACAAATGTGGATAGGATGTGACCGTCCCATCTCCGTCTCACTTAATACTCACAATAATACGCCTAGAACAAGTATCCCCTTAAAGCTAAAGGTGGTATAAATTAACCTGGCATAAAAGTTGGCCATCGCACGACATTATAGGTATGCCATATTTAGTGATTGATCCCGTTCAAGTTGAAATAGTCGAAACATTTCATTTCGATCATGGAAACATAATAATTTTGGCATTTATTCAATTTCGCCAACTTGGAACAACTGAAATGATGCTAAAGTGGCTGAAATTTCTGAGATGGGCAAGATAGTCAGGATGATTTGAAAAAAACATGTTTTTTTTTTTAATTTGACACACACATGTATATACATATATGTGTATATAAATTAAAGGTTAAAAGTATTATAGTAATCGATACATAATTGATTTTTCGGGTTTGTCAAATTTTCTTTTGTTCGAATTTATTGTAATCTTAAATCTAGAGGCCAAATCATTAATGCTAATTGAACAACTCTTACAAATTAATATATGATCTAAAAAAAATATTATATAATATCTAATCAACATATTAAGTTCTAGCAATATGTTAAAGTATTTTTAAATCTATGATAAAATATAAATATATATATATATATATATATATTGTCTGAAACAAAATGACCGAATGTTTACCGAAATATCTCGTTCCAGTTACAAATTAAATGATCGCTAAAACGATATTAGTAACTTTGATGTCAGACCATAAAAATCTTGATCCGAATATCATCGGGTTCAAACGACTAATTTGGAGGGTCAATATGCAACAGGCTTCATGTCGATTAGACAAATTTTATTGTATTATAAGAAGTTGGGCTGAGATTAACTCTTCAATTTTCGGCACCATGGAATTTTAGGTTGAGCTGACATTTATCATTGGCCCGGCTTTTTAAATAATCACTGTCTTATTTTATTAGCTGAAAAACTTTTTTTCTTTTTTATTTCAAAAATACGTTAATATATGATTGAACAAGTCAAAATCAACGAATAAAACGAGTTGTATAAATAATAATTTATAGTTTTTAGGACCGAAATGCAATTTAATTTTTCATCAGAATTTGCCTGACCTTACGTGGCAAAGAAAGATTAATTAAGGCAATTAAAATAGTTTCTTGAAATGGTTGTGTTTCAGAGTTTGGGGTGTTAGACAGTTCCATGCATTAAGGATGTTAGAGTTCATTCATTTCTCTGCATATTTAACACAATAATGTTATTGCCATTTTTATGCAACCACCTAAATAATTAATATAACCCACTTCACTTCTATAACTCATGCTAATATAGCTCATCAACACAATCTTAAATGTAAACATTCTGCATGCTCTGGGACGGAGCTAGAATTTCATAACGAGGGGGTCATAATATCTTTTTAGGAGATTTATCAAAATTATTAAAATTTGAGGGGGCGATACAGCGTAATTATAGTTAAAAAATGAATTTCGTCCCCTCAAATTTCGCCGAAAATTTTGAGGGGAGCCAGCCGCCGCCGCCAGTCCCCCTTTGACTCTGAATCTGTGCATGCCAAGACCCAAAATTACCAAATTACTCTTCTTACATCGGAATATTGCTCAAAACACTGGGGTGAATTTGGGTTTGACCCAGGTTGGTGGGTTGGGGTGGTTGTCTTGCATAAGTTATACGGGTCTTCGACCAGTATAATTTTGATTAAGGACAATTTTTCATAAAAAAATGTTTTAGTGTTTATCCATGTGTTGGCTAATACTTAGGTATTTGAAACTACATAAAATCTAATATAGTTATTGTAACAACTTCATTAAGTCTTGACCTGAATCTAAATAACACATGTTGGATTCGGACTCGCATGATGGCCGGTAGAGGTGCTCGCTCCTATTGGACGTCCCAGCACGTCTGACATTTTAGGACTGCGTTATAGAACTTTTGGCTCGAAGTACCATCAGGCACTACAAACCTGATGTGATACACTGTGGACAAGCCAAAAATTATAGTGTATTTTAGGGGATGGTCTCGACTTTGCACACTAATTTTGGGCTCGAGAGCCCCGCCCAGCTCAAATTGCTTCCACTAAATTACCACGCAACAAAATACTATTGGATTTGCCCATATAATAGAGAAATATCGAATATTGACCTCAAATGTTATAACCCTTTATGCGATTTAAATAAAATGTTATCATTTTTACCGATTTGATCAATTCATATTCGAATTGAATATATGCATGTATGATCTGTATGTTTCTTTATTGATAGTAGGATTTTATCAATTCATATCCATATGGTTACGTTCCCATAAGGATAATGCATGCCCTCTATTGGATTTGTAATATTTGGCATGCCTAAACCTATCAATGCTTAATTCTTTTCCTAAACTATTTTTAAATGTACGGTCATATGTGCTGGTGCCAATATTGTAAAATTATTAGGCACGAGTGAGACAATGTTTAGGAGCCTAACAATTAAACAAAAATTAGACGTGGGATGACCTATCCGAAAACAATTTCATTATAGGGAGACGGGATACATTCACCCACATTTCCCGATAAAACTATTTTACATCAACATCATTTAATTTCAATCAACTTCAACTTCTATCAATTGATCACGATTTTCAATACACATTTTAATCATTACTCGGTCAATCAATCATTACCCACATCACCTATCATAATATTTTAATACTATCAACCACCCTAAAACCTATCTACAATACACATCTTATCCTACACAATCTCTTAAACAAAATTACCTTTTCACTATCTAAATAGACGTGTCATCCGAAAATTTGCCACAATCAACGAGATACATTCCACTATATTCCAACACAAATATCCCTGTATTAATGCGATGTCCCCAAATAAAATTCCTGCCTTGGCCTCTGTTTCTCTAAAATAAGGTAGCACATAATATATGTGAATATAATTAAGTAGAGCAGGGTCTATGTATAGGTCATTAATTAAAAGTGGATCACAAGGGGGATGTCGGGTTTGGTTCTCAAATTGGTACGACACGTTGCTTTCGCGTGCATGTATACATACTGTTCTTATTTATTTTAGAAACCATAAAATAAATATATAATTGAAAATAAAACTGCACGAGGGTTTTGTTTGTTTGTTAATGTTAATTTGCGCCCAACGTTTGACTTTCTCTATTTTTTCCAGAACCTTTTATGCTCAGACACGCACGAGGCCGAACTCCATCTCTCTTTTGCTTCATATTTGCTAAGATTCACTTTGTAGTGAAAGAATATTCGCAAATGCTTAAAATAAGTAGAAGCTGAAAAGGGTGTGTGTTAATTCATAGTTTTGACTTAAATTTAAGCTAATTTGGATAAAAAAATTATAAGCTAAAATATATTCTATTCGTCTCGGTCTAATTGTTCAACTTGCCATATTTGTTTGTCCCAAGCTGATTGTCCAAGCTCATAAGCAAATTCTCTCATAATCTTCACACTCAAAATCTCTATTTTTAATCTTCACCTTTGAAAAAATCAAAGATTCCACAAAATTAGAAATGAATGCAAATACCTAAGTAAAAGTGATTAAAATAAGTGATTCTGAAAAGTAATACTCCCTCCGTCCCGGCTTATCTTGCACAGGGGGGGTCGGCACGCGTATTAAGAAAAGTTACTTTTGGTTGTTTGTTGACTTTTCAAAGGTAAATTGAGGGTGAAGATTTTGAGGGTGGAGATTATGTTGTAACTTTCCTTTTTTAGGCTGTGCAAGATAAGGTAGGACGACCATTTAAGGAAAGTGTGCAAGATAAGGTGGACGGAGGGAGTACTTTTTAGCTTGCAATTTTTGGTCCAAGTTAGCTTAAATTTAAGCAAAAGTTGTTATTTGCAAACACACTTTTTGACTTCTTTTCGGCTAAAAGCTCAAAAGTACTTATTTTAAGTATTTGCAAACAATCCTTAAAAATGATTACTTCTTAAAATCATCACTTCTTTAAAAGTATAAGCAATCACAAACACTCCCTTAATCATTGGTTTAATTGTGCTCATCCTTATTTGACAAAATGCATATTTATGTCCCCCAATTATCCATGAATATTTGTAAATGTCCCTAAGTTATTATAATAGTGGTAAATGTCCCTCGGTTATTGAATATAAATTTGTATAAATTCTTCTATTTCATTTTATTAATGTTGTACTCACGCGCCGATGTTTGTGAATGAATTTGCAGTTATTAATGCCACATAATTAAAAAGAACACATCAGTTGCTGAGTTAGAAAGCATGACATATTCAATAAATGAGGGACCTCTACCACTATTACAATAATATAGGGACCTTTACAAATATTCACGAATAACTAGGAATCTCAACATGTGTTTTGCCTCCCTATTTTGATTTCTTATTTTTTAATTATATGATATACATATAAACTGATGTGGAGATGCTTGTTATTCATAGTGGACACAAGTTAATATGCTAATTATTGATGTGTAAAGATCTCATCCTTAAATTAAGAATGAGGTGTTTGCATAATATGAGATGTTGATATGTCAGTTGGTGAACACGTTAACTTATGCTTGCCGTAAATGAAAAAGCGAAACTACTAAGGTAACAAAATTCTTATGACCCAATCGGTCTAAAATATGGGACAGACTGGTCTGGCACATTGAATCAGATAAATTTTGCCACCTCTGATAGTATGTTACTGCATTTAGAGATGGCATATCAGACAACTCTACCAACTCGTTGTCAACGTCATATATTGAGTCGAGTCAGTCCAAAATTCATTAGACATAAATTAGCGAGCAATGACTAACTGGGGTTGTTATCTAAAATTTTATCGTGCAAAAAATTAGTGAATAGAGCACGACCAATCCCCTAAAATATATTATAATTTTTGTAGTCGACGATCCATCGTATTTTTAATCTATCAGATCAAATTTGTTGGACCCGATAATACTCGGATTTGTAATAATGATTTGAAATTAGTTGTAATTAATTGAATTAGAGTGTCCCATCCTACGCAGACAGGGATATCAGAAAATGTCACTTCAGCATTATACTGATGGCCTCTTTAACAGATAGTAATTGTAATTTTCTTCTGACAATCTTTTCGTATTTTCCATTATATAAATATTTTTATTTTATCCCTTTATTAAGCGCATGATTTACGTAGGCCTTGTTTGTTTAGGGTTGGGCCAATTGATTGTGGATTGAGCCCAATCCGTTATGTGCTTGTCCATCGATTGTGAGCAATAAATTGCCCACAATCTCTACACACATCATCAATCCACTAACTTAACTCTTACACACATCATTAATCAAACACCATTCTCAATACACACGAATTAATAATCAAATCATTCATTAACTAACTCTTACACGCATCAAATCAACTTTAACACATTTTATATTATAATTACTCCACAACTCAATCTCCAAAGTCCAACCAACATAAACAAACACTCACTTATTTACCTCAACCTCCATATTTTACTATATTTCCCACAGCCTACAGTACTCCAGCCACCCACAACCATAAACAAACAGGGCCGTAGGTTATTTAAGTACATCAATATTTATATATAATGTCAAAATAAAATGAAAATAAACAATCAAAGGCATAAGTTCTCAAACTTTAGTTGCTCCGCGAAGATTATATAGAGCCGGCAAATTTAGCTCGGCTCGATGGGTCGATTCAACTTGCTTGATATTGTTTAACTTGTCTATTTTTCTTTTTAGTTTATCTTAATTTGTCATCCCATAAATGATAAATTTGTCTCACAATCTCCACCCTCAATCTCCATTTTTAAAAAAGTCAAATATTTCATAAAATCTGTTTTTTCTTAATTTTCGTGCCCGATCAAAGTAGACAAGTTAAACCGGAACGAAAGGAGTAGTATATTTACAGGAAATATGATGGCCTCAAATTTTTTTGGCCTAACCCGACTCCGGTATTAACTCGATAGGTTGGATCGAGTTGAGCCGTCCGAATTGCTATATGATTGTGCATTAATTAGTTTTCTGGTGGGCCGAGATGTAGCCCAGTTCTGAAACTGGGCTCGAATCTATGGGCTCTATCTCCGTAGAAATGGAAGGAATTAAACAGCCTTGAAGAAATGATTTTTATTTTTATTTTTTTTGAAAGGTGAGGAAATTATTAATTGGGTTTCCAGTTTAATTAGGCCTGCTTGGTGTTAATAGCTATACCAAATATGAATTATATATACATTATGTCATAAAATACACGTGTTTAAAATGGACAATACCTTTCTAAGAAATCTATTCCAATTCCAATATTCATAAAAATTACCCTAAAAATACTCCCTCCGTCCCACCTTATCTTGTTCGGAGGTCGACACAAGTATTAAGAAAAATTGCATTTTAAAAATTTGCAAACTTTTTAAAGGTTGATCGAGAATGGAGATTGAGGATGGAGATTTTGAGGGTGAAGATTGTGTTATAACTTTTCATTTTGAGGGGTGTGCAAGTTCGCCTGATAAGGACGAAAACGAAAAATGTGCAAGATAAGATGGGACGGAGAAAATAGTTTCAATGTTTTTTATTTAAAGAATACTGTCTTGCTGATCCATTTTTTATAAGATGGAGCTACTTTTATTATAAAAAATGATACAACGAAGTTTGAACATAAAACAGGTTAATTTTAGTATTAACCTTACATAAGCAACAGTTTGGTAAAATTACCTTCTCTTTGGAGTAAAAGAAATATTTTTAAGTGGAAAGAATTTGTTTTTTTTCTTTTGATAAAATTAGTGAAATAAAAACATAATCTTATATATACTACTCCCTTCGTCCCATAAAAAAGAGTCATGTTTCACAATTAAATTTGTAACAAAAAAAAAAAAAAAAAATCACGATTCAAATGTTAATGCCTCGTTATTTTAGTTAAATGAAAAAAAACTTAAATTTTTATTTCATGAATTACTTATATATGATTGAGTTGTCAGATCAAAAAATAAAATAAGTCATGTAAGTAAGAATTTATGATTTTTGGAGAATTGTATCTTTAACAAATTAACTAAAAATAAATAAAAAATTGTACATTTCTCAAGTATAATTTTTTTTATGGGAAGGTGGGAGCATCTACAAACACTATGAGGAAGCTCATAGATACACTCATTGCCATAACCATCAACTTGTCCCTTGAATAGGAGTAACAATTCTCAACCCGACTCGAAAAATAAAAACATGGCGACCTAACCCGACACAATTTATTGATAAAAAT
Organism: Ajuga chamaepitys; assembly: GCA_958295605.1. Lineage (NCBI taxonomy): Eukaryota > Viridiplantae > Streptophyta > Magnoliopsida > Lamiales > Lamiaceae > Ajuga > Ajuga chamaepitys. The sequence continues at coordinate 63,941,993 of OY282498.1, read as the reverse complement.
TCACTATCAATCTGATATGAACTGATTAACTCGATATTGATTTGAAATCGAACATGAACCCGACTCAATAATCCGACTGACCACCCTTACCCTTGAACCACCTTTCTGGGATCCAATTGACCACTACAATAGCTTGAAGATACACTACAAATCTCTTGAAATCCTGTCCAAACTTGAAATGGTTTTAGGACAATTGGGTTTTCAATGGCAGCTGAATCCACACACAACATTCTTTTATAGTCATCTCCAAGAAATGGCCCATTTTTACTTGCTTTGTCCCATGGATTTCGTACCACTGCATTTAACATGAAAAACTATTCCGTAAAAAATTGAATTGTAATATTAAGTGGCACAAAAAATATGTTAGGATATGAGATGGAACCCTAACCGGCATCCGGAAGGCCTCGTTTGCGCAACACGAACGTCCTCTTCTTTCCGTGGTCTATGATTGCGATTTTTGGTGGTGTGTTTAGATACACTCGGTTAACCTAGACGTAATTAATTGTGTTACCGATGACTTGATTTTTCAAGGTGAGAATGCATCTTACTAGATTATTTGCCTTGTATAAAGCTAGAGGCGACAATTTGGACCATCCAATCTGATCAATCGGGCGGATCTGTAACCATAATCTAAGATAATTAACTTTTTTCCGTGAGCCTAACTCAACCCAATCCTAGCGGGCCAAGATAAGGAGCCAAGCAGATTGGGTCAAATTTGTTGGGATAATCATATAAATTTCATTTGGTTCAAATTGAATAATATCATATAAATACATAGGTTGAGGTTTATCAGAGCCTAACAGAACTCCTGATCGAGTTAAAAATTCTACGGGCCAACCTAACCCAGCGTTATCATTTTAGTTATGGAAGTTGGGTTAGGTCAAATAGGTCTAAGGCCGGCAATATAAAAGCTCGGTCAACTATTCATCGGGTATCAGATTAATTTTATTACCTATAAGCTAATTTATTATCAAATGAGGGAATGCATTTTAAATCCCAACCTACTCTATTTTAATTGTGAGATAATGTCACTAAACTATCAAAAGTACGACTAGGCTTCTTCATCAAAAGTGACCAATTTAATTATGAATCAAATGTCACTAGGCTATCAAAAGTACGACTATACCTCTCCATCAAAAGTGAAGGCATCAGCTTGTTCAGTGAACCTCCTTTTTTGCAGCAAATTATCTAAATAATCGAGTGTCTCCAGCCCTTCAACGCGCACCTCACTAATATATGATGATCCATATAATATACGAACAGTTCAACTCACAAATTTATAAATTGTCAAAATTATTCGCATCTAAAGATAAGAGAGTTTGATAACCTGATATCAGAAACTGATAAGCAATTGCGCGTATCAAATGTAAACCAAAAGGACTTATCGCCAATGTTCCTCACTGAAGGGATTAAGGTGAGTTTCCCTGGACTTATAGATATCTTTAGTCGCAATTCGAATCTGCAAACCAAAAACCGGCCCATAAAGAAATTGGGCCTGATGTTAAAGATGGTAATTTTGGTGGCTCGATTGGCCCATATATTGACCGGGGCCAAGCCAAATTTTGTTAGGCTGAAAATTAAATTCGCATAATGCGCCGATATTTTTGATGGGCTAAACTAGGAATTTAAGTCCGAAGTACCAACGAGCAAAACTAGCACAGCTCGATGGGTTAAAAGCTCAGTGCCACGAGCCAGCCAAAAAAGTATTTAAGAGGGATAAGCATAGTTGAGTTCAATAATATTTGGGCCGACAGAATTTCGGGACCGACTCGAGATAGGATTTTGACTCGATGGTTAAGTGGGTCTGTCTGAATAACCACCTCTGATGAATCAAGTCCAGACCATCACCTAAAAAATTACTCCATCAATCCCATAATAAACATTATGTTTGAAAATATATAACATTTTTTTATATATATTTAATCATGTAAAAGTATAAGTAATTTGGGTAATAAACAAATTAAAATTTTAAATTGGATCAACGAAATATGACATTGAAATTTGTAATAGAAAATAATACACTTTTTGAAACATGACTCTTATTATGACACTGAGAGAGTGCTAAATTTTTGTATTGGACCATCCCATCTATTTTGGTGCATCCAATAATACTTCTAGCTATAATTCATATGTCTCCGTATAAAATATCGATCGGAACAATTTTGCCAACTCGAATGTTGTGTATACGAAAGAAGGGAAGATTGAATAGCAATACCTAGAAGCCCACATTTTGAAATCCTTGTCTGAAGATTTTAAGATGAGATTAACAGATGGTGGGCCGCTATCAGAATCTGGATCCAGTGGGTCGTAATCCAATGACCATAATTTAGTTATTATGTAGTCATGCTGCTCAGATGGGCCCAACATACTAGCCTGTGAAAGTTGTTGGGCTGAAATTTCTGTATAATTATGATCAAGATCAAGAAAAAAACTCTAAGAAAATAATTACTCCCTCCGTTTCAAAATAAGTGTCGTTTTAAATAATATAAATATTTCAAAATAAGTATTGTTTTACCAAAATTACTTTATTTAGTTCAATATTTCCTTTTCCGTAAAATACTTCCATATTAAATGGATCACATATAAATATATTTACCCTTTTTAAACAGACTAAAACGACGTTCTTTTTGAAACGGGGGGAGTATCATTTAATTACTTACACTAGGGAAACAAATGGATATTCCACCCAAGATGGCCACAGGTGATTTTCCAGAATTCTGAAATACCAAAGGGAAAACAATCAAGAAGATTTGCTTTTTTGTTCTATATATACAACATTAGCAAGAGTTTGGATTGGCTATTGTTTTTTTGTTTTTTTAATCTTTGCTTTCTCGAGTTTTTTCCATTACATAATTAAACATATAACCCCATCGTACCAAAAAGATAGTTACATTTTGATTTGAACACGAATTAAGAAATCATTTTTAATAGTATTGGAACTGTAATTTTACCCACTATTTTTCTATCATACCCTTATTTAGTTTGAGGTACATGCAGAAAATAATAGTTCTGATAAACATAAATGAGGGCATTTTAGAGAAACTATATGGTCTATATATAGAATGTGACTATAATTGAGGAAATCAAAATAGAAAGTGTGAATATCTTTTTGGGACGAAGGGAGTATATAGAGTTGAATATTAGAGTTGCTCGGGGCAGCCCCTTAGACTAATGTCATACTACTATGTTGGACTAGGTTGATCATCCACATAAATACACTAGAACTGTTGGGCAAACCCACGACTCGTCGCGTCGGAACAAGAGTTTGCCCGGCCAAGACGGGCTCAGCCCATAAAAAATATCGGGCGAGTAAATTTCATATGCCAAGTCGGGTCGAGTAAATTTCATTGGGCCAAAAATAAGTGAGTTCATCATAATTCATTCCTCTAAAATATATCGGCAAAGATTTCTTTGGCCCAGCCCATAAAAAATATCGGGCGAGTTAGGTTGGCTTATCAGGCCGGACCGAATGGTTCTTGAGTTCTGGTGGAGCTAGTTCAGTAAAGTAGAGAAAGGATTCGAAAGCTAGACATAGAACTCGGGTCGGGTCTACTAAGCTCAATGGCTCTTTGGGCCGGCCAATTAGCTCGGCCCGATTCTGCCACCCAGTGTATGAATGCAAAGAAGCGATGATTATGTACCTTATTTCTAACAAACAGAAGCTCTTCTCCATGATCATTTTTCCACGATACTACTCTCCCACCATTCAGAACCACCTGATTCAATTTTTTCATGGCACGTAAGCATAATCAATTCAATTTCAATAATCAAGACTATCTTAACAATAGAAAAATCTTGCCAGTAAATGTGGCCAGGCCGGGCTGAAATTTTATCGGGTCTGAAGTTAGTCAGCCCAGCCCAAGCCCCACTAAAATTCAAGCCATCCGACATCGGTTTGGGCCTATCAAGGCCAATGATACTTCCACCCAAAATTTCTATAGCCCAATCTGTCTAAAATATCAAACAGGACGGGCTAATTTTACTATCTCTACTTGTCAAGAGAGAGATGTGTACCTGAATAGATGAGCCGCCTGGTTCCGACAAACAAACCCTTTGAAGGCCATTGGAGTCACTCACTACATTCAAAGGCATATGTTTCAACAATCTGCACAATTTCCACCTTGAAATAATTCTATTGATCACTTCCTTCTCCTTCTCCGCGTGATCTTTCCTTCGCTCCAGCTTTTATACGAAGAATTCAAAGTGATCAGACAACATTTATTCGAATTTCCGAAAAAAACTAGGACAAAAGCTCACCGTTGTGTTTTGATAAACTTATCTCTTTATCCTCGTCGTTTTCAAGTCCAATCTGCAACCAACTGATGGTGACTCCCACAAAAAGGTGTAGAAGTGTGTTTATAAAGACAAACTATCATCTTTTTTTCGCAGAAAGTCGAAGAAAAGGAGAACCATTGATGTTTGCTTTCTTGGATGCTTGAAGAGTTTATCACGTTTCTTTCAGGTGCTCATGGGAATCTTGACAATCTACGTATTACAGAAGCTCTTTCGAATATTTGAATAGATTAAGGCAAGATAAGACTTTGGAAAAGGTTACCTCATTTTCCAATTAGAGACAGAGAGAGTGTGGGGAGGGAGAACACATGGGGCGGCGATTTGGATCCGGGTTGGGTTCGTGTTCAATTTGGAATATATATTAAGAATTATTTGAAACATAATTCTTACAGTTTAAGTAAATTATTAATTTTAGATTGCTTTAGTCGGAATTGGGTTAATATGCTCGTGTCAATTTGATTCGGGTTTCTCCCAATATATTCATGGCTTGAGTCAGGTTAGGAATTGTCACCCCTATATTTAAGTAAAGGTGGTTCGAGCCACCAAATCAAGCTCAATCCAACATACCGGACATGAATTTCGTCGGGTCAAAAATTGATCAGCTCAAACCAGTCAACTCCTCCCAAGTACACTAAAATTGTTGGGCAGGTCCACAATCCATTGTCTTATCGGTCGGGCCTCTTGGAACCCATGGTAATTTGGGTTATTGTGCAACCTGTCTAACATGTCGGGCGGGTTTTTGTCACCTCTACATTTGAGGGATGGGTTACATTACAATGCAACAATGGAAACAGACGAGACTAGTTTCGATATATATCTCACTGTAATTATACAACAATAGATGAATGTCAACTCATTCAAGTAGTTTCTAAATGTATCTCACTGCAATTATACCACATTTGATAATATCAACATCCCCTCTCTCATTCAAGACAAGAAAAAACTTTGATAGCTAACAAAAAGCACAAAATTAGTTGAAAAAAATAAATAGAAAAATAGCAAACTGACGGATCAACCCTGGCTTCACAGGGAAAAAAGCGTAAAGTCGATGTCCATTAATATTCAATGTCCTTCATCAACTCTCCTTTCTGAAAATGGTGTAGCCCAAAGATAATATACGAAGCTCTCAACGAACTTACATCAACCCGGGCCGTACGTATGAGACACTGGAAGGCTTTAATGCACGGCTGTTTGTCTTTCAGCTGCATCCTCATGCTCAACCTAGCACACAAAATATGAGGTTTTTAATTGATAGCGAATTATGTGAGATTTTGTTTCAAAAGCAGTAGTTACATGAAAAGAGATGACCATACACAGATGCAAGAATGATTCTATTTACCTCAACATGTACTTTGACTTTCTTAGATTTGAAGGCAGATTCGTCCTTCTCCGGCTTTCTAGCAGAACCCTTTTTCCCTCTCTTTCGAGCAACATACACACTCTCTTCTTCTTCATCTTCACCATCATCATCATCATCATCATCCAGTTTAACTGCAACAAGTTTTTTGGGAAAAGAATAATCAAAATCTCAAACAAAAAGTTCCAGCATACAGCCTCCGTACTTTACCAGCTGTAGTTTTAGCTTAGATAAGAAAGTTTAGAGTCCGTGAAATGGACAAATAGGACTTCAATTAATATTTCTTTCCTCAAATCCCTAAATTTTCTACTATTTTTATATTATCTCTCTTCCAGTTTTTAAGAGGTACTATTGGAAGAAATGTGGATAGAAGCTAATACGACAAATATATAAACATTTCACGAAACCAATAACTACAAAAAAACGGAGATAGTGTTATTCATTTTAGTAGAAATCAAACATTCGAGCACTTGTGTCGCCCACTTGGAAACCTACGAACATGTTATTATGTTCCTATCTACAGAATTATGTAGTAAGGGAATATAGAATAATTGTACCATCATAATCGTCTTCATTTGCAAGACCACCAAAATCTTCCATATCCTCCTCCTCTTCAAGCTCCTCATAGCCTTCTACATATTCAATCTCAGGTTCCTGCAATATCAATTGTTTGGCACAAATGAGTATCACAACACGTCAAAGAGGCGAGTTGACAAAGGAATAGGTGCATCGGATTTGTTGAATACCTCTTCCTCCTCTTCTTCATTTTCTTGAATGGATCCCTTAGCAACCTCCTTATCTAGGACTTCAATAAACTTACTATCAGGGTAATTATAGATTTCACCATATACTCCTTTCTTGAGGCGTTCAAGCACCTCTTCTTCAATTTTCTGCATGGTAATGTAAGTGTCAGTCCCTGAAATATACATCAGGTGCTAGGATGACTAACATACAGGTGAAAACATAGGGTATAAGAGTTTACTTTCTCTAATCCTGCTGCCGTCAAAGCTTTTTCCTCTCTCCTAGCTTCTCTTCTCTTTAGTTTTGTTGGCACCGTCATAATTTTTTCTCTGCACATGGAACCGGGTCAAAAGCATGCATGAGGAAAAGATTTTACAGATACATAAAGCACTGGCTGAAAGATAAATAAATCGAGCTAAGAATAATACGCCTTAGGATAAATGCAACAGCTTAGCCATCATGTAAATATCGAACAGCAAATGTTCGAAGGGGTGATGACAGACACTACCCTCGAGGTTTAACCTTACCAAAAGGAAGAGAGAGAAAAAAGACAAAAAAAAAAAAAAAAAAAACCCGATGAACATCGTAAACGAATACTTCGCTTGAATTTGTTTGTCTCTTACCAATATCACTAGTTGTAAGAAACATTCAGATAGTCTGGCAAAGAGGAATCCTAATCTCAAAACACAGTAGTTTTTTTTTTTTTTTTTTTGTAAACAGGTCAAACATCAATTGTAGCTCCCATAATTTAACCAAAAAATTAAGATTTCTGTATACTTCATACATCTTAAGGGTGTCATGAAATGATTCTCTCTGATGCTTGAAACACAAAAGCTAGGGTGACCAGATATATGGCATCTCCTGAAATGCAAACTGCCTATTGAAATTTGCATCCGTTCTTTTCAGCCCAACGTAGATGCAGTATGAGCCACTGCATTTAATCTCACAAGATGTTGTAGCATTACATCATAGTACAGTATCCCCTTTATTCTGGATCATCATCCCTTTTATAGTCTTCGAATACTACAACCTATAGAGAAGTTCTTTCTTGTTCAAAAAAAAAAAAAAAAAAATCACAGTCAACTGCTAGACAACCTAGGTCACTCCCAGAAGGCAATTGTTGCTTGTGAATAGAACAAAATTTACACTCCAATTTGTGGAGAACAAAAAAGAACATCTACATCCGATTCTGAATTGCGCAACTTCCGATATGCCAAAAAATAATATATACAAGGTACAGGAATCTCATTGCTAATCCAAATTAGTATCATACAGAAGGTAAAATAGACATCAAGGCTGAACAATGCTAAACATCTAAAATGAATACACATTACTTATCTTGGAGTAAAACTGTGCCGCACAAGTTACGAAAATGTCAGCTAATGATGTATTTACTAAAAGAACTGGTAACAGACAAAAAACAAATAGATAAAGGGTGAACCTTGTCTTTAAAGCAAGTTTCCTCATCCGTATCCGCATCTGTGTCATCTTAGTTAGTCTCTGTTTCATTTTGTGTACCAGTAACTTCGGCCAGTACATCTGTTAAAATCAGCGACAGCTCAAGTGGTTCAACGATTATGACAATGAACGAGTTAATTTAACTCTTCTATAAAGAGTTAAGAGTAAAAGTTTTTTTATTTTTTAATGATTACCAAGTGCTTGTCAATAATCTCGAGCGCTTTCCCATAATTGCTTGGCAATTTAACTCTTTCCCACAATTTATTAGGCATATGAGCCCTTTCTATTGTCTTCATATACAAATAGAAGACTCCTGCAAAAAGTTTCAGAAACGCGATAACAAAAACATTATAATTGGAAAGAAAAATCAGCAAAAAAAACATTCTTCTACAGAAATCGAGGGAAAAACAACAACAAAATTAACACTCTGAGCATACCATATCATCACACAAAATCTAAAAAATGTGATAAGTATATATCATAAATAAATCAGATACCATCGTGGTCTCTTATAGTAGCATATCGACTATTGGCTAGAGGACAAGAGCTCCGATTGCATATTCCGGTGACATTGTACGGGTTTCGACAGAATATCCCCGTTTCAATTCTACATAAATATTCACAACAAAATCAACATAAGTACATGATGCATAAACCCTAGGAAAACCACAAAACACAAGCATATAAATAAATTAAAGGCTGTAATATTACTTGGCCATGAAACTGCAGTGCTTGTGCCTGATAACCTGCCATATGACCTCATCGTGTTGCATTTTTAACCGCCGACCGGGGATACTGCTGGTTCCCTAACGTTAATCGGAGGATAAATTCGTCGATTTTCTTAAACAAACAAGCAAGGTTCCGTGCCACCTTCGACGTGGGCTCTGGAGGAGCTAGGGTTTAGCAATTTGGGGAAGAATTAGGGTTTATGGTATTAGGTTCGGCGTTGCCACAACAGTCGGTGTAGCGCCGCCTTTTCATAAAGAGGTAAGTGCGACTTCATTTAGTGTTTTTAAGAAACCCAAGAAGTCGCGCTTTAGTGTGAACTAAGATATAAAAAACATTTGCACGCTTAGATTTGCACACTTCCCTTTTCGATACGTTTAATGTTGTCAAAATTTCGAGTTGACTTTTACGATTCTACGAGTTTACCTGTTATTTCTCCCTAAACGAGTTAATTCATGATAAAATCGAACACTGATAAAATTGAAGTAAACTCTCGAGTTTACTCATAGGATTTAACAAGTTTACGATTTTACGATTTTGTGTACGAGTTTAATAGTTGTATAAAATACTTTTTTTTAATTCTATTTTAACAATTAAAAAACTTATAATACAAATTGTAGAATTTATACCAATTTAATTGGGATTACAATTTTTTTTTTGGAGCAAATTATACATAGATAGAGCCGATTCTTTTTTTCTAACTATCAAGTTCTAAACTAAAATCTAACTTCATAAAATATATCTTTTTTATTTAGTACTTAATTACATTAAAGTTATTTTTTAGTTTTCTCTTAAAACTAAAATATTCATAATTATAATCCAGAAATGTTTTACTAAATTTATATATGAACCGTGATACCTAAAACATTTCACCGTAATTGTATATACTTTTTTCTTTTTGATTAATTGTGTGTGTAATATGTGTATTTTTATATGTGATATCAATTTAGAACATATTGTAACTAATATGTGTATAGAATAATTTATATATATATGATTATTTTGTATAGGTTGTGTAATTTTAGGATTTTATGATTCGATTTTACAATCGGATTTTACGGATACTCCATCGACTCTACCTAAAATCGCGAGTTTGACAACCTTTGGTACGTCTAACACCAATTTGCACATTCTTAAAAAAAAAAAAAAAATTATCTATTAATGTTCACCCTCACCTCAAAATCTCCACCTTTAAAATCAATAAAAAAATAAAAAATATTTTTTCTTAATATACGTGTCCGGCCCTACGTGCAAATATAAATGCGACAGAGATAGTACATGTGAAACGATGAACTTTATTTTATGATTAGAGTTACATATGAAACGATGAATTTTATTTTCTTAATAGGATTAAAATCTGAATAGGTTTTGAGGATTAGACTAATCCCTTCCGGTTACTTGGGTAGTCACTAATAAGTTTATAATTTTGGCAAAATATGTTATAAGTGTAAAAGAGATATATATTATTTGTTGAAAAAGTAAATTTTATAAAATATTTTGAAAAAATATGAATATCTGAAAATTTTAGATTAAAGAGTGAATCCCGTGTGACAGAATGAGCATTGAGTACGGTTCGATGTGATAGAGTCCGATCTCATTTCATGTGGTTAAGCCTTATTTACCCCAATGAAGAGGAGAAGGTAAAGCCCATTAACCCATTCTTTGAAGTATACTTAAGTTTCACTTTCTTTTAACTATACTTAATGTGACGCGTCACACGGAATAGGAGATCCGCGTGACTACCCGCATACAATTTTTTGTCTAAATTAAAAAAGACTGTTTCGAAAATCTAAATTTTTGAAGAAAGTAATGAATTCTGACATCTTCTATTCCAATTTATGTTCATCTTGTATTCCAAAAGCCCCACCACATGCCTAGTGTATAAAGTGACATAACACATATACACTGTAAGTAGTGAAGGTTATGGAAGAGAAGATGAAACGCGATTCGAAATAAAAGATCCAAACTATAATCGTTATTGATTTAAAAATAAAACACACACACACTATCCTTGCAGATACATGTGAAAATCCTTGTACAAAGTTGATGAGTCACATATGCTCATATACAAAATCCACATTTATCAAGTCAACTATCTCCTTAACAAGCTATCAAAGTCAGACAACATGTTAGCTTCTCATGGAGAACAAAAATGAAGGTAAAACCATATCCAAACTATGGGTGAGAAAAAGAAAAGAATTAGCATGGTATAGGACACTACGCAAACACGACGATTGGAATGTGGATAACTCTAACTGCAGCCAACTTGTTGCAACGTTTATGCGTTCAACCGTCTCTTGAGCTCCGCCACAAGTCCACTTCTGGGAACCTCGTCCTCAGTTGCAGCTGTAACATCTTTTAGTTTAACGATCCCTTTACTGAGTTCTTGATCACCTACAATCACCATGTAAGGGATGCGGGCCCCTCTAGCGCGATCAATGTGCTTGATCACTCTCTTGTTGATCATTACTTCTGCTTTCAGCTTGGCACCCCACAGTTCACTCACAAGTTCTGCGCCTAATGATAAATCATCGCCTAGGATGCTCACTAGGACTTGGGTTTCAGTTGCCCGGATTTCCTAAATGAGGTTAAGACATGTTTCAGACATGACAAGTAACAAAAACGTGTGTGGTATGCGCAATTCTCTTGAGAAACAAACAGAATATATCATGGAAGAATCTTGCTCAACAAAACCATTTCCGTACAACTATGATACCGGTTCGTTTTCAACATAACCCAGGCTGGCACATAGATGATGCTATAGAAGAAAATTTCATGTGATTCAGTAAACAGAACAGAAATTACATTGTTTATTCCACATAAGGTGATCAGCTTTGTTTTTCTGGGTAGGTTCAGGTATGATTTCTTACCAATAGGAATGCATACCTGGTTTTTATCTTTTTGGTTTTGCTCCATTATATTAAATACTCTCTCGATTCCTAAGCTGATTCCAACGGCAGGCACCTGCTTCGTCCCAAACATCCCTATCAGGTTATCATAGCGTCCACCAGCAGCAATTGAACCTACCTGCAGATCAACTCTTGTAAGCAATCGTATACGATTGTGCTGCAGTTGAACCAAGAAGATAGCATCTCGTATCTTGAATATATATATTGTGCTACAAGAAGGCCACAGCTGTCTAGGGCGCAAAGCGCACAGAGGGGCCTTCTGGCTCCCAACTCTTGGACACAGATGCAAAAACCCCAAAAACAGGGACTAATAGCTAATTAATTGAATCCCACTCATTATTAGGCTAAATAAACAAGTAAATAATTGTGCACACACACAAAAAGAAAAGAGCAAAATAGCTGAAAATTCAAATATCATAACGTGCAAGTGACATAAATAATAAGATTCAAACAAGTTCAACATATATGCAAATCTAACATAACTAAACTTGAAAGTCCAAATATAAAAAATTAATAAGTCCATAATCCAACACAACTGAGTGAAAAGATTGGAGCAAGAATTGGTGAACTTCGAGTCAAGCTAATCTGCCCGTAATCATCACCCTCCAAATTATCCTCCTCATCATAAAACATCCACCCTAAACTCTTCTTGTCCTCTTCATCTATAAGTCTTAAAGCGACCTCACATTCTTTGACTTGGGCTCATGTTAGTAGGGCTATGGGAGCCGATGAGCCTGCATATGTTACTAGAGAAAAAGGGGGAAAATCGATCGTGCCCTCAAGTTCTAGTTTTAAGATGCTGCCAAAACAAGCAAATAAAGGAAATGAGAGGGAAAATGATGGGGGAAAGGGTAAGGGAAAGGAAAAGGCCCATAAGGGAAAGTGTGAGGTCACTTTTAAGACTTATAGACCAGGATGACGAATAAGGAGGACGAGAGTTTAGGCAGATACGGTCACTCAATAGATGAATTGGATGGTGATGATGATTAGGCAGATTAGCTTGAACGGATGTCCACTAATTCTTGCTTCAATCGTTTGGGCATTTGTGTTTGATTATTAAGTTATTATGTTAAGCATTTTAATATTTGAATTTTCAGCTATTATGCTTTTCATTTCTTTAGCTATTGGTCCTTATTTTTGGGTTTTTTGCATTTGTGTCCAAGACGCGGTGCCTCGGGCTCTGCATGACTCGTGTCCTAGACAGCTATAGCTAGAAGTCTATATACACACACACACACACACACACACACACACACACACGCATACACACATACACACATACACACACGTGTGCGTGTGTTTGAGTGCTTTCTCCCGTACTTTCTCACAGCAGTTAAGTACTACATAAAATAAATAGCACCTGCGTAGCCCCTTTGAAAACAGCTTCAAATATCACTCCAGTGTAGTAATCCAGGCCTCTTGCAAGACTCAAGTCGAAAACAACTCTGTCGACACACTTGGACTTCACCAAAGCCTTGAATAGAATCTCTAATTCATTCAATGCCAGCTCAGCTTCACTGTTTGATAAGAACTCGCTGCCTTCCTGTTTTAACTTGGACAATAAATCCACAGGCGATCCTCTGTGTTTAACAAATGTTCCGATTTTATCTGCAGTCTCCTCGGATAAACCTTTCTCATTGACCTAGAAAAGTGACATATGCAACCTATAAATTCCTGGAACATATTCTCACGAATTCAACGCATATATCATAGAAAAGATATAAGAGATGACAACAGAACTTTCTTATCATAAAAATCGGGCACTGCATACCTATATTACATAAAGAAAGTCCAGTTACGAGGTCTCACAATGGCCAATATTAACATTTTCATGATCCGACTTGAGAACTTACCATTTCCTTTTTTATCTGCTCAAAAGTTTGCTTGTCTAATTTATCAATACTTGAGCAAATAGTTCTAAATTTTTCTTGTGGCACTCCGCAAATAGCCAGCATTCCATCAAGTAACTTCCGGTGATTCAGCTTCACCTAAAATAATATAGTAATAGCAGTTAGACATGAACTTTAGAAATACCTAAAAAAGCAATCAGGAACTTTAGCTCATATTCTTACCTCATATTCTCCAATATCTAGCTCATCAAGCAACTCTGTCAAGATTTTTATGACCTCAAAATCTGGGCCCATTTTTTCAAATTGACCAGCGATGTCAAAGTCACATTGATAGAATTCACGGTACCGTCCCTTAGATGGATTGTCCCTTCGATACACTTTTGCAATCTGATACCTTTTGAATGATGTTAAACCGTTCATAGCAACATATCGTGCGAAAGGAACTGTCAGATCATAACGGAGTGAACAGAGTTCTCCACCCTGCAAAGAAATATTATACAGATTGAAGCTAAATGAACAAGTAAATGGTGATGATGCAGTATTTAATTCACACATTTGACCTTCAGCTCGAAATGCAATATCGACCACTTTTGTGCTTCTTAAAATACAGAACAGTGCATGCTTAATCAAGTCCTGAGGAAATCACATCCAACACCATGACATAATTCGAATTGACAAAGTAATACGAGATTGGATATGGAAAAAAGAAGTTCCTAACATCTTTAGACATGATCAGATGTGATGGTCGATTTGCCTTTGTTTTTATTAGAAAAGAAAAGAAAAGCGCACCTGATCAGCAAGATCATAGATCAACTTTGAGTCTTCCCCATATTTTCCCATGAGAGTCTCTCTCAATTCAAAGGCAGGGGTGTCCAAAGCCATGGCACCGTGCCTTTTGAAAACCTCGACTATAATTCCAAAAGCTTTCTCTCGGACTGCCATCTGCTCTTTCGCAAAATCACGAGTACCCTGCACATGAGAGAGATAAGAAGTACATAACATAATGCAAAACATTCCTGCTTCCATTCCCTCTAAAGCTATAGTATGAATAGACAACGAATCCAACATGAGTGTGTGGCGTAAAATAAGAGAAAATGCAAGAACAGATTGCAGGTTCTTTTGTTTTTTTTTCTGTTATCTTTATTCGGGAGGGGGGAATAAAATATGGAGGTCAAATCCATGAGAGGCCATGTCCCATCAATTAAAACTCGGTAATTAGTTTCTGATAATATTTAATAGATAAGCAAAAGCTAGTATATTTCTAGATTTTCTCTCTCAATCAACTGCAACTACAGGTGCTGCTTTGGCAAGCTTATATTTTGCATGGCCAATATCTCTGCAAACTAAATAAATAAAATAAAATAAACCAGAATAACATTTATGTAAAATTCAGTGGCAACATGTTAGCCTTTGTATCGTAACTCATTATCATCATATAGCCATTTTAGAGGATAATGTGGTTTGAGAAAATAGATTGTCTTTCAGCAAACTAATTTGCTTTCAGCTTGGAAATAACTTCGGTACTACATTCATGAAGCTTTAGAGGTAAAAGCTATTCGTTAACTTCTCTAAAGCAAGGCATTATGAATCTTAAAACAGTAGTAGCAACTGACCTACCAACGAGATCAAATAAGCTATCATACTTTACATTTATGAGAAAGCAAGAAAAACACAAACATAATAGAATCTATTCAATATGCATGCAAAGAAAATGGCGGCATTGTACCTTAGGGAGCTTGGGGAGCCTTCGACTTTCATTGCTTTCCACAATCTCTTTCACTTTCGCAAGAAGATCGTCAAAACCAGAACCCTTTGGATCTAGCAACGACACGAAATCCTGAGTATATTTTTCCAAGTCAGCTTTTGTCCCTCCCATCAGCAACTTATCCTTGATGAACTGCACAAACGCACCAGTTCCTTTCCCCAACACCACCTTCTTCTTCTTGTCACTCTTCTTATCAGTTTTAACCTTATCCCCAGTTGAAGGCTCATCAACACTCCCATTATCCCCTTGAATTGTCTCACAAAAAATATCACCTTCTAGTGAAACAAACGCTGCTATTCCTTCCCATGAGATCACCTTCCTCACCACTTCCAGTAATTCATAAGTGCTATGCAAGAAAAGAAGGTAATCTTTTTTCCCAAGTGCACCTTGAGAATCTGACCACGCCTCTTCCAGAGTATCAGCACGAGGACATTTAGCTGCCAACATTTCAGACAAACGAGAGCGCAATTCGACGTCAGAAATCGAATTCGCAAGGAGGAGCTCGGTGCGGCGAAAGCTGTTACCCCCCAAATTTGACAGAGACAAAGCCAGAGACGACAATGCAGTTGACATATCCTTGGCTGATCCAGCTCTAAACGCAGAATTTAACTGAACCCTAGCTTTTGAGTGGAGAGACCGCGAAATCTCCCTGAAATTGCCATGGAGTGAAGGAATCTCTGCTACTGAAGAATCCAGAAGCTTCTTCCCTGAATTAACCAGCTTCGAGCCGTTGAAAAATACTTTAAAATCAGATGCTACAGCAACAGCGTCCTTCGCCGATGAACCATCTCCAGAATCCATTAAATTAAATGCCGATACATCAGCTCGTAAAGCCTCACACGATACGGCCGCAACCGCGTCGGCGATTGATGTTAAGGCAGAAGAACGATGATCGAGAATGGCGGAAACGCCATCAATAGCTGCGACTGAGTAATCCAACACAGCTAAATCATCCGATGCCACATCATTCAAAGTATAATCTGAACTGAGAACATCTTGTTCGAGAATTTGGAGGAGTTGAGCACTGGCGGAAGAAGAGGAAGAAAGCAATATCTTATTCAATAAGAGGATCGCAGAAGCCCTAGCTTCCTCCGGCGTGAAGTAATTAGGGATTGAAAACGGGAATTTTCCGGCAGAATTTGAAGAAGACGTTGGTCGACGAGAGAGAGCTGATGAATCTATACTGATACGAGCTAAGCCGTTCGCGGCTTCAAACACAGATGACGATGTAAGAGAAGCGCCTTTGCCGCCGAGCGTCACCGCGCGTCTCACCGCCGCCGCCGCCATTGCCGCAGGTGAGACTGAGAAACGTTGATGGAAGAGAATGGGATTCTGGTAATTCGCAAAAGAATAAATTTAGTGGACCTATTTTTTAGGGTTTTGTTCTAAAAAGCCCAAATCTTAGCTGGGCCTGATGTGGTAAATAAATTAAAAGCCCATTGAACTGAAAGGAAGCACAGTTTAATATGGTGGCCCATTAAGAAACTGCAACCTATGTCATGGGCTTGCCTCTTCTCTCCTTTTTTTCCTTCTTCAATTGCAACCCATTTATAAAAACAGATGGATTTAGAAGCCCTTGAATTTCCAACAATTTACATATAATGTTGTCTATTATTTTTCATCGTTACTTCTAATATATAGTAAACCCCTAAATTGTATTTCTAAAACAAAACCTAAATTATAAAATTTCGTTCTCTATACTTTATTATGGGTATGGGTAAATAAATTCGCTATTTGTAGAAAAAAACCATAGATCCTTCCCTAAACTCGACATACAATTTGATGGAATAAGGGGAAGGTTTTATCCGTCAAACCATGCTTCACGCTCTAAATGATACACCATATTTTCTCTCAGATATACAACTAGAAGTAACAAAATTTGCCCAGTCTGCCGACATCTAATAGACGCTATGTTAGAGAAATCTTAGTCCAAAATACTATCAGATCCAACATGTCCAATCCAATTGATCGAGAGCACAATAATCGCAGTCTAGCCCGATAATCTTAATGTAGCGGTAGGCTGGAATTGACTTACCTTCTTTTAACTCTATAGAATTTTAAACTAGATCTAACATATGATCAAGGACATATTTAAATGTCCCATGCCCAACAAAAAAAAAAAAAAAAAAAACTATAATTTTGTATTTAATTTAGTGAAAAATAATACTTTTATTAAGGTAAAAAAATAATACTGTGACATCATACTCGATTAATTTTCTGAATTCGTCTTCACATATGATGTTGCTCCGACAAATTGAATCGAGCAATTACCAAATATAGATACAATCAATGGATTGATATCTAATCATGAGGATAGGAGGAGGTGGGTCTTATCTGCTCCTATCATTCCAATCTGGTTTGCTTATCTTTGGCGTCATCTTTCACTATTGCCAGTGCTGCTTGCTCAAATTATCCAATTATATTGATTTTGTAATTTTGTGTTTGTATCCAAATATTTGGGGATTCATTGAAAGTCATGATATCAAATTTATGGAAAAGTCAGGAATCAGTATTAATCATGGTTGCAGATGGCGAAAAGAGGAGGCGGTTTAGGGTCGTTTAATGCTTAAGTCGTTTCCGTCTAGAAAATTCCTCTTTTGTTTAAATTTAATATTTATATGGCTAATTTAAATATTTATACTTATAGTGAACCAAATTTCACTACAAAGGTTCATATAATTAATTAATTTCGCAAGATTGAATAAAAATAGATGGCGATGGAAGAACTTGAATTGTGGAGGAGAGGGTTTTAGCTTTTAATTCATCTTTCCTGCCATTGGAATTAAGAGAGTGATCGTTTTATCTTATTAATCTAATCAATTGCTTCAAGTTCAAAAACAGCGATGTTTTAATAAAAATAATATAAAAAAATAAAAAATAGGATTGTCTTGGCCCACCTAGCCCCGTCTCGGCGGCGCCTAGCAGCTTGGCAACCGCCTTTTGCATCCATGATTTTAGCTCAATCAGTAGAGCTTCTTATAATCCAGCTCAGCGATCAGGGATCGATTCCTACCAACTTCATTCGATCAAAAATTGTACTAAAAAAAGAAATTAATCGAAGATTTTAGCTCAATCCGTAGAGCATCTTATAATCCAACTCAGTCATCAGGGATCGATTCCTACCAACCTCTCCCCGATCAAAAATTGTACTAAAATAATGAAATTAATCGAAAGGTCGAATAGTTTATTTAGTACTGATTTGAACAATGTAATTTTTATTCTTTAAGTATTTGTTGAATTATTTTAGTGAAATTGAATTGTTTTTAGAAGTGCTTTCATTTGCCTTATTCGAGTGTTTTCCTTTTTAGGTTTTTAACTAGGAAAATTATATGAGTGCTTAATTTCATGGTTCATATTTTACTTACACAAACGCATATTAATGAATGCAATTAATTTGTCTTCTTAGAAATTAAGATTTTTTAAATTTTATATAAAAATCAAAATAAGAAAAGAAAAACAACAAATACAAATAAAAGGTTGTGTTCGGTGGACAATGTATTTCGCACTGTATCATGCTATGTGTGGGTAGGGATGTATATGAAGCGAACTTTTTTTATTCGATTCGTGGTTCGAATTCACATAGCTTGATTCGAATTCGAAAATTAGAATTCAAATTCGAATATGAATTGATTTTATTATTCGTAAATATTTTGAATACAAATACAAATAAACATATATTCGATTCGTATTTTATATATTCGATTCAAATTATATATATATATATTATATATATATGCAAATATGTAATTATAAATATATATACATTAATATATATAAAATAAAGTGCTAGGGTTTAATTTTCTCTTTTAGTCATTTGTTTCCATCTTTTATATTTGAATTTTTGTTGGATTAATGATTTGGAATGGACTACTTTCTTATTATTATTTGAATTTGAATTGTATTTGATATGCAAAGTTAATTTGATGTATAATATTATGTGTACGTGTGCCAAGATATTTTGTAGAATACGAATACCAATAATCGAATTTATTATAGTATTTTTTAGCACTTTTCTTGATTCGAATTTGACTTGTTATACATCCGAATACGAATACTCGAATTATTCCAAATTATTCGAATACTTTAACGAATCGAATATGAATCAGAAATACTATTTGAGGACAAATCGAATCAGAATACGAATACTCCTTAAAAAGTACAAATACAAATCGAATATATCAGTATTCGATTGGCATTATACATCTTAAGGTCCTTAAAGTATTAATGTTTGTTTTAAATGGTCCTTAAAGTATCATTTTGTTTTAATTGGTCCTTGAAGTTATAAATTTTTAAATCAATTAGTCCCTGAAGTATTTTTTGTTTCAATTGGTCCCTTATGTTTTACAATTATTTCAATTGATCCTTAAACTATTACGAAATTCTATCTTAAGGCCCCCTAAAAGAAAAAAAGATACATAAAATATGTGAAATCGTCGATTTAATTCAAAATAATATTATAGCATATCTTTTATTAAATAAATATTGTGTTATTTGTTTATGATACTTTTACCATCAAACGAGGTGAATTATACTATAATAGGATTTGAACAAAAGTTCGAGATTATAATTTCTCAATAATTTTATCCAAACTTTGAGAAATACTTTGTGGTACTTTAATTTTAGTGATAATTTAGTTGAGATATTTTGAACTCTATCTATCTTGAATTTAATGTAAAACTGAACATTATTAACGAAAGGACTTGGAAATTTTATGTTTGAAGGTCTTTACAATATTTAAAAAAATTAAAGTTATTTCGTTGATAATGTTCAATTTTACTTTAAATTCAATATAGTTAGAGTTCAAAATATCTGGATCAAATTAGCACGTTTCTAACTAAAATAAAGTAGCACAAAGTATTTTCTCAAAGTTTGGATGAAATTCTTGAAAAAATATAATCTTGGAGTTTTATTCAAATCGATATTTTAGTATAATTCACCTTCGTTTCAGGGGGAAAGCATCATAATGATAAATTACAAAACATTTATTTAATAAAAGATATGCTACAATATCATTTTGAATTAAATCGGTGATTTCACATATTTTATGTATTTTTTTCTTCTAGGGACCTTAAATATATTTTTGTAATAGTTTAAGGACTAATTGAAATAATTCCAAAACATAAGGGACTAATTAAAATAAAAAATACTTCAGGGGACCAATTGAATAAAAAAACTAGAACTTTAATGACCAATTAAAACAAAATGATACTTTAAGGACTATTTAAAACAAACATCAATACTTTAAGGACTTCAAGATGTATATTGCCTATTCGATTTGATTCGCTTCATATACATCCCTATGTGTGAGGTACATAAGTACGTCCGATTCAGAGCCGGTCCAATCTTTGTAAGAATTTAATAAAAAGAAAAAAAAAAAAAGAAAGCTCCCTTACAATATTAATATTATTATTTTAAAAATATAAATAAAATGTTAAATTTTGTTATTTAGAAAAAGTACTATGGATAACCTTGACAAGTTTTTTTTTTTTTAAAATTTAATGTGTACAAGTTGACGATGATCATAATGCCTCTAATCTTATCTTCGCTTAAAAATATAATAATAACAATATTTAGAGGTTAATGGCTTCTGATGAAGTTTTTGGAATCTCATCAAACAATTAAAACCTACAAAAAGACAATATACAGAATATTGATCTTCAACTCAAAAAATCAATTTTCAAAATTCTTATAAAGTAAGAGCCACCAAGATATATTATAAAAAGTCATCAACTCATAAAATTGCTAGGCGCTAATCAGGTAGTAAATACGTATCCAACATCTAATCGGTTTCTAGGGGCTAAGGAGGCGTATGCATAATTAGGTGAGAAACAATCTCCAATCGGAGCCTAGCATCTAAGAAGAACTAGTTGGAGACTTTTACAATAGACGGCATTCATATATAAATATATTCTATTTTTCAAATATACTAAAAAGCTTAGCTCTGTTTCAAAAGTCCCTGTCTAGCTTCGACTAAGCTCTGCTTAATCGTTAGACTGTTCTCGACCGTCTAAATTTTTCACCTAACTTGTTCATTTGGTCCTTCCTAAGCCCCGCTTAATTCCATATAAGCTCCAACTAAACATTAGAGCCTAATTTATCACTCGATTAATGTCTAATATATTTTAGAATACTGCGGAAAAGTGAAAGTACTAAAAGTCTATTATATTATCATATCCATTGTGACATCATAGATTAACAATGAGATAACATCTTTTGGATTATTCCAATTGCAATTGCTATTTTGGGGGCCTATTTTTTTTCTGCATAAAATACTCGTTGGCTAAGTGTAATGTCATTTTCATTACACTATTTGACTATTTGTCCCAACTATCATTATAATTATTAACCAAATTAATTTAATTTTTATATATCTACGTTTTGATTATATCCGTTATCTCTCTTTCTAACTTTTTTTATCTTAGGAATATTATTAATAATAGATCATGGAATTAGTATGTTGATAACTTCATGTTTCGTTATATCATTAGTAGTGGGATTAATTGCCAAATAATAATAATAATAATAATAATAATAATAATAATAATAATAATAATAATAATAATATATTTACTAATTTTGGGTGAATTCTCAATTAAAAAGAAAATTCACCAATTTTCTGTAATTTTCAATTACATCGACCACAATTTTTTACATCAAATTGGATCGTTACGACCGTTATAAGATACATTTCAACGAGACCGTTTTACATGCACCACATGTCATTGCTTGTGTTGCCACCATTGTGAATTAAGAATGAAAAATGTGGCAACCATAAGTTTCAACCCTCAATTAACAATCAATATAACAATATATGATAAAATAGGTGGTGAATATTGGACGACCTTATTTTCAACGAATCAAACGACGGTGGCAGAAACCTAACTAGTCAGTCAAAATATATGATAGATGTTCCAAAAAAAATTGTATGGATATTTGGAAACATGTTCTAATTATATTTTAAAGTTTATGCTATAATTGAAAATTCATGTTAAGTTGGGTAATTCTTTTTGCAATTAATCCTTAATAATATGCAATTTTTTGCTTTTTTTTTTTTTTTTTTTGTAATATATGGATATTTGGAAACATGAGATTTGAACTTGTGCAACATGTAGCGCAATCGGAGAATCACCTGTGATTATTCCATGATATCAACTTTCAGTTGATATGTGGCATCGACGTTGGCTTTTCATGAAACAAGCGGAAAATTATGAAACAAAAAGTGATTTCATGTACATTTTTTCAGCCGATTTTTTTATTGACGACGAAAATTAATCTAAATACTTCATTATAGGATGAAATCAATAAGTTTTAGGTAACAAGTTTACAATTTTATAGTCATTTGGAATAAATTTTCTAATGGCAAGCTACATAAATAACCTAAACCCCTTTTCCCTCTTGATAATTTGATTTTAATGTTAGTTTCTCCATCAAGCATAAGTCAATCACAATCATTATCCATAATTGTCCCTACATAAATTGCTGAAAATTTCAACTTCAACGTTATGTATCAAAGTTCATTGCAAGTTGAACACGGATTGCACAATGGTGACTTGTTGTGATGCAAACATTGAGACAGCCTTTGTGTTTCTGACAACTAGAAGTGGTAAAATACTGGCCCGATTACCCCTCTTATTATGTCCGACATTTTAATCGAGTCAGACCATATAAATTTTAATTTAAGGTATTATTGGGTTCAACATATCTGATTCAATGGATCGATGGTCCACGAGTAGTGAATCGGTCTGATAATTTTATTGTATTAACTGGATTGGGTCAGGCTCATAAATGTTGTCGAAGCAAAATTTTGAGCCAGTCCAACTTGTCAGATTGGACTTAGAGATGATAATTCGTGCGGCCGGACTGATCGGATCCAACCCATCGAACCAACACCATATGTCGGGCCGAGACGACTGGCCCGAAATTTTTATCAAGCAAAAAAGCTATCAAGCCCAACCCAGTCTTTTGCCTTTAAATATATAAGATTTTTTGCCGGTTCATGCTCCGTCAGATTTTTAGTTTATTGAATCGGACTGTTGGACCAAATAATATTTTAGACATACATTCTTATGACTCGACCTATCTAAAATGTCGAACAAAGTAACCAATTTATCATGCCAGACCAATTTTACCAGCTCTAACTGAACAAGACCGGGCTACCCGAAATACCAATACCTTCAAAAGTAAAAGAAAAAAGGCACTCGAAATGGAATTAAGACTTGAATGGGGTTGTGAATAAGTATTTATTTGTTATCTGAAATTTGGATCACAAGATAGTGGGACAGGATAATCCTCAGACCACTTTTTCTTTATCCTCAATTGGACCCCATTTCTTACGTATAAATTTCTTTTTCACCTTCTTCAACGTGCATCACCCCTTATTTTAAATGAGTGAATATCTTTTTTCTTTTTTAACTTTTTCTACATTTAACATATGGACCTCACTCTTTTCTCGTTTACTTTAGAAAATATATGAGATAATTTACTCTAATTTTAGTATGATATTAACACTTTTTCTATTTATCACCAACTAACTTCATAAACTCGTTCACATTTACTTGTCAGATTTCTTAATGTGGAAAAATCCTACTTTGTTGTATGTAAAATGAGTATCCTTTTTACCCACATATTTCATGTGTGAAACATATGTATGAAAGTTCATGTATATGGTAAAATACATGCTCCATTAGTTCGGTACATTGAATTTAACTCACAGCTATAAGGTTCGATGAATATCGTAAAACTCAAGATGAATTACGGTAACAGACGATCTCATATGCCGTTAGTTAATAAAGTTTCATATTTTCTCTCTTAAATCCAAGTATAACATTGTCCTTGATAATTTTGAGGGTAGACATTCTTTGCTCATACATTTGCAAAGAAACATTATTATACAGTGCCCATATATCGTCGTTTCATGAGTTCATGTAACAGCTATGACATGGGCCATGTAGGCCCAAACACTTTCACTGTTCCAATAAGTTTCAATTATGAGGGTTGGTATGCCCGGCCCAACCGTTGCCACGCTTCAATAATTCCAATCAAGTTGGAAAATCGACCATAACCCTACCTTAAAACCATGATAAAAGAAAAGATTGTTCTGGCCCATTTATGCAATCTGATATGGTTTGCCTTCTCCTCAAGCTTACTAGCCACCGAAGAAGACTCGTATTTTCACCAGTTAGGTCAATGTCTGCACCGCAATCCTTCCACCGGTTAGACCAATGACTACACCATCCACCCCGTTGGAGACTACCGAGAGAGAGCTCCCTGGCTTCAGATTTGGATCCTCCAGTCCTGCTCTCTCTCTCACCCACTGACACACACTGCCTCTCTCTCTCTCTCTCTCAAACACACACTCCACTCGATTCGGTGCAGTCATTTCACTTGGTCCAAATCCACCTGGCTATACAGTATCATCCACACACTGTCAGAGGCTCCAAACTTTCCGGCATCATCCACCCACCGTCGGAGACTCTCTCAGGTGCCCCGGGTTTCCCAACATCATCCAATACTCTGATAGCAATCGGACATAAAATCTAATATCGCAGCTTTAGATCTTGACCTACTCGAAGCATATTCCGATATATCACTTCCCACAAAGCTCAAAACTTGAAGCATATTCGGCTATTTTACCAATAGGGTTGAAGCATATTCCGCGATTTACCTTCCCTGACAACAAGCTCGCAGAATATTCTGCGATTTAGAAGCATACAATGGTGCCCCAGGAATGGGATTCATCCAATTTATCCATTTTTTTAATTAGGTCGCAACGTTTTCGTAGTTTTTGTAGTTAAGGTTTCATAATCCTGTCTCTCCCTTCTAGTTCTTAATCCTGTCTCTTCCTTCTAGTTGAATCCATCCTTTCTGTAACTGAAACAAAAAGAAAAAACTAGATTTGATAAATAAATAAATCAATCAAAGACACTTCAAATCTTCAATGGTATTAAATTCGCAAGGACAAACTAAAACACCAATCATGGCTTAAAACTATTTTATTTTTATTAAAAAAGGTTCAACATATATGAAGGAATATATTTTTCTTTTGGCAGAAAATTTTTAAGTGACCAGCTTATCTTAGTTAGCAGGCAGAATAATTAGCATTTTTGTCTCATCAGTTAAAAATAAATAGTAGTAAACATTCTTTATATTATCCCAAATTTAGCTTTCAGAATCGTGCTTTTATCGTCAAGTCAGCAGCAACCGATAGTTTTACAGTAAAAGGACGATTCTGAATTTGTTTTACAAGTTATAGGACAATTAACTTTGCAAAAAACATGTATCAGATGCAGTAAAGATACAGGACGGAAAACAATAATTTCCACTAGTTCCAATTATACCTTCATTTGATGAAACAGAAACCTGAGTATCTTCTTCCAATTTTGCTTGCAACTTAGCTGGATCCTCCATTGCAATAAAATAATGCGCATATTATTTTATTTTATATATACCGAAACAAGAATTTAGCCGCAGAAAAAGGGCTCTTCTTCACCTGCAACCAATGAAAATATAAGTTATTTGCAGAGAATATTAATATGTTCTTAAAAATAAATAGCTTATCAAGAAACAAATTAATATATAGAGATACAAAAATAATGCATATAAGGAAATTTTCATCTAACGCTTTAAAAAGAAACACACACACACACACACACACAGACACACACACAACAAAAGCCAAGAAGAAGATGAGAAGGCTTTCTGGGCAAATTGAATTTGAGACGTAACTCATCAATGAATTTTCAAAAACGGAAAAGAACAAAAAATGGGAAAGAGAAAAAAGACGGTATTGCCCCCGTTACCACATTCATTGTATTGATTGCTTTGAGTTATGCAGTAAGATACGAAATGGACAATCATGGAAATGGAAAAGAAGAAGATATTAGAAAAAAGATTAAAGAAATTGCTTCATTTCCACTCACCAATTCACCATCACATTTGGTGGATCCGAAAAGGAAAGCGGACTCAATTTTCATTACTTTCGGGTCATGGATCAATGAATACGGATCCTTCTTAATCATATACAGATTGATTAACATATATTTCCAATTTAAGGCTGTCCATTTTCGATATATTATGTTCCGGAAGGGTAGATTTGTCTTTTCATTTCCACGGAGGTTTTCCTGCTATTGCCAATGGCTGCCATTGTGAATGAAGTAGACGTGGCCAAAGTTCCCATGGCCGTGATTGTGAAATTGATACACACAGTTACGAGGCAGTTGTTTTCCGGCGGCTTTTTCTATAGGATACACCGGCGGTTTTGACGGATGCCGGATGTAACGTCCGCCGCCGGAGGTCGGATATCGGGGTGGTAACGAGGGGTGAAACGGTGACTTCGGTGACGTGGAGCCGTTACTGTAGGAGGAGGAGGCGGAGGAGGGAGGAGAAGACGATGATTTTTTAGGAGCAGATAGGAATGCCCTAATTTTGAGAGATGACGGCGGCGCCGCCGCAGCAGCACGGTCGTATTCCTCAATTAGGTTTAACAAATCTTCGTCGGAGGTGATGGAAACCAACGCATCCAGATCCTCCGTCGGCAATTGGCATCGCAGACTCACCGGCGTACCACACATCTCCCCCAATTTCACAAGCAGTTCTATAACACAGAAATTAACAATCAGTTACCAAATTAGGGCAAATAAATCAGAAAATTAACAACCGTAACACAATTAATTAACTAATACTAACCGGAAAAGGAAATAGAGCGGTGTACGGAGAGGACACGGGTTTCTCCGCCGTGGTAACGGAGCTTGCCGTCGGGGTAACGGGGGAGGATGCGGCCGCCGTAGCTACACAGGAATTTAAGCGTATCGTTGTTTGAGCTCACCATGTTTGCTCTCTATGAACTCTATGATGTGATGTTAATGGAGGATTGAGTACTACTTTAGAGAGAGAAAGAGGAGATTAGAAGAAGGTTCTGGGGTAGCTTCTTCAAGCCTATGTAAGGTACACTCATGCAGTTATTTATAGAGATTTGGGAAAGGGTTGGGGGCCGCCACCCCCTCTTTCTCTCTCCACCCCCATTTTTGTGGGCCTTTCTGGCAAATTTTGCCCTAATCTTTCGTCGGAAAATTCCTCAATTTTGTGGGCCAAAAGGTTAATATTGCCCTAATTTTCCGTCGGAATTGAATAACTACAATTTACATATATTTAGTCAACGTGAATGTTTCAAAGTATGGACTCAAAATTGACAGATCCTACTTTCGATTTCAATCCTAATTTTGGATATTTGATTTTTTCTTCCTGTTCTTTTTCTATGAAAATAGCAATAGGTTGATGGGGATCTAGCGATTAGTCGGGATCTAGCGATTAGTCGGGATCTTGATAAGCATTTAATAAAATTGAGTTAGATTAATCGAAATTAGTTAGGATTTTCACAACAGAGACTATTACAAACATTCAATAAAATTGGACTGAAAATTAAGTCAAACTGCGCGATAATTTAAAATTGTTCGCTAAAAGTTGTTTGAACTATAATAAATTAAAGATATTAGACAAGGTTAAACATGCTTTTCAGTGAAACACGTTAAAACAAACCTAAAAATGTCAAAACGCTCTAACTCGACACTTGTTGTCTCGATTAAGGTCCTTTAAGTTCGATTCTTTTAATAATTAAATAACCTCAAACTAATAATAAACGTTTGATGATAGTTCAAATAAAGTTAAACAAGATTACATTCTACTCGAATCAGCTCATTTAGAACATTACCTATTTATTTACTTATAACTTACTTAAAATAAACAGTAATAGTTATATAATTATCCGCTCAAATATATTATTCCCTCAGTCCCACATTATCTTGTACACTTTCCGTTTTTTTTTTTATCTCAGACGAATTTGCATGCCCCTTAAAAAGGAAAGTTATAACAAAATCTCCACCCTCAATCAATCTTTAAAAAGTCAACAAAATTTCAAAAAACATAGTATTTTCTTAATACTTGTGTCAACCTTCACTGTGAAGATAAGGAGGGATTGAGGAAATATTTTTTTTGAAAATATGTATTATGTTGAAAGCTAAGACATTGTTTTAAAACAATTAATATATTTCAGTATAAATATTGATATATTTCACGACAAACTCCACCTAATCTACGTCCGCAACCCGAATTACATGTGTTTAAATACATGCACATGGTGTACATGAGAATATGCTCTTTTAAACTGCTCTGAAAGGGCTCTATAGACCTAAATATTATGTTTTAATTAAAAATAAAATATATGATTTTTCAAAGAGAATTATTCAAAGTTTGGTTGTGTAAACTTCTTTTGTCAATAATAGACATTAATTGTATTCCCTTTATTCATACTTAATATCATTAAAAGGCATATCCTTAAGGGCTATATTCTCTGATGTGTTAAATTGTGAAGATTATTCACTAAATTTTGCATATTATAAACTTATTCCCCTAACTAAGTTTTGATACCAAAAAGATCCTTTTTGAATTGGTCATTATAGAAACATTTATTTCATTTTATTGATATACTTAAAAAAAGTTATAGGTGTTCACAACATTCAATATGTAAGGACAAAATAGTGTGAATATTTACACAAAAGCGACCGATTTTTTGTTATTATGATAAAAGTAATACTCCCTCCGTCCCAACTAAGTTTTCCTACTTTTCATTTTGATTCGTTCCATTAATTTTAAATACTCTTAAAAAAGAATTTTATCTCACAATCTCCACCTTCAAAATCTTCATACTCAATTTTCACCTTTAAAAAAATCAAAGAAAAAGCAAAATATATTTTTTCTTAGCATTCGTATTCGATCAACTGTGAAACGTTAGCTGAGACGGAGAGTATTCTATAGGTCAACTGCAACACTGTTTAGCATAAAAGGAATCTACATTTTACAGAAAATATTTTTACACAAGTGTTACTCATTTAATTTCGCAATTTAAAGTGTCGACTACAAATAAATTACACTTTGAAAATATTATATGCTAGTTAATACTACCTTCGTGCCGACTTTCCTTTTCGATTTGTCTTAATTTAACTTGTCAGCTCATAAATTACAAAATTTCCTCATAATCTCCACCCTCAATCTCTACTTTTATAAAAGTTAAAAATTCCACAAAATCTGTTTTTTCTTAGTATCCGCGCCAGATTAAAGTAGGCAAGTTAGATCAGGACGGAGGAAGTATTATTTTTACCATATATATAAATTTATTTATTTTAGCCAGTACTAAAAACTCATAGGTCATACCTTTCATATTCCCCGAATTATCTTTTGGTTTTTGGAATATAATTATTCATGGTTTCAAAAAATAAAAAAAGAATAAAATTATTCATTTTAGAGGTAGTCTTCACAATTAATTCAGTGGGTCCCATGAGAAGGAGTAGGTGGTCCCGGATAGAGTAAGATGCTTGGGCCCTTAAGGCCGTAACAACTGTCATTGGGCCCTTGGCCCACTATATACAATTAATTAATTTATATATATATATATATTATTCAATATCAATAATTATTTATATTTATCCCTCAAAAAAAAGAAATGATTTATATTTTGGTGAATAATAATTATCCAACACCATATTCTTTAACGAAAAATCCTTCTAGTGAAAATTCAAAACTCTTAGAAAATCGTAAAAAAAAAAATTCTTACAAGAATTAAAAATATATGTTGTAATTATCGTTTTTTTTTTTCTTCTTGAAATGGAAATTAAAATTAATTAACATAAATAAATAAATATAATATATTAATAAATCCATTTGTAAAATACAAATGGTCACAATAGATGGTGACCCCATAATCCACGGGAGTTCTCCGGTGCACTCCAAGCTACCCAATCCAATATTTTGTCCCCATTATTTAATATATTGTAATAATATATATCGACTAAATATATATATATTATGGTATGTATAAAGAAAATCTCGCACAAATTAACAAACTTCATAAATGACTTAGATGCCTTCGATTAAATATTATTTTTATATTGTATTTTTTAGAAACTTTATCGTATCTTATTAACAATATATATTTTTATTTTTAAGGCTCATTCGTAACATGAGAATATTTGAAAATCAATGGAAGTTTGAATTTCTCATATGATAATTAATTTGAGACAAAAGAACATATATACTAAAACGATAATTGTTTTGGAACAAAGAGTAGTTAAAAGAAAACCAAAAAAGTTAAATGTGTGTCTAACATATTTAATTATGATTTAAAAAGATAGCCAATGCTTACAAGGTGCATTAATCATAGGGAAAACATATTTATAGTGCATCTTTTTTGTGTTACCTATTATAATTAAAATTTTATTTATTTTTACCATATTTAAATATGAAATATGTTCAAAAATTATACTAATTTTAATTTCAAAACTAAACAATATATATATATATATATAAAAAAAATTATAGTAAGTCTAATAATATATGCAAATATAAATTTGCGGCTCCACCATTGGATGATTAGTCGTTAGCCAATCTAAGTCACTCTTGTTCATCTTTTATGAATAAAGAACCAGACATAAGGATGGCTTAGAATACAATAGGACCTATATTTACACAGCATAAATGAAAATAGTGAAGTATACAACATGTTTTTAGTATAATTTTGATTGGAGAGGAGTTGGTTGAGATTCGACCCTGATCTATGACATAAATTACAAAGTACTCTATCGACTGAGTTATAATCGATTACCGAAATATACAACATTATACATGATAGGATTCAAAATTCCATATTTTTTTACAGTTAAATAGCTATAGAAAAATCAGAAATTGAATTATTGGAATTCATGTGAAAAAGGGTCCATTGGAGTTTGCCATATGTGAAAGCAAATCTCTCTAGAGATTTCCCCCCAAAAAAACATTGTTAGGTCGGCTACTTTTTAAGGATTATTTGTTGACTATCTAACTAATTAATATTCCCACAATTACAAATTGTCCTTTTCAATACTTTATTATTACACAATGCCCTACTATTAGTGGCCCGTCAAACTAATCTAATTCAAATATTTCTGCTCCCTTCGTCATTTTAGATGTTTTTTTAGATTTGAATAAAAATATTAAGAGTTATAAAAAATAGATAAATAATTCCTTAATTAGATTATATAGATATGGTAGGTTAAATAATTAGAGATTTTTTTAAATAATTATCGAGGTACTATTGAAAAAAAATATAGAAAAAAAGTTAAAAGAACAATTATTTATCTTGCGATTGTCACAAGTATTAAGAAAAAATGTTTTATGAGATTTTGTTGACTTTTCAAAGGTTAATTGAGGGTGGAGATTTTGAGGGTGAATATTGTGTTATAGTTTTCCTTTTTTAAGGGGTGTGCAAGTTCGCCTGGGACTAGGGGTGAGCAAAACCGAACCGAAACTGAAAAAGTCGATCCGAACCGAGTGATTCAGTTCGGTTCGATTTTGTGTATACAATCGGTTCGGTTCGGTTCCAAATATTAGAACCGGTTTATAATTCGGTTCGGTTCGGTTCTTAACAAAAAAAAAAAAAAAGGGGGGGGGGGTTGACCGAACCAAACCGAATTACTCATATTTAATTATATATTTTCAATTATCTATTTATTGCATACTATTTTTCTTGATTGAATTGATATACATTAGTAATTTTCACATTTAACATGCATGAAAATTAAAATTTATCCATACGTTTTGGTTCCTTCTTTAATTTGGCTTTTTGATAGAAAAAAATATTATGAAAATCGAGATTTGCTGCTATAAAAAATAAAAGAAATAAAAATGTAAAAACTTTAAAACCTAAACCGATAACCGAACCGAACCAAACCGAAATTTTTTTGTTTGGTTAAGAAGATGTGTTCGGTTCGGTTTTAAAAATATAGAAAAACGATCGGTTTCGGTTCTTGTCGGTTTGGTTCGATTTTCAACCGAACCGACCGAATGCTCACCCCTATCTGGGATAGACGAAAACGGAAAGTGTGCAAGAAAAAGTAGGATGGAGGGAGTAGTATCTAAATTCGTAATATATTTTAATTTTTTTAAAATATGATTTGATAACATTTTATAAAGTTTATAATGTTTTATTAAAAAAATAAATATTAAATTTATAATTCATACTACAAACAATTCTAAGGATAGATTCAGTGTTCTCCTATACTAAGTTTATTCAACATGTGCTGCCCTTGGATGTTATTGATGTTTTCGCATCTTTAGGGGCACTATGGTCATTGTCATACTACGGTGTACTTAGAGAGTTAGAGATAGTAAAATCGATCCGTCTCGCTCAACATGTTAGACTGGCTAGGCCACATGATTTTTCGTCCATCACACCATAGATCCAACATACTTGATCCGATGAATTAAAAGTTCGATGGTCCATAAAATATAGTATATTTTGGAGGTACGGACCGAACATTGCTCATTAAATTTGAGTTCGATAAAATCTTAAAACGACTCAGCTTGAAATATAATGTTAACCCGACAAATAGGTTGCCTGAATCGCGACCTCTGGTCAGAGTTGAGGATCTAATTGGTACTGTGGAACTATGCTTTGGAAGACCAGTGTCTAACTTGCTATAAGTTGAACAAAATGAATACGTTACATCTGCATTGATTTATATATGTTATATCATTAAGATATAATCGGGTTCTTACAAATTGCTCACCGTAATTATACAACAAGAAATTACTATAATGTTATTTATCATGGAGTAATTGGGACCTCTCGATGCAAATGACACTAATTTTCTACAAAAATGTAGGTAGGCCCCGCTTGGTTGGGGGGTTTAGGGGTAAGAAATGAGAATGAATGAAGATTCATTCCCATTTATGGTGCCTGGTACATAATAAATAAGTTAATCATTAACTTATTTTATTATCATTTTTTCCCATTTCATTCCATAATATGATTGACCCCTCATTCATACTCATTTGCCATTACCATTGATGATTTGCAATCAGACGAACCCTTAATATTATACGTATATATATATACCATCACAAATAATATAATTTTGTGTAAAACTGTAATACTGCCTCTGTTCTTTTCAGTCGTAGTTTCACAATTTGCCAAATGTTTATAAATATTTATCTCTTTTAACTTATTTTCCACATTTCTTCTAATCCGTTACATTAATAATAATTGGAAAGAGAGCTGTACAAATGAAATATTAAAAAATATTTGAAGAGAGATAGATAGAAAATTTAATTGAGAAATTAAATACTTTTGATTCGAATTCGAATTTGATTAAGATGATTTAGATTCCAAACATTTGAATTCAAATATGAATCATTTTTTAGATTCGTATAAATTCGAATTCATATACAAATATAGTCATATTTGATTTGAATCATTCGAATATTCGATTCGTTTATATATTATATATTTTAAAAAATATTATATAATACTATATATATATATTGATAATAATATTAAAAAAATTGTAACTGGAAAGAAAATAAAAAATAAAAAATTGAATGTTTTTAAAATGAACAAGAAAATAAATAAAAATAAAAACTTTTTAAATTTGTTCGAATATTTTTTTACAAATTAAATTCAAATTATTTTTTTAAATATAAAATATTCTAGAAACACCTGCCACAACATAGGTCCAAAATGATGTTTCAAATTTGGTGAAAGAGAATCAGCATATTTTAGAAACATGACTTAAAATTGCAACCTCAAAACCCTTTCGACGTGTCAACAATCCTATTGCGATGTAGTCAAATTAAATTGAATCGTGTCACATAACCAGATTTTTGTTTTAAAGTTTTGAAAGTTTATTAAATTTAAAGATTTTACACGTTTTATGTCACGATTTAGTTATACGTGATTGAGTAGCTCAAATTAACTTAAAATAAACCGCGTAAGTGTAAATCGACCGCGCTTAGAAAATTGTATCTTCGTCAAATTAATAAATAATTAATACCAGTAGTTAAACATTTTGAAATAATGTTCCTATTAAGAAACAACATAATAGTAAAAATAAAAATACAAACAAACCCTTTCAAGTTTTTATCGTATTAGTTAAAAAAATTTTGTCAATTTATCCATGCAAAATAGTTGTAATTTGGTCAAATGATACATTATTGAAAATGTTCTTTAATAAATTGTGTGTTTGTACTTACGATTTTGAATATTGTAGGTGCGTGAATTTTGTTCATCCATAATCACAACTAATTATTTCAAATTAATAAAATAGGTCAAAATCATAACTATTTCAAAGAGAATATTACATTTGATTAGGGGTGGCAATTCGATCAATATAGGCCGGCCCAACCTATCCGATCAAGAGCATATGTCGGGCCAGTTTAGGCAAAAAATTATTGAACCCAATATATAAGAATTCGTTCCCCTTACTTTTTCAAATTTCGCCCCACTTGATTCAAAAATTTCGCCCCTACACTATATAACATAGTTATAAAATATACTCGCTTCCCTTACGACGGGTTCCTAAATTCGTCCCTGCCCTTAAATATATAAAGATTTACGGACAGTTCCTAACCTATTGTATGGGACCTGATGATTATGCAGACTTGATTTCTATGATCCAACTTGGTGAGCTGGGCACGCCCATCAGACGGGGCCGATGTTGCTAGCCGTGCATTTGATACGAGAATTAGGTTGGTAGGAACGATAGTACAAGCGTGTCTATGCCACACACGTGTCACGACTAGGCCTCACGAGATTTGCCAGATGTTTGGTGGTTTTTGACACATGCAGTTGTGCAATCACATTGTCTGATTGTGATTCTTGGGGAACACATGAACATGGTACTACTGCAATGCTGTTGGAGATCATGTAATAATTATGAACAAGAATTTAAATTAGAGAATATGGTGGTGATTGCAAACTAGATTGCTTTTACAAAAGTGATTTAAAGTGCTTTTAGATATTAAATCAAAATTTGATGGTGTTTGAGGAAAAAGTGATTTTAACTCGATTATAAGTGCTTTTAGATATAAGGTATTTGCAAAATAAAAAAGCACTTCTTACCCAAATTACAAAAATACCTACCCTTTATACATACAAATAAACACAAACAAACTCCTTCTACAGCGAAACAAAGAAGAAAAGGTAAACTCCGTTCTTCAGTTTTGACAGAGAGAATGGTGATTTCCTGAATTTGGGTTGTGTGTGGGGGAATAAGGAATAAATGAAATTAAATAAAAAAAAATAAAGTTCCAGTTATTTACAGAAAAGCCACCAGAATCTCCAGAAGCAGCAAGGGGGGTGATTCTCAGAAGTGCTTTTAAGCTCAGTCCATAATAGCTTTTCGGTGCTTTTATTGAGTTTGCAAACATAACTACTTATGAAAAATGCTTTTATAAATTGATTTTGGGGGTGTAATTGAGTTTGCAAACACCCCTATATATTGTATTAAGTTAAAAACAGAATATTCCAACTGATTAGATTCAATTCGATATACGACGGATTGAGTAGATTTTGGTTTTGAGCACTTCTAATGTTGGCCACAAACGTTTGTCTCAAATATGGGTTTAAAGGTTCATTTTAGTAGGGCCGGCCCCGGCCACATCCTAGTGGTAAAATCGATTCAGCCCGATGAATTTGATCTATCCGATTTTTTTGATGAGTTGAACCATAAAAATGTATATCCGAAATGTAATCGGCCAAACAGACCGAACTTAATGGACTAAAAATCTGATGGACCAGTTGGTCACGGGCCAATACGAAACCATATTAAGAGGAATAGGTTGGATTGGGTGCAGTGAAATTTTGGACGGGTCGGAAGATGTTGGCCCGATGAACTAGCCCTCACCGGATCGAGCCACCCGAATCATCATCTCACTCATCGTAGCGCGGTTTTGGGCTTTGCACGAGTCCAACATGTCTTGATAGTTATGTATGTAGTCTTGTAGAAATATAAGCTGGAATTTTATATTTAATCAACATTAAAAAAATGGAACTTTGGATGCTGTTTTGGGTGAACCACATATTATGAATTGTTGAATTAGATAGTAAATAGATTTGTTTGAATTTCTATATTATGGTTTTTATGTTGTATAAATGATTAATTATAATCTATAATATCTGTTCAGCGATACATATATAAAAAAAATGAGTATTGCTACTATGCATAAACGCAATACTTCGACGTTGTTCACTAAATGATTAAGATAAGTCCAATATATAGTTTGTGATGAACTAACTTTACTGAGATTTCAAAAGTCCGTAATTTTAGTGGTCCGTTTCACGCTAAATGGTGAATTTTGGTGCGTATTGGCCCGCACCCCCAACCATTTTTGATAGCTTTACTTTACGATTTGGTAAATGAGATTTTGTTGCGTATATGAATACATGAATATTCTGGTGCAACATGATACTTCTTTTAGGTATTATTATGTAACGGATATTATCTTAGACGAATACAAATCCAATACTCCATATTTGAAGCTTGTATACCATATAACAAACTTGATGACTCATCAGTCACGAGTCATGACTCAGCACACAACATTCTAAATTTGGCAACCACATATAATTTCAATTTTTTATTTTGTGATATACTCCCTTCGTCCCGCTCAGTTTGCACGTAGGGACGGACACATAGATTTTGAAGGTGGAGATTGTAAGAGAAATTTTCTTTTTAAGAATGTGTAAAATTGAATGTGACGAATCGTAATGAAAAATGTGCAAAACTGAACGGGACGGAGGAAGTATAAGATTTTAACTTTGTTCTTAATTTTTAAAAAAGAAAAAGGAAAAACAGAAGTGAATCTAATTGTACACGGATTGGACGCTGTCCGAATGTATGGGGAACACGTCGTGGCAAAGGCATTGGCTTGCGTTCCTGATATTTTGTGGGACCAGTTTTAAACTGTACCATTGCAGACAGCAGGCAAATTAATTGCTATAATTATATAAAGTGTTGCGTCTTAAAAAATTTCGACTAATTTTGGTTATTTCTTATTTGGACGCTAGGTTTTCATTGATCGTCTAAATTTATTTCGTGATTTTCCTTAGTCTAATTAAATTTATCACCCGATTAATTTTGTTTAGACTTCGATAAATCGCTAGGTCTCAATTCATCCCATAACTAATGTTTAACAACTTCTACGATCTTTATAAAATAAAAACAATTTATTTTTTGGTGAGGATAGTTTAAAGGGGAACTAAAGTTGAACATGAGTAGCGCTGCTCACGGACATAGCGTTCAATAAAAAGTTTATTTTGTTGCCCTTGTCCTAGCTCTTTTTTTCCTTGTTCGAGATCATGTTCTTTAGACTTATATGCGAGTAGTAATAATAATAAATAATAATGTTTTTTTATAGTATTAGTTTAAATCATTTATTTGAAAGTGATTATGAGTTTGTTGTTGAAAGATAAATTCCAATTTTTTTATTATTATTATTTTTTTATTTTTTTGCAAAACTAGAATAATACTCTCCCCGTCATATAATAAGAGTCATGATAGAAAATGTATTATAATTTTTTTACTTATTTGCTGATGATACAACTCTCGAGAAACCCTCAATTCTCACTTATATATATCTTTTATTTTTTATTAACCTATTCAATCATACGTAAATAATTCGTGAAATATTTTTTTTTGCATTTTTTACTTGGACTAAGAAAACGAGATATTAACATTTGATACATGATTTTTATTTTGAGACAATAATTTCATTTAAATATAACCAAAAACATAATGAGTATCGAATATTCGTATTCATGAACATAATATCCTAAAATATGAACGTTAAATTAATAAATTCGATTCGAACTTAATTCGCTTTAAAACTTAATAAATATTACTTGAACCACTA
This sequence comes from Ajuga chamaepitys, assembly GCA_958295605.1. Taxonomy (NCBI): domain Eukaryota; kingdom Viridiplantae; phylum Streptophyta; class Magnoliopsida; order Lamiales; family Lamiaceae; genus Ajuga; species Ajuga chamaepitys. The sequence continues at coordinate 63,904,178 of OY282498.1, read as the reverse complement.
AAACTCGACTTGACATGACTCGCAGCAGTCCTAAATATGGGGAGCGTGGGGACACATGCTTGCCGTTGGTCTGTTACAATATGGGCAAAATTGGGCATGGACCGACTACAGTCTGATGATTTAACTTGAATCTTGATGGAATATACCCTTAGATTCTTTGAGTTCAAATGTGGGAACTAACTAGAAGTTTCTTTTCCCTTTCTTATTTATGTATTATTTATCTATTTATTTCTATTTTGAGAGAAATTATTTATTTATTTCTTTTAAGATTCTTAGGTAGGGGTGATGTTTTGCGATACCATACGATCAATTCAACATGATCGAACCTGAATATAAAAATTATAATTAATTCTAAATAGGTTTGGGTTATAAATGAATCAAATCGATTAACACGAAAAGGAAAAGGATTGGATCGGGCCGACTCATAGGTCAACCTGTAACCCGAATAGATTGTACGTAGGTTGTGAATCTTGACTCAACTATCTAAACGGGTGGGGTTATGGTTTATATAAATTACTCCCTCCGTCTCGGCTTAACCTGTCTAGGTTGACCGGGCACAGGAGTTAAGAAAAAATAAATTTTGTGGAATCTTTGACTTTTTTAAAGGTGGGGATTTTGAGGGTGGAGATTGTGAGAGAAATTTGACATTTATGGGGTTGACAAGTAGGTAGACTAAGCTGGGACGGAGGTAGTATATTGTAATTATAACAGGTTTCTAACCCGATCCATGAACCTGCAATCTGACATGTTTGACACCCTTATTTTAGGTGCAACTAAAGAGGTGATATTTCGGATCATCGGGTTGAGTTTATGTTCGATGTCGTGTCAATTCGTTTTATATATTAAAAATAAAAAATATAATTATTATATTTTAGAAAAATATTGATTTCGGGTTAATTAATTTATATTAGATTGATTGTGAATTTTCTTTAGTAAATTCATGTTGCGGTAGGTCGGATTTGTCGGATCGGATTAGAGATTGCGAGCGGGCATGACTAATGCTATCGGGGCATAGCTCTAATGTTTCATGCGAACAATACCGAGGAGTTGCTATAGTCCAACCCAGATGTACATAAGATTGTTATGTACCCTCAGCCCATACCTTGAAGGCCGAGCCCAATACGAGGGCCCAAGTGAGCCCGGTCCACTATCCCAAATAATCCATCCATAACACCTTAGATGGGCTTATATCTTGATTATGCAAAGCCCATATATCCCTTTAATTTTAATTATATTTTAAATAATATAAATGAGCTTATTTATCGTGGATATTTTTAAAACAGCGCCTATTACCACCAAAAAAAATCTTTATACACCATAAATACTTTTAAACAAAAATAATCCTAAATTAATCGACTAATTTATCCTTTGTTATAATTTTTTTGTAAAATAAATGTCAAACTAATCTCTATAGTCATGCCAATCACCATCTTCACTACAATGTTTTCGTCATGGCCTTGTTCATTTCATTGCCTTCAATATAACCCTAAACCCTAAATTCTAAATTTTGAATCGTGATTACCCCGGCTTTTTTTGTCCTACCCACTTGGGTAGTACCCAAGTGGGAACATCCACCATCTATTTTTATAATTATTTAAATAAAAAATGCAAACACTTGGGTAGTACCCCTGCGTCTTGTTCAATGGGAGGGAAATTTCTAATTCTAGTACGTTGAAATTTAGATCGAAGAAAAATAAGTTTTAGATTTCTTTTGAATGTTTAAATCTTCATATTTTCCTTTCTTTTCTTACTTTATTAGGAGAAGAGTAAGATTGGATATTTTTTAGGTGTGTAAAGAAATTATAGAAATTTGAGTATTATGTATGTGGTGAGCATAGCAAATGTGGTATATACAAAAAAAAAATTGGTGGTAATAGCCGTCGCCTATTTTTAATAATAAATTAATTTTTTGCTTTCTAAACTAAGTTGTCTTACATTATCTGGAATTACCACTTGGATTCAATTGAGTTTATTACACCAATGGAAATATGTAATTCTTGATGTAGTCCTTTTTTTGAGTTGTGATTAATCAATCACAATGTACAAATAGATTAGGCTAAAATACATTTTTTGGATTGATTCAATTGTCTGCTCAAACTGAATGTGACTTAGTTTGTGAAATTTGAGTGTTATTTTAATTGGGTCGTATAAGTGAAGTTCATCTAGTTTATCAAATATGTTTAGATTGCCAAGAATTATTAAGGTCCAAGAAAAACAGGTAGATGACTCATTGCATGATAAGCCCATTAAAGTTCATGTGTACAATAAATACCTCGTTAGGCATGTTACACTACAACATAAAGGGCCTATTGTAACACATGTTTGTAACACTTTTTACATAAATTCTTTATGTAACACATCTTTGTAACACTTTTAAAATTATAAGTTTTTTGTAACACTTTTGTGATATTTTATTATTTTGTAACACTTATATGTAACATTATTAAACTATGTAACATTATTAAGTAACACTTATTTAAATTCTAGTTTTAGTAACACTAACAGGTAACATTTTACTTATATATTAATTTTTTGTAACACGACTTAGTAACACTTTATTGGATTACACATTCCAAACAATCTTTTTAGCTAATTGTGGCAAGTTTGGCTTCTCATATATCCTATTTCTTTTTTAATTTAAATTTCTATGGACCGACCTACCTCGTTCGATTTTTAGATGAATTTGGTTATAGTCTTGGTCGAAGTACTGGGCCCAATACGTTGACTAGCCCAATCCAATGTTTGTTGTTGCCTAATAGGTTGGGTTGAGCTGGTTGGACAAGTCGGACCGCCCGAATTACCACCTTAATAACTAAAAAAATATTATTATTCTTGGAATTCAAGAATATTCTTCATAAATTTCTATAATACAAATGAAAGAAAAAAATATTTTTTATGATAAAAATATATAATGTAAATGAAAAAAAAAAAGATACTATTCTTATTATTAAAATCTATGATATAATTGAAAGAAAAAGTAATGTTTTCATTGTAAAAATCTAAACCGAAAAAGAAAGAAAATAATAATATTTTTATTTATATTAAAGTCAAATATAAATAAAGAATAATTTTTATGAAAGTTCATAAATACGAAGTATGAATCTATATTATTTACAATTTAGGCAATTTGCTTACTCATTCTAATAATAAAAGAAGTAAAAAGAAAAAAGGTAACTCTGCTAGATTCGAAACCTGGTGTGGTTGATAAAAGGGCCAATCTTCTACCACCAGGCCACATCACTATTGGTAACATTATTCCTATTCTTTTTTTTTCTACTATAGCAACGACGAGGAGTTCTTAAAGTAGGGTAAGTAATTTGCAGAAAAAACGGATCTGCTAATACCAGCCCTTATCGTTAAAACGTCAGCCCCCCACCCTTCAATTTGTTTTCCTTCTCAAATTTCCATCAGTTTCTCAAGTAATTACGACAGATTTATCCCTCAAAGTTTTAGTGTTTCTTTGAAGGACGATATTGCTCAAGATTCATTGTTGGCGAATATTGAGCGTTTCTTTGAAGGAAAAAATTGCTCGCACTTCAGCTTGGGTTTTTTGCTGGCGAGATTCAGTGTTACTTTGAAGGATGAAATTGCTCAAGAATAGAGTTTGGAGCTGAATAGCTAGCTGGTCTTGATGTAGGAAGGATTAACATATTCCCAAAACTTTTGATTTTAAGTGAAATTTGAGTTTCAAGTTTCAGCTGAGAAATTAGTTCAATAGCAGGTATACATTCCGTATAATTTTCAGTTAATCTTCCTGTACTAGCCTAAGTAATTGTTCAAATAATGATACATAATGTCGGTCAACACTTCTTCTGATAGTTGTTCCTCTAGTTTTGTTTCATGAACTCTAGTTATTTGTGAAAGAGTTGTCTTGGTTTGAATAAAAACTTTTGTTATATTGGTTGTTAGAGCTGTCAAAATGGTGGGGCCGGGCCAGCCCAGCCCAGCCCAGTCGGGCCAGCCCAGCCCAGCCCAGTCGGGCCAGCAGATAAAATCGGGTCGGGCCGGGCCGGGCTAGATTTTTTCGGGCCGAGCTCAGCCCATCCTCGGGCCGTCGGGTTGTCGGGTCAGTTTCGGCCCGCTGTATTTTATACATTTTTCTAAGAAAATTTGTTCAATACCAAATTTCCACACACAAACTAAAATTATTAAAAATTCAAACACGCTTATATAATAAAGAAATAAGACGAGCATTATGAACTATAATTAAAATATTTTTATAGACAAGCAGTCACTTTCTTTCGCTTTTTTAATTGCTTGAAAGTGAAAATAAAGTATCCCTCTATCGTGAATTATGAAATATATGAGACAATTAATTAGTTATAGAAAGACTAATTGTTTTGAAATTCACACTAATCCATAATAGAACTTATGAAGGAAGTTTTCCTCTCAATTTTATGGACAATTAATTTTTATTTTTTATTAAAATTTTAAAGACATTATTGGACATTTGGACTCTTGAAATAAAAAATGAACTTGTTATTAAAAAGGCCCACTCAAAAAATATGGAGGGAGTTTTTCCTCTAAAAATTAATTGGAGAAAAAATAAAAAAATAATAAAAAAAGAAGAGAAAAAAAAGAGTCGGGCCAAGTCGGGCTGAGCCCATCGGGCTAGTCGGGCTGCTCGGGTCGGGCCAAGTAGGCCCAATTTTTTTTCGGGCCAGAAAAAGTCGGGCCAGTCCAATTTTTTTTTCGGGCTGATTGGGCTGGCCCATCGGACCGGGCTCATTTTGACAGCTCTATTGGTTGTATATACTGTATTAAACTTCTTATACTCTTCACGATTTGAATTTATATGGTCTCAGTATCGTTATTGATATGAAATATGAGTTTAATAGGGTGTTTTTGCGCGATTTATGAATTTTCTCGTATGGAATTACTTGGGAATTCCATTTCAATATATGTATAGTGTTCAAGAGTTGTCTTTTTTCATGAAAGATATGTCACCAAATTCTCATAACACTACTAGAAAATTGCAAATTAGCAACGGAAATTAGAGACGGATTGGATCCGTTTCGAATTTGTGATAGAATAGTAACCAGACAGAGACGGTAATTCCTTGTTATATATTAGTGACGGAATAGTAACGAAATTGCAATCAGATTAGTGACCGAAATGCATCCATTTCTATTCCCTTAGTAATGTCATTTAATAGCAACGAAATAACAACCGATAATTTTCCATCTCTATTTTCTAATAGAATATCTTTTAATAGCAATAGAATAGAAACCGAAATTTTTTCGGTTTTTATTTCCTAATTTATTATATTTTTAGCAACCGACTTAGTCGATCTCTAATCTTTAATTTCTTTTTTTCCACTAATTCATTTATTTCTTTAATCTTTGGTAGGAAATTATATATTTTAGCAACCGAATTAATTGGTTGTTAATCTTCAGACTTCAATTTCTGGGAGTCGGAGTTATTTGTTTTAATTTTACTTTTTTCTTTGATTTTTAATAAGGATAAAAATTTCAATTAAAATTTCATATCTTTCACCTACATCACTAGTTGGTGATTAGTACCGTTTCTCTCTCCCTCACTCTCTCACGATCCCGGCGGCGCCGCCTTCAATCCCACCGCCACCGCCGTCTTCTACGCCTTCGGACTTGGTGGCGACGATTCTCTCCGCTCTGCTGCCATCCGCTTTCCTGCTCAGGTCAGACCTAATTCATCTCTACCTACTCCTAATTAACTAGCCACATCTCCTGCTATGCTCGAATTAGGGCTTGATACACTCAATCTGTTACTAATTACGCTCTTAGTGACTGAATGAGATGTGCAACGGAGCTGATTAAGTACTAATTAGGAATACTTCTGTACATCATCACGTTATTAGCTCTGTTTTTACAGTTTATTTTTAGGTATTTTGAATTGGGGCTCTTAGTGATCAAATGAGATGTGACATGGAGCTGATTAAGTACTAATTAAGAATACCGCTGCTAATCATCACGTTATTAGCTCTATTTTTACAGATTGTTTTTCGATATTTTGAATTGTGCTTTTAGTGATTGAATGAGATGTGCAACAGAGCTGATTAGCTACTAATTAAGAATACCGCTATAAATCATCACGTTATTAGCTCTGTTTTTACGGATTGTTTTAGATATTTTGAATTGTGCTCTTTGTGACTGAATGAGAGGTGCGACGGAGCTGATTAACTAGGATAGTTGTTTGAAATATGAGGTATAGATTGCATATGCTTGATATTTCCTTCTAAGTAAGTTTATTGATTTGGGAATCTCTATGCATCTTTTTGCAGGCATTCTTGGTTACTGTTAGAAACAAAAAAAAGGGTTGGCTATACCTATGAGTTAAAATTACAAGTGAAAGGTAAAAAATATCTATTCTTTGTTTATTCTACACCTCCAACAGCTTTTTTCTTTCAGTTATTCTCTTTAGTGCTTTTTCAGTCTTTCTCAGTTTTTCTCTATTTCCTTAGTCTCATGTTAAACGGGCTTACAATAGTGTTAATTGAGAATATTTGGATAATTCTGTTTTGGGTAAAGATTTGTTAGTTCTTCTCTCTTTTTATTAGCTGAAGCATCAACTACTCCCGTATTCAGTAGTTATTGAGAATATTTGGTAGTGAATGTGATAGTGTGTGCCTCAATGCAGTGTCTTGAATCATACTCTTCTGTCTTGTTTGGCGTGATTTCAGGCTGTAATTAAATAGAGTCTAAGATGATGCATCAATATTGTGAAATTGTTAACAAGAGTCCCTTGTGTTTGCTCCTTTCTTTGCTACTCATGGTGGTCTACTATTTAAGTTATTCTGAGGTCTATCTGGGAAAAGGAAAAAAGAGAATAATTCTTCTTTTCTGGTTCGTTTAGTTGCTCCTTTTTATTGTAAGAGCTGCATAGTTCAATTTCTTTGATTTGAGGTCATATTATGCGTAGAACTTATCTTGTGCTGATTTTAATGACTGTGGTTGAATAAATTACACATTACATTAGTTTATGCTCTGGAACAGAAAGGCTGCAAAGTTGGAATCTTATTGCCCTGGTGGATGTAGCAAAACTGAGGCTTGTGATGTCAAGCATGGTTGTTAGAGCTTGTAATTTGAGGTGGTAATCATCCACTTTCTAGGATAGTTAGTGGTTGCCTTAATGCCTTAGCTGCACGAGTTTTGCATCAATTCTATGTCATTGAACTGGGTAAATCTGCGGAAAGGATAAAAGGTATCAAAACCTAAAAAATAGTAAAACCTCTTCTGTAGTGGGGCTGTATGATGTTAATCCCTTTGGTGTCTTGTCCTTCTTTCTTGGGAGGCCTAAAATGTAGTTTTGAGTTCTTGTTATCTTGACTAGCTTATATGGACTCTAATAAACATACCAATTGGCTCCCATCTTCCACCTCTGAAATGCATCGCAGATGCCTGGATTATCACACTCTTTTTCATGTTCAAGATAAGGTATTAGTCCTAGGAAGACTATACTTACAACTCTACTTTAATCTGATCAACACATTGTTATCATTGACCAGTACCAAAATATTGTTAAACCACAGACAAATCTACTTTTAGTTCTCTGTGGTTAGCTGTTAGTGTAGCCTGTGAATTTCCAACTTCAGTAATTTCACAAAAACAAGTATAGGTTTTGTCCTAGTTTCTAACATAAAATCCATATATTCCATCTGAAAACCTACCATATATTTTATTCAATTTCATCAATGCATACAGGGTTGCAGTTTAATAGAGAGAACATTCACAAGTTTGTAGATGAAGAAGAAGTTTACATGTCCGAGGATGCTGACTAAACTGATTTTGTGATCTAAAGCTCAAAAAAATTTCTATGGATTCAACTTTAAGTATATGTACTGACTTAAGTGATTTTAGAGCAACTTACTACTTACATGATTTTGTTATAAATAGTTGATGTTGATAAGCTAGGTACTTCCGATGGTTTATGGTGGTGGTTCTTTATGACTTTGGAGCCTCTTTTATAACTTTGTATGGTAAATATTTTGGAACATTGATATTGTTGAATATATTTGGTTAAAATAGATGCTTGCTATGTAGAAATATTGGAGAATTTGTTATTTATAATTGTATGTCATATAATATTGAATTATTATTATTATTATTATTATTATTATTATTATTATTATTATTATTATTATTATTATTATTATTATTATTATTATTATTATTATTATTATTATAATAATATTAAAAAAGGAAAAAAATTATCTATTATATTAAAAAAATGGAAAAGAATTAGCAACGGATTTTGTAACGGAATATCGGTCTCAAAATGGTCAAAGTAGTCAAATTTTACTAGTTCTAGGAAAGCAATTAGAGACCGATATAGTGACTGAAAAAATCGGTTGCTAAATTTAGCAACGGAATAGAGACTAAAAATCGGATTGTACTTGTCAAAATAGTCAAATTCTATTGGTTATAGGAAAAGCAGATAGAGACCGATTTAGTGACGGAAAAAATCGGTTGCTAAATTCAGCAACGGAATAGAGACCGAAAAATCGGTTGCTAAATTTAGCAACGGATTGAAAATCCGTTTCTAATAAATAGAGACCAGCTTTTTTGAGACAAACTAAATCGGTTGCAAATTGGTCTCTAAATCAATTTAGAGATCGAATTTTGGTGTTTAGAGACGGATATTTCCGTCTCTAAATTGTGATTTTCTAGTAGTGTAAACTCTATTAAAATGGGAATTGTACTCGAATAGAAAATTTACACAACTTCAAGGATTATCAAATTGAAAATGGTGGGAATATATAGTAGGAGACGACAGTCTAAAATTAGAATTAGATTGTCTATTTGTGAACTTCTGGAGTGTTTGAGAAAAAAAGAGTTAAATCATACCTATAATTAAAAATTGGCAAATGGGGGCACTGTTACTTGATTACATTACATGAATGATAAAGCAGTGCATAGAATTGAAGAGGAAAAATGGTCCTTGATTTCTTCATTTTGATGTTTCTTCCATCATGGCAATTCATATGAAAAAAAATATAAATTGACAAAAATACAAGGAAACACATTCTTTCACGGAGGAGAAGAAATGCAAAAATTGGATAGTTCTAATATGTAACACTTTTGAAGTGTTACTATAAAGTGTTACAATTGATCAAACATATAATAAGTGATACAAAAAGTCATTAAAAGTGTTACATTAGACTTTAGGTAGCACGGGCAAATGCGACGCTGATAAAGTGTTATCTATTGTCTATAGTAACACTTTATGATTATTATGTAACATTCTTTTGGTGTTACAATAGGCCCTTTATGTTGTAGTGTTAACGGGGCGGGTCAGGTCGAGTTTTTGGATTTTTTGACCTGCCCCGACCCTGCCCTGTGCTTTGTCACGGGGCAAAAACTTTCGTCCCGTGGACGGGGCGTGCCCCATTCTTCATCGGATCGAATTTTATCCTATTTCAAAGATCTCGAATCAAAACGGATCGAGACGAAGCGGATCAATTTTGACATGCCCTATACCTCTTCAAGAGTGTTAAGTAAAGTATCGGTCATTGATGCTTATAATTGACTTTGAGACTTGAATGTTTTCCGAAATCATTTTTAGTGATTTTGGAGTGATTTAGCAATTTGATTCTCTCATATTAACTAGGGGAGACATTTCTTGAGAAGAAAACAAAACAAATTCAAATTGACATTTTTTTTTTATAATAACTGTTTTCTTGTTTAAATCATGTTACGTCTTCTATTCTAACTGAACACATATTCGTTAGTGACGTTGCATGCGTCCTATATTGAGACAATCAAAATAGAAACTATAACGTTGATATAGGAGCTCGGGTCTTACACAAGTATATAAGAAAAATTACAAAATCGATGCAGATGGAACAAGGGGTGAAATATAGGGCAGGATTGGAGAATCCGACCAATTATCCCGGCCACATACTTATTTAACCAAACACTTATAGTGACGAAAATCTGCAAACAAGAACCTCAAACTAAGGGCTAATTCAATTGGTACGAGGAGGGGTGAAAATCATTTTTCGTCATATAACTTTTTGCTCGTTCGATTTTTGTCATGAAATTTGTTTGTTTGTTTGTTTTTTTTTTTTTTTTCCTGTTTCAACCTGTAATTAAAGAAATTGCTAGCATTTGAACTAATTTTAGCCGTCGATGAGCAAATCGACCGGAAAAACATCACGTGATGCCAACTTCCAACTGATTTTAATTGACGTGGCACCGACAATAACCTTTTTTTCTGGGATCACACACTTTTCCGGCCGTTTGCTTATTGACGGTAAAAATTCATTCAAATACGAGTAATTTCTTTAATTATGAGTTTAAGTTAAAGAAATATAAAAATAAAGTTATCGAATGAACGAAAAATTATAAGACGAAAAATAATTTTAGACCGTGGAAATCGTACCAATTTATAGGCCTATGGGCTATGGAGAAACCTCTTTAATAGAGACTAGACTAGGCTCCCAATCAAGATCCTTCCAGATCCTTCTAGGCCTTTGAATAGGAGGCACAAACTGCTTCTTCTCGTTCATATGTTTCCTCAAAATAGACCATCCATTTTTAGTCACAGAGTAATCTCCAGACACACACGTATCTCCGTCGTCGTCGGAAACTGAAGTGTCAGAAATTGTTTCGCCGTTCTTTCTCCTTTTCCGACGCTTTAGTTTCTCGACTGTCGTGCACCGTACAACAAAGTACTTGTTTCCAGGCAATAACACATCGTCAGGTGATAAAACTGACTCGTGCGGTTGCCTGAAAACTTCAGGCATGGCAATACACATGCCTGGATTCTTTTGCAACAACTTAGACGCCGGGAGGGCATTTTCGAAAATTTCGATTCTTCCACCCGCGTGCACGATTCTTACGACGGCCTCTTTCAGCTGTGTGCTTACGCTGAAAGAGGCTGCAACGATCGTCTCTTCTTGGTCGAGTTTGTTGGACTCGAAGTGAAGCACTGAATTTGTCCCGAAACATGAACACATTGTTGTGTCAAGATTTAGGCTGAATTAATATTTCACATAGTTACACTTTTTAAACGTTATGTTTGGAATAATCAGTGCAGAAAATTCAGAAATTGTACGTTGATTTCTTCGTCCCAATAAAAATAATAATGCACAAAATTAAACATTTACGTTGGATCAGTGACAACATTATTGTAATTGACAGGGTGGAAAAGACAACCATTACTAATTAATATATACCAGCAAATTGCAAAACTAGTTCTATAATAATAGTTTATTTGCAATTTTGTTTTCACATAAAATTAAAATATAAGATTATGTCCTGTAACAATTTTGATCACTCAAATTTGATCATAATTTTGGGGAAATTTTAAAATTTAATTGGCCGGGAATTGACACACGTAACTGACACATGTAACCTGAGCTCAATTTCCCACCAATTAACTTGATATGTACGTCAATGTAAGGTTCTAAAATATACTAGGCGCTAGTTGGACGACATATTAAGACTAGCATTTATTGAAGTCTAGGTGAGATTAAATGGGTGTAAACGGAGAGTTCAGCAGGAAGGAGTTAGGAAAAATTATAGGCGGACAATAACTGTCTAACGCCTAGACAAATATAATCGCAGGTAGACGGAGACTTTTAGAATAGAGCCTCATAATCTAGCGAATCACGTGCTGCCTATGATTTGTGAGTGCCTTTTCTATGGCCTTAATTGTTTTCCCCCCAAATTGAAATCAGGAACTGAACTCATTTTACGAACATTGACCAACGTATTAAGAGGGTGTTGGGTTGAGCTTATAAGCTCTTAAAAACATCTTATAAGATGTTTAGGAGCTTATAAGACACAATAAGCTCTAAGAGTTTATAAGATTTAAAAAAAAAATAACAAAGTGTTTGGCAAAAAAAGATGTTTAGGAGCTTATAAAACACAAAAATAAGCTCTAAGAGCTTATAAGATCTAAAAAAAATAAGTTGCTATACCCCAACTTATTTCTATCTTATTTTTTAAGATTTTAATTATTACACTCAAATTTCACATACAATTCACTCTTAAACACCCGACATGCATTTCACACATTACACACACTACACACATTTCACACACTACACACACTACACACATTTCACACAATACATACACTACACACATTTCACACACTACACACACTAATCAAAATGTGTGTTTAATATTAACTTTAAATTAGACCCCAAATTTCTAGGTAAATCACTATATTCAGTTGCAAGCTTATAAGCTCTCTTTTATCCACTATATTCAATTGCAAGTTTATAAGCTCTTTTATCCAAACACTTTGTTAACTTATAAGCTCCTTAAAAGTTATATCTTATAAGCTCTTGAAACAACTTATAAGATGTTGGAGCTTATAAGATGTTTAAAATAAATTTAGCCAAGCACCCTCTAATTCTCGAACAAAAATCTTAATTTCCCACATGATTAAGATCAAATCTGTGAAATTGAGATTGTTATGAGATTTAATTATGAATTTTAATTTGTGTGGATTGAAATTGCAAACAGCTAATTGTGAGGACTACTTCTGGTTTATGTCCGACATTTTAGACGGATTAAGTTATTTAACTTAATTTTAGATTTTTTATAACTTAATATTTTGGGTTGAATTTATTTGTTTTATTTTAGATATCTTGGTGAGCGGGCAATTTCTTCCCTTGAGTATTTTTTTTCTTTTTCATATAAAAAATATATAGCCTACAATTTCTCTCCTTGTGACGATGGCTTCAGTGGTAATTCATTTAGTAAATTAAAGATAAACTATATAAAATTAAATATATATATATATATAGTTATTTATAATGACCCTTATATATAAATTAAATAAATAAAGACCTATAGGGCTAGTCCGACCCTTTATATATAAGGGTCCTACGGGCTAGCCCGACTCTCTATATATACATGTGTGTATATATATATATAATTAAATATATGTATATCGGAAATGCTCTCCTACCATGGTGGGCACACGTTAATATGTCCACCATTAACGTGTAAAGAACTTATCCCAAAATTAAGAATAAGGTAATTAACTATATTCAAGGAAATCTTGGCCATCAGTTGATGGACACATTAACTTGTGCACATCGCAGGTAGGAGAGCATGATTGATATGTATTTGTGTGTGTATTCTATATAAATTTATATATAAGAGCCCTCATGATGACTCTATCCTACTTCTCCCCCCTCCCCTCCCCTCCCCCGTCTCTCTTTAGGTATCTGTGCGAGTATACATACGTTCATGTGTGCGTAAAATCTGGATAAAATTATACAATGAGGGTCCTCAAGACTAACCTTGCCCCAACTCATTGTCTCTCTTTATGTGTGTGTATATATATATATGTACAAAAATTCATATGTATAGAAATTATATACATATATATAGTATGAAAGTTTTTCCCAATACGAAATCTTCAATACTAAAATCTATATTTTTGGTAGTAAAAATACTTTTATGTTAAATTATGACGAAATAGTTTAAATTGTCACCAAATATAACATTTGTGACGAAATAAATTTTTTGTCTGTTTTATTATTAAAAAAAATAATGAATTGGTACTCGTCATCCCTAAACATGAACATTTTTGATGGAAGATATTGTCACTTAATTTTTTTTAAAGATTAATGACAAATTTAACATTGTCACAAATTAAACTATGACGAACTATTGTCCATCGTCACCAAATCTAATTAAATAAGACGAAATAATTTCGTCACCTATTCATAAACCTAATTAATAATGAAATAATTTTTTTGTCACACAAAAAAGAAAAATAGAATGAAATGTTTAAAAACACTAAATCTTGATTATCATTTTTCTTATAATTGAATCAATTTATTAATCTTATCAATATTATTAATACTTTTTAATTTTATATATATGGTTGAAACTTATAGTTGAATGTATGCAAATGAATGAAGGTTTTCAATTAATTGTATGATATAATCCCACTTTTTTGTTATTGTTTGTCTTTTAGAAATCATTTTTTATGCATATCCTTCTTCACTATTAAATAGAGAGCGTTTTTAATTTTTCTTGTCACATGTCGTTTTTTCCTTTAGTTTCACACCTACAACAAGTAATTCGGATTTCCTCTTACAGTAGATGTTTCATCTTCTGTTACACTCAATTCACTAGGTAATATCATATTATACACGTGTCGATTAGTGAATGAGTGAAACACTAAATGTAACACTAAAATGTAACAGATGATCTCATGGGTACAACAAGTGTCATCCTAAGAAACAATCTTACCGAAAAATCACGTTCATTTAAATAACTGCTTCAGGTTAATAAATACTTTAAAATTTCTTTTTATAATTTCAAATGTTTTTCTCCCGATCATGTCATTTAAATTTTCCTCTGATTAGTTGCCCTTATATACACATAGCAACATATAATTTTTACTTATTCGAAAAATTGTCAAATATATTTCTCACGTGGTGGACATCTAGTAAATATAACTCAGAGATATATTAAATTTATATCCATTTTATTAGTATAATTAATTAATATCCTTTCTAGATTATTATTATCATCTTCTTCTTCTAACATATATCTTTATATATAGATTACTGTAAATCCTAGTTAAGTCTCTTTATGAAAAAAACACAAGAAATGAATAGTTTGACTGATAAACCCATAAAATACAATAATACATGGGAGAAATATAGAAACTGTGGAAATTAAAAAATACTATACACATCCTCTCCCTCTTTACACGGGTTGTAAAAGTAGATTCCACACGTGGTTAAACTAGAGCAAATTGTAGCGTACTTTGAGCCAAGATTGTATTTTTCCTCATGGACTTGGAGGTTCTCCCAAGTCTAGCACATAAATTGGCTCAAATTCCTTAGCTCAACGTACTTAGCCCACATGTAAGAATTCTCTAAAATAGTTTGAATCCTTATACATAGTTCTTAAAGTTGTAGAGAGTTTTGGGGTGTTCTAGAGAACAATTCCTAGTGCTTAGATCAAATTGATCTCCACCATCCATTAGGGAGGTGGCCTTGTATAAATAGGAGTAGGACTTCATTTATAAAGTATCAAAGCATTTGGAATTTGAGTGAATAAATTTTTCCGATTAATCTCCCGGAGTCCTTACTTAGCTTTCACTTAGCACACACAACACTTAGAACCGCGATGGGCATTCCTGGTCAACATATAAAGTGTTACAACAATGTTAGGAGCCATAACAGCAACACTATATAGCATTCCCTCCCTTATGATGCAGCTGACTGATTCTGCTCCCTAATCGGATTAACGTCTGGTCGATCCAGTAGTTGAACCTAATTGACATTGAGGTCAGGAGCCACTTCGGATATCCAATAGCTCTGAAACGAAAACATGCGGCCGGTGGAGATGTCAAACCACAAGAAATGGGTGGTCGTCGTAGCGACGCCCATAGTGTCTCACCAAAAGCAGTGCGATCCGTATAAGTTCGTTGGTACAAGTCTAGAAACTTCTACTAACAGAATGAAACAAAATGGAACAACCGTTTCCCGGCGCTCCTCATAAAAGATGCATATACAAAGTCGTTGAGTCACTAGGGTAAAGGGGCAGCTCAATAGATGATTCACGGCGAACTACGTTGCATTCTTCCGCTCAGAACAATCCAGGAAATCCGCTCGCGCTGAAATAAGGATTGGCCAATTATGGTAAATTGGCTTAGATCATGGTTTATTCTGTCTTAAAATTGTTATTGTATATATATTGTTAGGTATTAGAGTTTATATGAAATTATACTAGTTGATTTGGAGAATAATGTTTATTTTCTACCGCATCGACTTAGATCATACAATCCAGATGGATAAAATGGTATTAGTGTGTATCTCTAAAGTTATTACATGCTTTCATGCTCGGGTAATGTTTTTACCTAGAACAAGTAATATCTTTTAGCATAAATCGTGATACTCAACTCGGATTACAATGTGCACTTGGTGTACATGAGATTAAATCGCGATACTCAACCCGGATTGCAATGTGCACTTGGTGTACAAGAGACTTTACCATGTAAAAGGCATGAAATCAAGACTGCCCTTAAAAAAGTGTAAAAAAAAAAAAAAAAAACTAATGGTAGGCCTCTTGTACATCAATTGCACAAATTCTAAATCATGGGCAATTTTTATGAAAAATATTAGTATTTATACTTGAAAGATGTTATATGTTCTTGACAAAGATAATATGTTGAAAATCTATCACTTGTTCTAGATAGATATATTATAAGAATATCTTTACCATAACAAATACTTTCTCTGTCTGGGTTTAATTTGCACACCTGTTCCGACGTGTATATTAAGGAAAAAATTATTTTTTTGTTTTTTAGTTGACTTTTTTAAAAGTGGAGATTTTAAGGGTGGAGAATGTAAAAGAAAATTCCTTTTAAAGATGTACAAATTAGTGTAGAATGGATCGAGAAGGAAAATATATAAATTAGAATCGACAATTACCAAATTAGTATATATCTTGCATCATGCACATAGTGTACCGAGATTTTGCCTAAAGAAATATGCGTGGTTTATTGCAATCATCATAACTTGTACGACAGGCAAATAATTAGTTATTCACCTATTTCATAGTAACGTGAGTTTTCAGCAAAATATAGCAAGATTTCACTGCAAATTATTTGTAATAATTGTTTCGTGACCCACAAGTTTTAACTAATTTAAGTTGCTAATATCTTTCCTAAATCAGAATTGTCAAAGTACCAGTATCAGGGTTAATTTGGTAATTGTCGAGGCAGAAATTGAGAAATTATGAAAAGAAAGTGTCTCTAAGGGTATGTCTGGTCTGAGCTTCTCAGCAGTGGCGGATGTAGAATTTTATTTTCGGAGAACAGATCCTATAAATAAAAGCATATGTGACAATGTGTTAAATAGTAGTGAAGTTAAATCTGGATTGTAATTTTTTTTCACTGCTCAGTCTGTTTAATCGGTGGACAACCTTTCGTGGGCCTGCAAAATATGTACAACCTCATTGGACCCATGGGCCCAATATACGGTCCCAGGCCCATTTGTCGTGACCATGAATAGTATTTTTCAAATTTTGATAAAAATAAAATACATTATTTCAAAAATAGTGAAAATTTCTACAAGATATTAAAATTCGAATTTGAATTTCTGAAATTCTCATACTCATATTTCAAAACATATTGCACGTTTGGTCGGGCACGTATATTAAAAAAAACTGAATTGACACATGCACTATAATATTAGTAGTGGTAGTCTAAGATTTTTTTTGAGAGTTAAAAAAAGTCTTAACTTATTTATAAAATAAAATCTTAGTTTTAAACTCATTTGTATTTTATCACTTTGATTTAGCAATTGGCATTATTAACTTCTTATACGTTCCATAGTGATGAGCAATTCCCAGTTTAAAGTGAGAACACACGGCCACTTTAGCTTGTGTGTGTATACGCATAGTATATGTGTGAAGTGTGTGTAGTACGTGTAAAATGTAGAGCTGTAAAATCAAATATTTGTAAATACTGAGATTCACTTTTCTTAAGTAAAAGTCTTATAATATATTTTTCTAGTGACAAACACAGCCTAGAGCAACCTGAGTTGTAATTTTCAGTTTTATTTCGTTTCTTTAGTTCGGAGCCTAAGATGTACAATAAAAAAATCGAATTGGTTTAATTTGAATAAGTCAAATAATAAACGAATATTATCAATTCGATGTGTTTTTGTCACGAAACTCAATGCATAGTGAATTATCTCCGAGACATATACTACCCCTACTCTTGTAACACCGATTTCTAACAGTACCCTTAAATACAGTTTCTTTTCTAAATTTATCAATTTCTGCCTTTGACAGTTACCAAGTTGACCCTGATGCTGATACTTTGACAAATCTGATTTAGGAAAGATATTAGCTACCTAAATTAGTTGAAAATCGTGGGTCCCGAAACAGTTATCACAAAATTTGTAATTGTTTAGCTAAATAAAGTCGTACAAGTTACGATGATGCATTAAACCACGCATGGTTGGTTTACTATTTGGATCTTCTACTCCATACAATATAATATCTTCTACCACATTTTAATTCACACACGACACGCGCGTGTATATCACAAAGACATCATAAATGATTGTGTGGCATGATTAGTAAAATATGTAGTAGACGATATTGTACCAAATGTAGTAGAAAATCCGAACCGTTGGTTTACGACGAAGTCTCTCGTGTTGCACGAATCTAAAATTAATACAATTAATGTTTAAAAAGCTTACTCTTAATTTAGTTTTTCTATTTTCAATTTCTCCAAATCGACTAATACAATATCGCATAAACACTAATATTTCAAGATCTAGGATAACATCTTTGTAAAAACACCTCTTTAAAACAAGTAAAAGATAAAGATAGTACACACGTGAATAATGGTACCACAATTTTAAGACTATTTTTAGAGATAAATAGTTGTTATAAAATATATTTGAGATACGTCTGATACAACGTTTGTCGTCACAAATATATTATTTGCATCCGAGTTATTGAGACGATTAATCAATGACGATATGTTGTCTTTGATAGTAAAATATGATAAATATTCATTATTTGAGACTAATTTTTATTATTTTAAAAGACTTATTTTTAGTACTAATTAATAAATATCGTGTATTATATTTAGTGTAATGAGAATCTGAACCACGGCAACACGTGATTATTTACGTGAACATCATAATCATCCCAACGTATTAAAAAGAGAAAGCAACTAATTAATTAAAAAGCAAAAAAAGAAAAATCTAATTGAGAGCGGCGTTAAAGATCTCCAACAAAAAGTACAATAAAATATCTATTTATATGTAGTAATAATGTAATATATACTCATATATACCACAAAAAAAAAAAAAATTGTTTATCCAAATAAAAGCACGCGAGTGCATAAAAACACAGCTATCATATCTTTAAGTTAATTCTTCTGAATACCAAATGGAAAGCGGCGTCGGAGAGCAACTTCTCTTCACCGTACACGGCGGCGACGGCGAAGGAAACTTCCGGAAACACGATGAAGAAGATGATATGCAGGCCATCAATGGAGTCGGTGACTTCTTCAGAGAATTCGTTATCGAATCGAAGAAAATATGGTACCTTGCGGGCCCCGCAATCTTCACCTCGTTCTGCATGTACGGCCTCATCACCATCTCCCAAATCTTCGCCGGCCATCTGGGCACCATTGAACTTGCTGCTCTCTCTGTACAGAACAATCTTATTTCAGGATTTCCCTACGCCATAATGGTACGTAATTACCGTTTTCATGTCTGTTTTCATTTAGGCATTTCGTCGAGCATATTGTGGACGAACTCATTTAGGAATTTCTTCTGTGGGGAAGAAAATGGAAGTAGATGATAGGGGTAAAAGTGTAAAAGAAATATAAGGGGAAGTAATCCATCTTTTTTCTTAGAGTTGTTCTGACTTCTGACTTCTGACTTCTGACCCTACGTATATTATTTTTTAAGGATAAATAGTTCTTTTAGTCCGTTAAAATTCACTATTTTAATTTAAAGATATTATTTTTTATTATTTTAATTTTGGTCATTTTAACATTTATGATTGCACATGTTTGTCATGTCATCGGATTATTTTTTATTATTTTAATTTTGGTCATTTTAACATTTATGATTGCACATGTTTGTCATGTCACACCGCTTTCGACGGGTAGTGTCAAATTTACTTGGACATAGACGTGATTAGGTAGAGATAAATCAACAAATAAATATAGGCGACATTTGGAGCCTAGCGTCTAATAAAGATTAATCGAAGTTAGTCTGGAAATTTTACAATAAAGTGTATAACTCATTTTATTCAAATTTAAACTCGGATCTATAAACTCGTTGAACTCGAGATCAGCTCGACTCGGTTCAATTTATATAAAAATTTAATCTAGAAAAAGATTAAAATGTCATTTAAAATTAAAACGTTAGTTATACTACAATGGGTAGCTGAGAATGAGATAAGAACCTTAGATTTTCACCCAATTTATTTGAGGATTACATTATATTTATAATTATGTCAAATATATAGGATAAATTAGTAATGTAACACAATTTCGATTCTCGCGAGGTTGTCGAGCCTAGTATAATAAACTCGAACTCAAGACTTATTCGTGTGGCTTAAGCTTGAGCTCAACTCATTTATCTCAAGTCATTTTCGATTTTTCACTTACATGATGGGCATTACCATGAGGTAGAGTAGAAAAGATAGATTAAGTATCCATTATTCTGTGACTGAAGAATATTAAAATTTAGTAAACATTACTCGTCTGTGACAGTTAGGAATGTCAAGTGCACTAGAGACATACTGCGGGCAAGCATTCGGAGCAAATCAGCCCAAACTCCTCGGCTTCTACATGCAAAAGGCATGGCTAATCCTCACCATATTAGCATTCATCTCAATCCCTCTCTTCGTCTTCGCTGCCCCTCTCCTCAACCTCCTCGGTCAGACGCAATCTGTCTCCACCGAGGCCGGAAAGCTCGCGCTGTGGATGATTCCGCAGCAGTTCGCCTACGCGATGACGTTCCCAACTCTCAAGTTCTTGCAGGCTCAAAGCAAGGTGATGGTCATTGCTATTGTAGCCGCGGTGGCTTTCTGCTTACACTTGTTGTTTAGCTGGTTCGTGGTTACGGGCCTTGGATGGGGGTTAAAGGGTGCAGCCCTGGTACTGGATGGCTCGTGGTGGTTCATTGCTGTGGTGCAGTTTTTGTACGTTGTTGGTGGAGGTTGTCGTGAAGCGTGGTCTGGGTTTTCGGTTGAGGCGGTGAGGGGTTTGTGGAGGTTTGTTAAGGTTTCCGTTGCTTCGGCTGTGATGATGTGGTAAGATGCTAATCAAATTCTGGCAGGCTGTCGAAATCATTTTAGTTCCATAACTTTTTGTTTTTATCATATTTACTTTTCAATTTCGTTTCGTAATTTAAGGTTATGTTCGAATTTGGACCAATTTTCTCTGGAGCAAAATCAACCTATTGCTCACGTGACTGTCGTGTGGTCAATTAGAGTCGATTTTGTAATTACCGGCAAAAATTGGTTAAAAATCGAGCAAAATCTTAAATTATGAAATAAAATGAAAAAGTAAACTATTTTGGGATAAGTACATAGATACCGGTCGATATAAGAATCGGTCGTCGCATTTTTCAAACTTCAATTTATTAAGGGCAATGTTGTCTTTTGCAGCTTGGAACTATGGTATCTTATGGCGATGACTCTGTTTGCTGGATACCTAGAAGATGCTGAAATTTCGATTGATGCCTTCTCCATATCGTAAGTTATTTTTGCATATTGCTATTTCCAGTCAGTAGCATATTCGCATCGATTTTCTAAGTGTTGTGTACTTTTCTTTGTTCCAAAAAGATAGTCTTATTTGCATTGCAGCGTAAATTTATTGGGCTGGGCCGGCACAGTCGCTCTTGGGCTGAACGTAGCATCAAGGTTTGTACTAGATCACTCGCATTTCAATTGAAGACCTGCATTTTAGAAATTGTCTCAATTAGAAACCTGAATTTTGAAGACTCTCGAGCGTTTCTTAATTTGAAGTCTAAATAACGTCTTCAAAAATAGAAAGTAGTATCTGATTTACCTAATATTTAGTACGAGTAAATTGAAATTTTTAGTACGTAGTATATTGAAAATTTCGATTTATAGTACTGAACCTTTCACACATCAGATAATGTGTCTTATTTTTCAAGACGTAAGTTCTGAATTGAGATTGAAGTCTTTAACTGAAGAAAAACTCAAAATTCAGGCTCCAAGCTGAGACATTTTCCAAAATTCAGACCTGCTAGTAGAATTTTCCCGTTGAATACCTGATGATTAATCTCATGCCTACACAGTGTAAGAATATCGAATGAACTGGGGTGTTTCCACCCTAGAAAGTCGAGATTCTCAGCATTAGTAAGTGGAATAACTTCTCTGCTCGTAGGCGTATTCTTCACGCTTATTTTAAGCATGAGCCGGAAGCAGTACCCTGCAATCTTTTCGAATAGCTTGGAAGTTCAGCAGCTAGTGCAGAAGCTCACACCATTGCTCGGAATAAGCATAGTTTTCACTAATGTTCAGTATACTCTATCAGGTACTTTCCATCGGATACCTTCCATTTGTTCGTGTTGCAGAGATGACGAAAACTGATTATGCGCGGTTGTAGGAGTGGTGATCGGGGCAGGATGGCAAGCCCCGGTCGCGTACCTGAGTACTGCGTGCTACTTTGCGATCGGTGTTCCTGTAGGAGCTGTAATGGCCTTCAAGTTTAAAATGGGCATCAAGGTGACTCCTGCAAACTTTAAAGGGTGTTTGATTAAGCTTATTTTAAACGGCTTATAAGCTTTAACATCTTTTAAATTGTTTCAAAAACTTATAAGATGTAATTTTTTAAGAGTTTATAGGTTAATAAAGCGTTCTGCTAAAATAACTTATAAGCCTGCAATTGAATGAAATGATTTAACATGAATTTGGGGGACTAATTTTGAAATACTATCAAATACACATTTTGACTAGTGGGAAAAAAGGTTGTAGTATGTGTGTAGTGTGTGTATACTATGTGTGAAATGTGTGTGTACTGTGTAGTGTGAGGAAGCGTGTGTAGGGTGTGTATTTGTGTGTAGCATGTGAAATTTTGAGTGTAATTATTAAGATCTTACAAAATATGATGGGTTAGAGGAACTTATTTATTTTGAAGCTTATAAGCTACAAGAACTTATTTTTACATTTTATAAGTTGTTTAACATCTTAATTTGCTAAACACACTTAAAGAGTTTATAAGCTCTCAAACATCTTATACGATGTTTTGAGGAGACCAAACACCCTAAGTTCCTTTGTTTCTTTTCCAGTAGTCCTAACCGTAAAGAATAGATACTAGGCAATGTGAGTATCGACCCGTGCAGTGCTATAGCTAACATTTCATTTTTTATATGCTAAGTAACAAATATGAATATCTTCAGGGGATTTGGTGTGGAATGGTGTTGGGATTATGCCTACAATCTTGTCTATTGACGGGGATGATATTGATCACAAATTGGAAGAAAGAGGTGAGAGTTGCATACTGTATTTTTTTTTTTTTTATGCTTTTACATTTTATGTATTTTGTCTTTTTAATTGTTGACAGCTTTAAATTGATGTTTTTTTTCTCGGTGAATACTTGTCTTCATCGTTAATTTTGGTATGTTTTCCATATCGGGTTGGATGTCCACGTCATACAGAATTCCAGAAAATTAAAAAAATTCCAATTTCATATTGTTTTTTTTATGGTACGCGTACAATTATACAGTGAAAATTTTAAATTTTAATTTGAAAAACACCATACTTCTTGCTTTAAAAAAAATACTTTTAATCAGATTTTGAAAAGGTGGGGGACCCAACTTCTAAGAGATCGTGGGCGTCTTTTTCCCAACAGGACCTAATTTTTTTTATCACAAAAAATAATTTAGATTTTTCTTTTTTTAAATCACAATTGTTTTCAAATACCTCCTAAAACGACGAAGGCAATTTGTTATGCTTGTTGCAGTGCTATGAGGCTGAAAAGAGATTAAAACAGTGGACAATGCAAGCTGGTGTTGAAGAGTCGCAATAGTGGCATGATCAGAAGAAAAAAACTGAAAACGAGGCGTGGAAGTTTATGATGTCATACTATACACATGTATGAGCTAAAAATTATGAAATATAAGATTGAATATTATTTAAAATAGAAAATTCCGTTTGATAAAAAAATAGTAGTAAGACTGTGAATGATGAGGCTCAACAAATAGACCGCTAGGGTTTTTAAAATTACAATCACATCCCTTAATTATGGAAAATTAGAAAAGGTCACATGATATTTCAATTGAATCCTATGGACTCATTTATTTTTCCTTTTTAATAATTAAAATTGGAGGCTATGTTGTGTGTATAATAATTTATGTAATTTGTGTGAAGGTGTTACGTCACTATTTTATACACAGAGATATCAGTTTTACCAGCATGATATTATTATTTGGGGGTAAAATGATAAATAGTAGAGTAATGTTCGAACTTTAAAGTAATGAGTAGAGCTACCTGCAGGTAAATTGTGAATTTTCTTTGATTATATTGTTAGAAATTTTGATATACAAAATAGCACATTACTAAAATACCCGAAAAAGCTCAGTATGTCGGTATATGTTAACATACAATTTTTTTATTGGTACAACAGTGTGTATATCGATACACCGATTTACACTCATTATGAAATTACTTTTAAATACTTTTCATTATTTTTCTAGCATAATGATTGTAGTTGTTTACAAATTCTGCCATATTCCATCATAGAACTAATACAAAATTTAGACCATCATTTAAATTCACACGTCCAGATT
Source organism: Ajuga chamaepitys (assembly GCA_958295605.1). NCBI lineage: Eukaryota > Viridiplantae > Streptophyta > Magnoliopsida > Lamiales > Lamiaceae > Ajuga > Ajuga chamaepitys. Next base: position 63,879,916 of record OY282498.1, on the reverse strand, counting down.
TTTCATGCCCCACTTAATTCATAAACAAACATACTATAACATTTAAATTGCTACTTCATGCTAAACATAATAAAAACAATAAGCATAAGAGAAAATATTGTTAAAAAGCCATAAACCTAAATAATAAAAGTCCATGTAGTGTCGATCTCCGTGACAGCGTGCTCCTCCCAGCTTTCTTGCTACTCCTTTTTTCTCGGCCCTCTAAACTTTCAAAAATACGACCGAAAGTTAGGTAAACAAAAGTCGCTAAATGCATAGAGTTTTAGGGTATTTATAGGAGTATGTAAAACATGTTAAAGTTAGGATATAAAATATATTTGAATAGTTTATTGATTATTGATTCGGTTTCATTAAATTTTAATTTTTTTCAATCCAGAAATTCAATTTAAAATGTGTGAAAATCATAACCATTAACAAGGATGTGTTTGCGATAGCTCCGCTTTAAAATAATAGATTAAAATTAGAGATCGTAGAAAATTTACTTTTAAGAAAAAATATATATTGTTTGCAATAATAAGTATTATTAAGTTGGACTCTCTCCATTCCAAAATAATTTTCAAGCTAGCAAAATATTTTTGTCCCAAAATAATTGTCATTTTAGGAATTCAAGACATAATTTGGACTAATCTTCCAATATTGCCCATATTATAAATGATTCTTGAAGATTGAAAATGTATAGAAAAAAGCACAACTTTAAAATAAGCAACATAATAATTAAACTTACATAAGGACATATGAGCCATTAAATTAAGTTCCATAATATGTGTGTTGCTAAAATAACAATTATTTTGGGATAAAGGAAGTATTGTTTTAAAAAAAAAAACATTTAAAAGAAAAAAAAATAACGTGCTATCAATTTCTACTAAAATAAATATTTGTATCACTGTTAAAATAAACACAGTTCCGTTTATTTAAGATTGAACTCAGTAGATTTAAAGGATCGAATCTCAATAAAATACATTCATTAACTTCCTTAATTAAATTTGGCCCAACACTCGTTAGTCTTAAGCAAACGGACTCTGTATAAGTCTAAATCAATCTGAATTGTAATTTTCAGTATGAATTGAACTGAATTGATTGGATTGGTCAGTTTGGTTAAGTTTTATACGGCCTTGTGTGGGCCTGCCTGCATATGGTTTGCGAAAGATGAACAACTACTCAGTGGGCCCACTCGGCCCGTGGGCCCACGATACTGACCCAGGCCCATTTGTCGTGTCCATCATGATTTAGAACTCAAGTGAGTCAAGGTTGATGATAGCCATAGCACAACTACAACTTTAAGTCGTCTTGAAAATGGAAATTTATTTCCTATTTATTTATCTAACAATAAAAATTTGTGATTGCTCGTGGAATTATTTTTTGAAATTTTGATAAAAAAGAATACATTATTCATTTTATCTTACGTATTTTTCTTTTGTTATTTACTTTTCACTAACGTCGAAAATTGTGGAATTTCTATAAGATATCAAAAGTAAATTTTGAATTTATCAACTTTTCATAATCATATTTTAAGAATATGTATTTTTCTTTTGCTATTTACTTTTTACACTGTCGAAAATAGTGGAATTTTTAGAAGATACCCTAGGAAATTATTAAAACTTAAGGTGTCCTTGGGCTCTCCACTAGCTCCGTCCATGTATATATCACCTTCATTTTTTTATTAGATATAATTTTAGGTATCGTAAAAAGAATTATATATTAGTTTATAAATATACATCTCACAAGTGTGTAATATGAGTGCACATGAGGTGCGTGTGAAGTGTGTATAGTTTGTATAATTGAATGTGATTTTTAAGATTTTGAAAGAGTTGTTTAACATATTACTTTATCAAATATTTTTTTAGAGTATATAACTCCTTCATATCTTATTATAAGACGTTTTTAGAAACTTGCAAATTCAACTAAACGGCGAACACCGACAAAAATCTCCTTAGTATAGTTGTCAAAGAGGTCGGGCTATGGGGTGTCAGGTCGGGTTGGTAGTTGATTATAACATGATTTATCCAAAGCTGACCTATTTAATTATTCGGGTCAAGACTCGTAACTCGAGCAAAACCTGTTTGGACTCGAAAAATTTAAAAAATAAAATTAATTTCTATAAAAGAAAACTTATTTTTTTTAGTTGGAAAGTCAAAAAATTATTTATTTATTAGAAAAAATATTCAAAGCCTAAAATTCTAAACTAAATTTACGACCTACGTGCCCTAAAAAAATAAAATAATACAAGTGTAAAATTACAATCTAACTATACAAATACAAGTAATAAAACAAAGAAACCTAAAATTAACACAACACATTAAATCTTGCAATCAAATATGTATTTCAAAATATATCCTTGTAAACTCGTAAAATTACAATGTACAATGTATATTTTTCATTATAATAATAATAATAATAAATTCATTGGCGGGTTGACAACCGCCAACTGATCCACCTCTTTTTCCTCTTATGTGTTCGACCCGTTTTCTATGCAAATTCAATTAAAATCAGCCATAAACCTCTATATTCTTATTCGATCATGTCGGATCGTGTCGTAAATTACCACTCACCATGAGTGGCTTAAGTGAAAGCACCAACCCACACCTTGATTGAGATAACCCAAATAATTGAGGATGATTCAACTTTACCTGAAATTTTGTACCATATATGATTTGTCATTCTTCTGTCAACTAAAAAGTTGCTTAAACCTGACAAAATCGTGATCATTTTCAGTCTGCACAATTCCTGGCTGGATTGAATAGACCCACCACACTTACTGTTTGCAGAAAAGAAACAAAATAGGGTACTGTGGTGGCCTTTTTATATATAACGGATGCAAGAAATATGATGAAAAACGACAAGTAAGAACTCAAAATTTATGTGGTTCATTAATAATATATTATCTATGTATGTGAATAGAAGAGATAATTCGTATATTATTAATCAAAGTGGTTAAAGTAATATATAATGACTCTAGGATAACTAAAAAAGTCCGATCAGCTCGCAGTAAGGTTCAAGGCATTCCAACAAATTCTATTATTAATACATATACACACACATATACACCCGACCAAGGGTTGATTCTCATTAGCATGGTCATACCTTCCATTAGTCGGGAAAGTTCATATCTTTGGGTCACTAAAAACTGTAATATATTAGGGGTCCGAATTCATTTAGGTACCTATATATAATATGTAGATATATTTATATGTTCAATGATTAGTGTATTTTCTTAACAATTTATAGATAGGGTTTTGAATCCTCCCTCTGACTTTTTAACTTTGTTTTCCTTTAAGTTTGTGCATTAGGAAAAAAATTATGGCCCAATTTGGAAAACTCTTTATTTGTTAATTTATATGGTAAAATAAATATATAGAGTGTTGCAAATGATTCGACTTTTTTATTTTTTTATGATTTTTAAGTTTGTACACTAAGAAAAAATCATGGGACCGTTTAATAGATTCGACTCAGGTCCAAATATTTCTGTTTTCAACCCTGCTCATTAGGTGATCCGAAATCGACTTGTTGACAAAGGTCTCTTGTATATAAGTTAAGATCCGTGTAATTCAGTCATGGAATTTTTCATAAAAGGTATCAGTGTCTATTAAAAAGACATTAATATTTATGGTAAAAGATACCCAGAACGAGTAATATATTTCAATATCAACATTAATACATAACTCGATTGCATCGTGCACCTGATGTATAACATATTTTGCCACAAAATTTATGTGGACTACCTATAAATTCCATAACTATATTGGTGCCCCATATGTGGAGAAATGATAATGAAACAAAAGTTATAAGGCTGTCACAATATATTTTAAGAAAAAATATTATGATTAACAATTTAGTATCAGACAAACAGTACACATATTTGTCCATCAAATAATAATATTAACTTAAAAAAATACTCCCTCCGTACCATGATTTCATAATAATTAACGTTTTAGGATGAAAGAGAAGAATTAAGAATTAAATAACTTAACAAATATATCCCTAACTGTTAGGGGAATTTTTTTGACCAAATCTATAATAGGTTAAAAACTAAAAATATTTTAGGATTGAGTCATGGATAAAATTAATAGAATTGAAAAAAGTGTCTAAAACGTCAATTAATTAAATATAAATAACTAGTTAGAATGTCAATTATTATGAAACGAGGGGAATATAATCTTGAGAGTGGTATATGATTCACCCTTTCTTATTGGATTTATGAATAATTTAATTAGTTTGATTCATAGTTTCCATTTCTGACTTGAGAAGGCTTTGAATACGGATCCAATCCTCTATTCCATTATATATTTCATGCTAAAATAAAACGGCTACATCATAAATCGTGAAACCCTATAAATTATTAATCTTGAATTTGTGAAACATAACAGATGAATTGTGAACGGTGAATTCATGAATCAGTGAAGCGTGAAATAATAATATAGCTTAGCACCGAACTTAAACCATAGATCGTAAATTTGAACATGAACTCATGAATCATGAAATATGGACCAAGACAATGAATCATGAATCCTCAACCAAGTTAATTATTAAAAAAAAATTAAAAGTTTAACTTTTTGAAGTGAAATATGAGTAAAATAGAAAGAAAATGAAACGGACGGTCTCAAACCCTTTAAATAAGCTAGTGGGCCATAAATATTTAGGAAATCGGACTATAGTAGACTTTATATAAACGAGCCGATTTAAAACTTTTAGGGACCTTACTCGATTCAGTACACCCTACTCAAGAGATCCGTCTATTATGCATTACTATAAATATCCAAAATGATAAAAAAGAGTTGTCAATTTTTTACTTTTACCTCTAAGTGTTTAGCTGTAATTTAGATTTTGTAAAATATTTGTTGATATATGTATTATTAGTTTTTTCCATATTTTTTCCCAATATTATTATTCCTACATAAATTGGAGAGGAGATGACATGAAGGTAAGAGCGAAGAAAAAATAGAAATTTAACGGAAAAAAGAAAATAATGTCGGAAGACAGAATATTCCCAATTATTAACAAAAAAGGAAAAAGAAAACCTGCCAAATAAGTAAAATTATTTTTAAAAGGTTTGAGATACTATCTCCTCAATTTCCTCTAAATATAACACCTAAAAAGTATCGGGTCACTTTTAGCTGTAAACAAATACAAATATACAACTATATTCGATTGCATCAACTGAATATATATTAAGGTGTTCGACTATCATATCCAACATCTTATTTATATATTCTATAAATATTTGATCACTATTAGTATCAATCCAACACCAAAAAAAAAAAAAAAGATCATTTGTAGATGTATTTAGCGAGATTGTAGAAGTCGCTATACGCTAGTTAAGCGATGAATTGCGGATCTAGGGACTAGTCAGAGACGGGGCTAATCGAAACATACAAAAATAGGTCCAAAAAAATTCACAGCTAGTCTACGAATCTGAGGTATTTAGAGGGAATCCGGTGGTAATCTAAAATTCCATTGCAGCATGTTTTACGCTTTTCAGTGAAGGAATCTGTTGCAGTATCTAAATCTCGTAATTAATTTCTAAAACCGTACTAAACACAATCATCAAGCTATAAACAACGAAGAATGTTCTAGATACTTTATTTTCCCCAACCTTTCGCGCAGAGTGAAAGTGAGAGTAGGAGAGAGAGAGAGAGTGAAGTGAGAGAGAGATTCACCATTTGGTCTACTTCAATGACTTCTCCAGAGACTCCAATCTGCCCAAAACTCCTCTGAAAACCTTATCCCCAATTTCAATGGCTGGAAAACCTACATCAAGCAGCGTAACGCCGACAATAATCCACCAAAAACTTCAACCGCAAAATCCGCGCGCTATCGAGCAGCATGACAAGCGAATCGAGGAGGTTTTATCGTTCCCAATCCTCCTCTCCGATCAAATCGGCGAAGCGGTTAAGGAAGCGGAGTCCTTCAAGTTCGAGTGCTCCGAGGTCGGCAAGCAGGTCGAACGCCTCTGCCAAATGCTCCGCTCGGCCGCGCGCCTCGCCACCGCCGGCCCTGCCTTCTACGACCGCCCCCTCCGCCGCGTCGCTGCGGAGGCATCGAAGAATCTGGAGAAATCTCTAACCCTAGTTAAGAAATGCCGCCGGCGGAGCATTCTCCGCCGTGTTGTTACGATAGTGTCTATTGCTGATTTCCGGAAGATGTTCGCGCTTCTCGATTCGTCTATGGCGGATATGAAGTGGATTTTGTCGATTTATGACTCCGGCGGCGGAGGTATTGTTCTATCTTTGCCTCCTATTGCTAGTAATGATCCTATTATATCTTGGGTGTGGTCTTTTATTGCTTCCTTGTATATGGGGCAATTGGTTGATAAAATTGAGGCGGCGAATGAATTAGCCTCGTTAGCTAAAGATAATGATAGAAACAAGCAGATTATAGTGGAAGAAGGAGGGGTTTTGCCTCTGCTAAAATTGTTGAAAGATAGTTCATCTTTAGAAGGGCAAATTGCAGCGGCGTCTGCGCTGTTTACGTTGGCTAATGATGAAGAAAGGGTGCGGGCGATCATCGATGAATCAGGGATTGGGATTATTGTTCAGGTTTTGGGAGATTCACCAATGCAGGTTCAAATTAGGCTTGCGAATTTGGTAGCGAAAATGGCTGAGCATTCCCCTCTTGCACAAGAGGATTTTGCTAGGGAGAATGTGATTAGGCCACTTGTGACATTGTTGTCTTTCGATTTCTTATTCGTGGATGATTCTAAGCACAAATCAGGGAAACAGAGCCTTCATTCGTTAGTTCAGATTAACAAAGAGATGGAGAGGAAGAATTTGTATAAGCCTGGATTGAGCTCGTCTTCGTCTATGGAGGGGGGAAGCAGCAAGGGAGGAAACAATAGAAAGGAGAGAGAGAATGAAAAACCAGAAGTGAAACTTAAACTGAAAATCAGTTGCGCCGAGGCCTTGTGGATGCTTGCTAGAGGGAGTGTGCCGAATAGTAGGAGAATAACAGATACCAAGGGTTTGCTCTGTTTGGCTAAGCTTGTCGAAACAGAAGAAGGCGAATTGCAGAAGAATTGCTTGATGACGATAATGGAGATAACGGCTGCAGCTGAATCCAATGCAGACCTTAGACGAGCAACTTTCAAGACAAATTCCCCTGCAGCGAAGGCTGTTGTGGATCAGCTACTTAGGGTGGTTGAAGATTCCGATGATCCCTCAATGCAAATAGCAGCTATAAGGGCAATCGGTTCTTTGGCTCGAACTTTTCCAGCTAGGGAAACAAGAGTCGTGGGGCCCTTAGTCGAACTTCTTAGTCATAGGAACCAGGATGTAGGAGCAGAAGCTGCTCTCTCACTCGGAAAGTTTGCTTCTCCAGACAATTTCTTGGCTGTCGAACATTGCAAGAGCATCATCGAGTTTAAAGGGGTCCCGCCGCTTATGAGATTGGTGAGGGGAAACGAGAAGGCACAGCTGCACGGATTGATTCTAACGTGTTACCTCGCGATACATGCTGGAAAGAGCGAAGACTTGGAGAGGGCAGGAGTGTTGAATGTTCTAGAAGGCGTGGATCGAGCATTGGTGACCCAACACCCGGAGTTGAGAGAATTGATACCGCAAGCGATTTATCATTTGAGTGTGTTTCACCAGTCTCACTCAGGCTTGCTTACTCAAAGGCAATTCTAACACCACACTCCAGAGATATCACTAATGACCCGTTTCAAGAAACGGGTCAATATGCAGATTATCGTTGCCCCGGCCAAGAAATGGGTTAACAAATAACAAGTGGATCACTGTTGACTCGTGTCAGGAAACGGGTAATGTCTGGTGATGGGATGTTGTTTGTTAAGGTAAGATGTCAAGTGTTTGTACAAATGGGAAGAAACATTGTTGTCCGTTGACAATGAATTGGAAACAAGGTTTGGTACATTGTCTGTTTGGTGGCAAAATTTGCTGTTTTTTTCCTTGGCTGGTTATCAAATCCTTTTCATTCTGGTCTGAATGGTACGTTCCGTTAACAAAATCATAACTGAATTTTGTCATGAGTAATAAATCATAACCGTACAGAGAAAGTCCTGAATATTTAATTCTAAAAATTACAGGCATTTTATATTTGTACACTGTAATAAATGCATTTTATATTTAAAATCCATTCGTCCTAAAATATTCATATAAAGTCATGCTTCAAAAGTCAATTTCTAGTTATTCATGATATTTCATGTGCAAGTTAGATTTAAATGAAGTGTAGGTAAGAAATACTCCCTCTGTTTTTACATAAAAAAATTTTTAAAAAATAACTTTGTATCCAAAAGAATTATTCTAGGAAAATAAATAAAAATCACTTTCTTCATAAAGAGTTATTCTTGGATATATCTTTACAAAACTCCTTATAGATCTTCTAATTTTATTATAAAACATAAATAAATTATTTTCTTTCATTGGTATCTATAAATTTTTAATTTTTATTATTATCTGAATTAATTATTCCCTCTTATGAGTAATCATTGACGCATACACTTGTGGCAACATTTATTTAGGAACGGAGGAGTATTGAAACTGTAACAAAATAAATAGAAAAAGAAACAAAAAGTGAAGCTTAAACATACTTGGCAAGATTTGATACTTAACTATGTTTAAACTTGCTTATTATGTTTATTTTTTGAACAACACTGCAATTAAATAAGTCTGAATTCTGTTACAAGTTCAGAAGAAAAATAAAATATACAGCAAGCCGTTGAGTCAAAATGTCCTATTTTCAGTCTTACAAACTCTACATTGGTGCAAGTCGCCGTATATACACACCTGCAATTATTCTGGGAAACCTAAAACCAAAGCTAGGTTCCATATCCAACGGAGGATTCAGCGCGACGATGGCAAAGCACGCCACGTGTTAGCAAGAAGCATAGCTCTATCGTGACAAGTTGCCGTAAGTTGCTGCACAATAACATTCTTGACATGCGCAGCGGCCCTTTCTCCAGCCCTTGTCGCCAGCTCCAGGTACACCACAGCCTTCATCATCTCTCCTTCCTGTAAATACTTTCAATCACCATCAAAATGGATCTCACTAATATTTTGTTCTGCGAAAAATTGGCAAATTAGAAGCATCTCCCCATTCTCATGTAAAACCATTGATTCTTGTGAGGGTAAGTTTGTGTTGCTTACTGAAAACAAGCCCAACCCGTGTTCAAATTGGGCTTTGCTGTGACCGTGATCAGCGGCTTTTTTCATCCATTTTCTTGCCAACCGGTGAGACTGCACCAGACCTTCACCCATCAAGTAGCACAGAGACGTGTTATACATTGCACGTACGTATCCCCCTTCTGCGGCTTTTAGGTACCAACGAGCCTGCAACATAGCTTAACAGTTTCGATGAAAAGGAAAATACCCCCTTTATTACTCTACTAACCGCCTTTTTTTACTCTCAAATGTGTTCAAGTCAACAAGAATTCAAGAGTGCATAAAGATTGAAGAGGAGAAGGTTGGAAATACCGCCTCTGGGAGACTTTGTCGTACCCCTTGACCTTGATGCAAACGAAGCGCAAGTTGGTACTGAGCACGGACATGGCCAGAAAAAGCAGCCTTGTATAACCATCCAATTGCCTCTTTAGTCCTCGGAGGATTAGCTGCAATTCGCAACATGATCATATTTTACTGCAAATGCTAATCATTAACACAGTCCCTTTTCTCCGAATAACTGATTCACACTTCGACTCACTTGCTTACACCTTTTTAGATTCATAATGTCCATACTTCCAAACATGACGTTGAGTTTTGATAACTCTCTTTATCAAGAATCATGAATGGGAATGGGGGAAAACGTCCATCCCCCTTTCAACCTCGAGCCAGATGAATCAGCGAGTTTTAAACGAAGAAATCCATTAAATAGCACAACAAACAGGGAATTTGTGTTTATTCATAAACCATCTTATTGTCTTTCTTTACTTTCCTCTCACAGAAATCAATTCTGCGTAACCTGTGACGAGGGATTAAGGCTTACGACTAGGGGTGACCAAAAATCAGTTCAGATCCGAATAGCAAAAACCCAAAACGGAAAACCATAAATATGTTGAAACAGAGTGGACCAAATTATCACCAAACCAGAGTTTCAATGACCTTAGTATTTCTCAGTTCTCACTTGAACTATTAATTATAGTGAGGTATACAATTAAGGAATATCAATGCTATGGTAATCACAACAAACTATTTGATCTAAAGTAATATACTAAAATTTGGCAAAAAGACAAATTTGACAAATATAAATGTGAAAAAGAGATCTTTATGCATTCAAGAAGCAAAATCGACTCTTCAATAACCTAATTCTTCATGATGATGATCAAAACCAATAACATTCATCATATAACAGATAATTAATCATCATCATCATCATCTGATAACTATGTAACGTAATCAAACACTAAAAGGAATTCGTTACCTTGCAAATACGAAATCGCCAAATTACACTGTCCAGCAGGATCACCGAGCTCCGCCGCCCTGATATACCACCCGATCCCCGCCTCCTTCTTTCCCATTTCCCAATAAATCAACCCTGCATCCACCATCGCCAACGTGGACCCACGCGCCGCCGCTTTCAGGAAAAAATCCAGCGCCTTCTTCAAATTCGCCTTCACTCCTCCACGCCCGTGCTTGAATCTCTTCCCCCACTTCACGTACACCATCGCCTCTCGCAAGGGTTTCAGCGCGTCCCTCCACGCTCGGCACACGAGTGAAGCCGCCTTCAGATTTGACAGCGCGAATGGCGCAGCAATCCTCGCGAGAATATCGTACGGCAGCGCGGAGAAATCGGAATCGGACGACGGAGACGAGGAGGAGGGGGTTTTGGGGGAGAATTTGAAGAGTGATATGTGAGGTTTTGTGAAATTCGAGGAATCAGGTGGTTTTTTGAAAAAAGGGAGGGCTGTGAAGTGGTGGCTGTCGGAATTGCATGGCCATGTCTTCTGCTTCATGCTGTGGGGTCCGCGGCGGCGATGGCGGAGGGGTTGGTGATGCGGCGGTGCTCCGGGCTAAACGATGTCGCATGGGGCGGAATTGTCACGTCAAATGATATGTACAGCAGAAATAATCTGCGTACCAGTCACGAGGAAAATTTGTGTTCACAATTGCAAAATAAAATATCAGAATAATATAATTAATTGTCAACTACCTCGCTATGTCAAAAGTTCTAATAATAATTTTTATAATCTAAAAGAGTTGACTGTAGTCTTTTTTTCTTCTCAGGCCTTTTTTTTGGAGAAAATTGTAAATAGTTATTTTTTATTTTATTAAAAATTATTTTTAACCTTGCAAAATAAACGAAGTTGGATAGTTTAGATGACAAGACAGTCCAAGGGCAAATTAGATAGTGGTTCACTAGTTTTGGACTCTTAATTATTGATCAATTTATTCCTATTGAGTCTTACAATTTCATTTTTAATGTTGAATGATGTCACTAAAGGTTGAAATGTGTCTTGTAGAAAAATATCACAACTATTCAAAAATTGTAAATAAACCTCATTTTGCATTTCAAGTCACTTTCAACTACAATTTGCATAAGCATTCTTTGCATTTGTAGCGCTCTCAAAGTTTGAGTTTAAAGAAAGTCTTGAGTCTCAGTGTCAGGGGCTAGATGCCTATGCAACGAATATCTCAGCTCCCGCATCGACGGAGAATGTAGTGAAATGCGATACTTGGTGTGAATTGCAAAATTCCGTGAACCATCGAGTCTTTCAACTCAAGTTGTGTTCGAAGTCCTCAAGTCGAGTGTACGTCTGCCTGGACGTCACGCATCACGTTGCCTCACTGAGTTAACCAAGTGAGCTATAATTAATTTATTAAAGCTAAAATTAAATACGAATTATTGTGATAAGTTGGTTTAAATAGGGTAATAATTACCTTTCAAGCAATAAATATGGAACATTGAGAGAGAATTTTCTATGAGTGGAATATGATGGGACTATGAATATGATTAAGGACCACTAAATAAAAAAATTATATGAGTGAAACTATCTTGGGCCTAAGCCCATAAAAACTATCCTGGGCCTGTTGATGCCACAGAAGCCCATAAGAAACTATCTTGGGCCTGTTATGACGTCGCAGCCCATAAATCCAGCTTAATAGAAAGGCGATCCATATATTGGGCAATCTGGATCCTGTTGAGCTGGGCCTGAAGGGCTTGCTAGAGTTTAGTGACATCATATCGGGCCGTATCATTAACCTAAGAGAATCTAAAGACCGTAGCCCAACTAATAACGTAGCATAGTACCGTCCCAAATTATAAAGTTCGTACCGAACCATCTCAAAAGCTCGATTTGCTTCAGTACATATATTCGATTATTTAGAGATTTTTCAAGATTTTTAATGAAAAATTAAAATTGAAAACAAAAATCAAGGTATTCTTAGCAGAGTTACAACTTACAACTAAGATTAAAATTTGTGTTGACATAAACATTAAGTCATAAATAATCGTTCAGGGTTGTCCAAAATTACTAATGTACAAAAATTGTGTAGAAAACTTGTAAATTGTTATATGTCTAAAATTATTAATATTATTTTGTAACCTCCATTTTTATATGAGACATTCACGTCAGTTCGGTATAATTTGGTATGGATCTCGGCATGAATATTACTGAATATCCAAAATCATATCATATTTATTTTGGTACGATTCGGTTCGAAGAAAGTGAAAAATCAACGGTATCTTCGTGTTCCTGAAGGTGATCTAACAATGGCGGCTAAAGCCATGGGCAGAAATTAGGTGAATTGTGAATTTGTGATAGTGCTAGCTAAGAAAATGCTCGTGGTTTGAAGGAATTGAAATTCAACACATCTGTTTCTTTTGAAGCTTTATTTTGGCCATGAAAAAAGATTCAATCACTGATTTGTGTCCTTCTTCGTAGTCGAACATAGGCATGTCAACGGGGCGGGTCAGGTCGGGTTTCTGGAATTTTTGACCTGCCCCGCCCCTGCCCCGCCCTGCCCCGCCCCGCGACCCGCCACGGGGCAAAAAAATTCGCCCCGTGATGTGCCCCGCACGGGGCGGGTCTGCTCCGCCCCGCCCCTAATTTTTTTTTAAAAAATTATTTTTTTGTTAAAAAACTTGATTTTTTCTGTTGAAGTCAATAGGATTTTAATTTTTAGGTTTACATTAACTTTGTTTCAATATTTTTAATTTTTTTTATAAAATTTAATTATTAAAAAATAGAATTTAATTATTTAAATTTACTAGATCTAGTCATAATCTAATATATTAGTTAGACATATATATAACATATTATATATAAAATTTTATATTATAAATACATATATATATTTTATATTTCTTTGTATATATATACATATCTATATAATAATACATAATATAGTTAAAAAAAATTATACATATATAGGGACGGGGCGGGGCGGGGCAGGGCAAGGCGGGGCGGGATCCCTGACCCGCATCTGACCCGCCCCGTGGACGGGGCGGGGCGGGGCGTGCCCCATTCTTCATCGGGGCAGATCTTGCCCCGCCCCAAAGGCCTCGGATCGGAGCAGATCGGGGCGGGGCGGATCAATTTTGACATGCCTAGTCGAACATGACGTATTGTGTGATTGAACGTAATTACAACTAGTTCGTTTTATAGATGAAAAAATACAATAAAAGTTACTAATCGTACACTACAAAAAAAATTCATATTAGAGACGAAAATTAGTAACGAATGATATTGGTCACAAAATAAAAACAGAATAGAAATAGAATAGTGACGGAAAGTGACAAAAAATCATTAGTATCCGATTGGTGACGAACTAGCAGCCGAAAATTTGAGACGAACATAATCCGTCTCTATTCGGTAGGTAATTCGGTCTCTAATTTCATAATAGAGAGGGAAATTTTGTCACTAAAATTAGAGACGAAATAAAATCGATCTCTAAATTTTAGAGACCAACATTATAGAGACCAACCACTTGATCTCTAATCCGTCACTACTTTAATTTAAAAACCGATATCATGTAATTAGAGATGAATTTTTCCGTCTCTAATTTATTTTTTTCTAGTAGTGGTAAAAGTGACGAAAATAAGTATAAGGATCCTATTGTATCCTTATTAATTGATTATTGGCCGCTATTTAAATTATTCATTGATCAAACCATAAAGAAACTAGGGTTTTTGGAGTTTTAGGAGATAGAGACACGGTTTTTGGATGCATATGACATTGAAGAAGACATATTAAATTTTAGAAAAATTACGTATTTTTTTAATTATTAATGTTTTATTATCATTAGGGTATTCTAGTCATTTTGCAATAAAATTTTAATTTATAAATTAGTGGGTTGTGTAATAAAATTGTAAATTTGTAAATTTTCATTTTTAGCTCTACATTTTTATTTTGATTTGACTTATTCAACCCGATTAAGTTATTCATGAAATTTAACTGATAAAGTAAGACATTGACTTTTGAAACTGTACTTCTTTGTTTTAAAATAATATTTTTTTTTAGGGGAGAGAGAATTATTGATCTCACTTATAGTTAGAGGGTGTTTAGAAACCAAAACAAATGAGCTTAAAACCTCCTTTCGAATGGGAATGGGAAGTATTTTCTTTTTTTTTTTTAAGAATGGAAAATCATTTATAATTATCGGCTAAAAACCGCCCTCAAAACATGGTGTTCAAGTGAATCCGAAATATCACCGATCACTGGTGAAATAAGTTCGTGGTTGCTGATTTAGGTTCAAGATTCACGATTTACATTTATGCCCAAGAGTTACAATCTAGGTCCAGGATTTAATTTTGTAGAATTGTGCATATTTCAGTTCACATTCCCTAATTTAATGATTTATAATTCATGAATTTACGATTCATGAGTTCAACGCTTATATTCATATAAGGCTTCGAAACACGAAAAGGTGGAACAGAGAATTCGTACCGAGATTTAAGGCGGTTAATAATCACCCATTTTTTTCAAATATGTTGATGATTGTCATCCCATCTAGATACAGTATGTTCTTTACAATGCAACATAGAACATGGATAATGCAGAAACACACACACATATATATACACACACTTGTTAGATTATGTGCCAGTGAGTATTGGATTCGGTTACATATTTATTCTTATATGGGAGACAAATATTGTCGAGAAAACAGTGTTATTTTTGTAATATAATGTCCAAAAACTATTGTCATCTTTAGGAAAATATGTCTCCAATGCACCAAGTTCTAACATTATTTAAAATAAAATAAAATATAAATAAATATATATATACATATATATCTGAATTATATCGAAATTCTAATTGAATTCTTAATTTATTATTTTGTCACCTTTATGTAGTGTACTATCTTCTCAACCTTCTTCTAGACTTATCCAAAATTAATAAAAAAGAATTCCAGCTGAATCTCTTGTCTCATTGCTGCTTTGATCACATGCTGTGATGGGATTCTCATTCTCATTCATAAAAGTTAGTGTAAAAATTCAAATAAATTCATTTTATATTCAAACCATTGATTTTCCAAATGGATGGACCTATTAACCCATATTTTCCACTGTGCTCAAATGTTTTTCAATGTGCTAAAATACGTTAGATGCTAGTTTGAGGTAGTCTATCGTTTGTTTGATGTCCAGGCGGAATTAACTAATAAGGTCTAAGTAGAGTTAAACGGAAGGAATCAGGAAAAAAAAATATATAGGTGGCTAAGGATCTTTTAGCGTCTAGATAAGGTATAATCAGAGGTAGACGGGAACTTTTAGAACGTGGATATTTTCTGGATATATTCTATAGAAAGTGTTCGGTTACTTATTCGAACCGATATAATTGTGTTTGATTCTATCCGCGAATATATTGGTTTGTCTGAACTTCTCATTTTTACGTTTTAAAAGTGTACGATCAATAACAAAGTGTATCTTGAAGTATTAGGGGTGTTAATAGCTCCATTATTTTCAAAGGTCAAGATATTGTTCTCTTAAAACTAATACTCTCTCCGTTCCATATTAATTGACGTTTTAGAATGAAAGAGAAGAATTAATGATTGAATATTTTGACAATATACACTCAACTAAGATTTGCCAAAATCAAAATATCTCTGATAGATTGAAAAATAAAGATATTTTAGAATTGAGTCCAGGAAAAAAATTGATACAATTGATGAAAAACATGTAAAACGTCAATTAACTAAAAAAGAAAAAAACATCTTAAAACGCCAAATAATGTGGAACGGAGAGTACTTCACTAAAGAATAGACAAGAGTCTTGTTTAATTTAAGTTTAACTCTATTTTTAGTTAATTAAACGAGGGTGTAATATTTTAATTCTATAAATACTTGTTAACATGACTTCTTTTATTTTTTACTTTGACATGGTTAATGTTACTTATTAAGCAAATTAATCTATCATAACATTATATTAATTATATGTAGAAAATATTAGTGGTTTGCATAAAATAAAAGCGCTTATATTATTTTCTAGTATTTTTATTTGTTCGTATATTATCGTTGAATTTAATTAAAATATGTAACTGATTTTATATAAATAGATGAAATATAATAAATAAATACATTCTTAGAATTTTACAAGCCTTCAGGGTACGATTCAGTTCAGGAAGATTTAAATGGTTTAAATTTCTATTTGCCTTCGGCAATACCATACACAACCAAAGTGATAATCACTACACAAAAAATCCATATTAGTGACGAAAATTAGTAACGGATAATATTGATCACAAAATAAAAACAGAAAAAAAATATAATAATGACAGAAAATGGAAAAAAATCATCAGTATTCGACTAGTGATGAATTAGCAACAGAATATTAGAGACGAACATAATCCGTCTCTATTCGGTAGATAATTTGGCCTCTAAATTTATAATAGAAAAAAAAAATTCGTCACTAAATTTAGAGACGGCATAAAATCGATCTCTAAATTTTAGAGACCAACATTGAGACTACTCATTTCGTCACTAATTCATCATTATTTTAGTTTAGAAACATATATCATGAAATTAGTGACAAGATTTTTCCGTCTCTAATTTGATTTTTTTTTTTTTTTTAGTGAACGATGATTATTGATTAAGAAAAGCTTAAATTGGTAAATTTATATGATTATGTTGTAGAAAATGTTATAGTTTTATAAATAATGATTTGATTAACTAAATAATTATTTTTAAAAAAAAAATTGTTGAAATTTCTAAGGAATTTAATGTTTTAAGAGGGCAATGATACACATACTTCGTAAAACAAACATCAGTTGGGAAAGAAACATCAACATCTCTATCTGGATGCCTAATCCACATATATCCTAATTATGCAACTCAATGTCTTATTTGATGTAACTTTTTATTTATTTATTTATTTTTATTTTTTGTGCGGTAGGAGTGTCATATAAGATCTCCAAAATATCTATAAGATATTTAATACTCCTTCCGTCCCAATTTATCTTGCACAGAGAGATCGGTACGAGTATTAAGATAAATTATTTTTTTATTGTTTGTTGACTTTTCAAATGTGGATCGAGGGTGAAGATTATATTATAACTTTCCTTTTTAGGTTGTGCAAGATAAGGTGGGACGGCCGTTTAAGAAAAGTGTACAAAATAAGATGGGACGGAGGGAGTAGTTTATAAATTCATTCAAAGTGTTTGACAACATTTAAAAAAAACGATTTTATTTCATTTCAAAATAAGTTGTTAGCAATTTAAACTGTTTTTTAAAAAGTAAAAAGGTCCAACTTATTTTTCATATAAAAATTTATTTCAATTTTATTGTTTTAATCACAAAAATATTATTACCAACATCTTATCGAACACTTCAATGACTTATTTTTTAAATAAGATTTAACATCTTATAAACTATTTTTAGAGTTTATAAGATTGTTTTAAATAAAATTAGCCAAACACTTAGGGGGTGTTTGGTTTAGGCTTAGCACGTACACATTTTGGATGTTAAAATACTTACTCCCTATTTGTTTTAAGATTTCAACTCAAAATATTATATACAATACAATATTATCCTATAAGACCTACCTACACCTACTATATACATAATCAAATACATATCTCTATTTTTCAACATTAATTTGTCATCTATAGTACAATCATACCCTATACAATCTCAAAACAAACATATATCTTTACTATTTACCTTTATTTTTAAATTTTAGGATTTCAAAATCAGGATTTTCCTCGACCCACTTAAGCCTAAACCAAACACCCCCTTAGGAATACTTGTGTTGGGACGTCCCTATCCGGATAGAGCATGACCTATCTCCAACGTATTTCATTTTATAGTCCGATGACTCATCCCTCCACATCCATCATATTTTTCAATTTCCAATACATCTTTTACAATTTTCAATGCACATTCCACCCTACAAATCCCTTAAACAAAAATATTTTTTTTCATTATTTAAGTGGATGTACCATCTACTGAATTTTGTTGTTTTTGAATAGAATAAAATAAAATTCATAGTATTTCATATAAAAATATATAATATACAAAATACCTAAAAACAGTTTATACAATATAAATTTAAAAGAAAAATATTAAAAAAACAATATCAACGATTCGAGAAAAAAGTGCGGCAAATTATTAATTTAATTCATGAAAAAACAAGAATTAAGCATAAAGAATACACCCTTTTTGTACGAATGGTGAGAATTCATACAAGTCGCCTCTCATGTGCTTGTCTCCAATTATTGAACCTAAAGACATTTTCTAATATCATTGTATATTTTATATATATACCTAATACGACATCACTCACTACATACCAACTTGTGATCTTACCAACACGTGTCTTATTTTTATTTGACATTTCTGACCTCACCGATCCCAAGAATTAATTTTTTAATGCTTACAATACGCTTTAATCTAGATTAGGTGGATTTCACCTTATCACTAATTGTGCTCCCAAATAGAATTATAATGCTCCGTCCCTCCACGTTATCTTGCACACTTTTCGTTTTCGTCTATTTCAGGCGAATTTATTCACTCCTTAAAAAGTAACAAAATCCCCATTCTCGACATTTGAAAAGTCAACAAAATCTCAAAAAATAATTCTTTTAATATTTATGTCAATCCCCCTTGCGAGATAAGGTGGGACGGAGGTAGTATCTAGTTAAACTAAAAACATGGTAGTTCTTGTAAATCTAATTTTTTAACAATTATATATAACCTCCGTTTTTTTAGACGTTCTTTTATGTTTGGATAAGAAAATTAAGAAGTATGGAAAATGGACAAATAAGTCCTCAATAAGATTATATAGTTATAATAGGTTAGATAATTAGAGGTTTTCTAGGAATAATTATAGGGGTACTACTGGAAAAGTTATATAGAAAAAGTTAAAAGAACAACTATTTATAAACGAAACATAAAAGCTAAAAAAAATCTAAAAAAAACGGAGGTAGTACTACTTCTTATTTAGATTCGGTTTTAACTTTAGATAAAAAAAATTAAGATACATGAACAATAGACAAATAAATTCTCAATTAAATTTTTCTCCCTCTTCATAAATTTCTTAAATTTCTCCTATTTTTAAAAAATATTATCTTTCATTCCATTAATCCATGGTTGAAAGGTTTAAAGATTAGAGATTTTTTAGCAATAGTGATAAGTATAGTATTGAGAAAAATAGGAAAAAATAACTATTTCATTAATATTTACTATTTATTTTTTAGAAATGTCCTTAATATTTGTAAATAATAAAGCATATATTGAAGTGCTAATTTGAGTTGTTCGGCCCAACCCCATCAATCGAGCCAATGTTGGATGTCATGCTAGTCTAAAATGACTTCAGTTTAAAGATTATATTGGTGAACCCTGCCCATCCAACCTCTTAATTACACTAAGATTATTGGGCCAACTATTATTCCATTAGGTTAGACTCAAACATGTTGGATCAAACATACTTTGAACTAAGATTTTCATGATCCAACAATCTTAAATGTTGTGGAGGTCTCTTTATAAATAGTGCTCTAAAGGATGCTAGTTAGGCTATAACTTGGGATCTAAAGCGCAGTCATAAATTATGTAGAGTTAAACGGGGTTTAAGAAAGACTAAACGAAAAAAATCGGAAAAAAACATAAACAGTCGAAAACAGTCTAGCAACTAGACGAAACATAATCGAAACTAGAGGAGACTTTTAGAACAGCCATATATGTATATATATATATATACACATACATAAATAGGGAGGAAGCATAGGATTCTAATCCATTAATCTATCATGACTAGTGTATCTTGTCTTTTGCCCACACTCACAAAAAAAGGTAAAGCATTTACGGAGAACCTTCCCACTATTAGTGGGTGGGGGGTCTTTGTTTTCGTGGGACATTACCATAGACTAAAAAAACCCTTCAAGATAACATTCTAAATATATATTTTTTAAATCAATTTATTCACTCAAAATCCTTATGATTTTGGATTGGGATTTGTCAATGATGAACCATCTTTATTAATACCAATCCCTGCCGGCAAAATTAAAAATAATTCAATTTTCCGTATTTCGGATCACCTGTCTCAACCGTGTTTATTGTAGAGTCATCAATTTTGAAGAGAGAGAACCCAACTCCAAACTATGATCAATAAGGGAGGTTAATTTGTCCTTATCCAAAGTCAGTATTACATTCAGAGACGAAGCTATGGTCTGGCTGGCAGCGCGATCACTCTCTTCATATTTTGCTATGGAACTATTATGTATATAATTATGGTTAAGTAACGGATTTCGTCACAAATTTTTTTGATAAATATCTCAATAAAATTATTGCGCCCCCTTCATAAGAAATTTTTGACTTTGTCCTGATTACATCATAATTCAATGTGAGACATTCTCCTTCGGCTTATAGGACACAAAGAATCCTTATTTTTTGTTTTCTAGAGGCTAGATCGATGTCTCCTGTATCACCACCCACACCCTTAGAGGTATGTGTTTTCAGAACTAGATTGATGCCCCTGGAACAATATCTTCCATGTAAACCCTTCATGATTTTGAAAAGTTCGTAAGAATTATAAATTTTAAAGATTCAATCAAAACAACGTAGTTTTTGTATGAAACAACTGAAATTCTAAACGTGGAACAGAGAATCTTAATATGCATCTCCACGGTTACTTTTACTTTCCCTTTTCATCCAACTTTTCTTACTTGCATGTGCATGAATATATCTGAATTCACAGTGAAACTGAAAAGGAAATTGCATCATCTATATAAATCTTGAATTCCTTTTATATTGAAACATTATGAGAAATTTAACACAGACAAAAAACAACAAACATATGCATCATACCACTGATTTTTCCACATGCGGTAACTCGAAGTTGAATCCAAACAACGAAAATAATCTCTGTTATTATTGCCTTTTGTAATTTGACCAATCACTTAGGGACGACCCAATAGTCACAGCAGTCGCAGTATTGAGAGCTCGAGACTCATGAGAGGCATATGTCTCAGTTTACACGGTACCGGTTCTGAGGGATATGGGTTGACTCTCGAGATCGGGGCTCACTTCCAACGTATAATAGTTGGGATAATTAAAATTTTGATTTTGAACTCCATGTTAGTAATTGAAGTCAAATATGCAGTGAATTGAAAAAACCATTACAGTAATGTACTTCTATATTATGTTTGAGAAAATCATGATGCAAATGATAATTCACGGAAAATTCGTGAATTTTACATAATTAAGAAAACTGAGAAAGTACACTTATGCATGTGGAGAAATTAAATTACAATCTTATTTACTCATATATAACCTGATTTACATCAGAAGATCAAGAAACTATAAATTAACTACAAAAGGTAAAAAAAAAAATAAGAAGAAGAATAGGTTATAATCAATTCAACTACTTTAACAGAAGCACTTTGCATCAGCTTAAGTTAGACCTAGCCGATTAATCCTCTATTCCAAACTGTATTTCATCTCAATTTCAATTATTTCGTCAGAAAAACGAAAAAAAATAATTTAAAATAGAGGATCTCGTCTGATCAAGTTAGGCACCCTGAACCCTTCGTATGAAAATAGTTTCCAAGTCAGGCGGGTTGAAAAACTCTCTAACACCTCCGTAGTGGCACGACCTCGAAGGAGCCGGTTTTCGCTTCTTCGGGGCCGGAGGACATGACAACCTCGGAATTCGTGACCCGGCAAACGTCGGCGTTGTCGAAAACTCTTCTTCCGCGTCGTGTTCTCCGGCCGGCTTAGTGAAAACCGGCTTCAGTGGACTCCGGAGAGCGGAGAGAACCCACTTTTCGGAGTCCACTACACTGCTTTCCATTGAATGATGCTTTTCTGAAACACCCATTGGTTGAAGATCAAGAAATTTGATGGGTTGTATATATAGTGAATTCAAGAATGGAAAAAAAAGGTTTTTTTTTTTTTGTGTTCTTCCTTTTCTGTGGGGAAGATGGAATTGATTCTGGGAAACTTGTAGGAAAAAACTTGATGAAAGAGGTTTTTTTTAAAGGGATTTTTTTTTTTTTTGAAAGGGAAAAGTGGGCTTTAAATGAAAGGAGGAAGAGTAGTGTTGAATGTTGTTTGTGATTTATAATGTCTAGTTGGTTTTTTTTTTTTAAAAAAAAACAAAACTTTTTTTAAAAAAAGAAACTTTTAAAAAAATAAAATAATAGAAAATGAAAAAGGTACTGGGGAAGGAAAAAAAGAACCCGAGGAAGTAGCGATCCAAGCAAAAAGTCGGAAAAAGAAGAAAGGGGAAATTCCTGACAGGGGTAGTATGGTAAATGATTAAGCATAGAATATATTGATTCTTTTTTCTTTTCTTTTTATGATTGAGAAATTGAATTTGGTCACTCGCGCCAATATTTTGATTTCAGCCGCCAATTGTTTTGGTTTCCACTTCGGCCCTGGTGGCGGGCCCGGTCTGGCCCAACCCGAACCTATCGGGCCAATGCATATATCGGGCTGGGTCAGACTAACCCGAAGTTTCGTCTGTCTGAACATGATGAGTTTGGTCCGGCTCATTCTCACAAAATGTACTACTCCTTCCTTTCTGTCCCATTTAGTTTTACACGTAGGGTCGGACAAATATATTAAGAAAAAATTATTTTTTGCTTTTCGTTTGACTTTTTCAAAGTTGAAGATTTTGAGGATGGAAATTATAATAAAAGTTTTCATTTTAAAGGTGTGTGAAATTGAGTGGGACGGACCAAAACGAAAACAAAACTGAGCGAGTCAGAGAGAGTATAATTTTTCAGGTCAGCTTCGACTATGGGGTGGTAATTCGAATTACCTGGTTAGTTCGTGTCTTTTGGGTTGATTTGAGGTACCTATGAAAATTTATTTGAAATATATATTTAATACTCCCTCCGTTCCGGCTTAATTTGCATACCTATTCCGGCGCGTATATTAAAAAAAAACAGATTTTGTGGAATCTTTGATTTTTTTAAAGGTGAAGATTGAGGGTAGAGATTTTAAGGGTGGAGATTGTAAGATTCCTTTCCATTTTAGGGGTGTGCAAAATAGGATGAGACGAAAAAAAGGAAAGTGTGCAAATTAGGGCGGGACGGAGGGAGTACATCTTAAGATCTATTTGGGTCAAATCGAATGAATCATGTTCGTGTCGGATTAATTTGGAGTTTCTCTCAGTAAATTTATTAGATTGAATCGGATTTATTATGTCAGATTAGAGATCGTCAGCCCTTCTACCATCCAATCATTTCTTCATTGATCGAGCCCAAGTAGCCCAATAATACTTCAAATTACGAATTATAAGGCCCACTATACCTAAAATATTAAGCAGACTAGATTGTTTGTTGCTCGATTAATTTTGTCACCTCTAATTTTGATGCTTCTTGATGCTCCTCCATCCACGTCTCGTTTGTACATTTTATATTGGGTACTAAATGCATTGTTTAATATAGATTTGGGCCTGTATATCCTTATTTTAGAAATATAAATCGCCCATAACGTAGCTGAGTTAATTTACCAGCTTGATATAATAATCCTTCGAACTATTTTTGGCATTATTTGATCCATATTATATGTAGGACTTCTAAAAAGAATTTTTGCATTTAATTAATTTTTATTGATACTCTTAATATATCAAAGTTCGTCCTTCTTACTTTTAGGTAGCCGTTTTCTTTAATTATAAAATTTCGTCTCACTACTCTATAATATAGTTTAAAAAAAAATAAAATTGCACCTCTTACCGGATAATCTTAGATCCGTCCCTGAATTTATATATGGGAAACCTTGTTCTTCTATATATTTTGTTATCCAGATTTTGTTTTCCATACTTCCATTTTTCTTGTTTTATCCCCTACATGCAATTTTTATCTTTTGCATTTATTTTGAAGGACAAAATTAAAAGGAAAAAGAAATTGTGGGAGGAGGCCAATTTTTTTTTTTTTTAAGTACATGTGCCAACAAGGTATTTTCGATTGAACACAACGGATAGAGTTATGAGTTATGACCGTATCTCAATCTTTTATATTTTGATTTTTATTTTAGTTTTTTTAAAAATTCAATGTGAAAATGATATAGTCTCATAGTGTTGTTCAAACTTGCACTGTCGAACATATAATTGATTGTTCGAACAACCCACTTCAAACGGCAAAAAAACTTCTACCTTAAAGGACTATTTGGGTACCTATATCCGAATAAAACATATTCCACCCAAAAATTATAATCAAACTGCAGAAAAAAAAAATTCGAACATTTCGTCCGAAAAAAGGCACAGTGGTGTACATATAAGGGCATTGTGGACATTTTACGACAACTTACTTCAATTTTTCTTAAATGTATTTAGAGTAAACGCGGGTGTATATAGCCGCACCTGGCTTCAAAATCATTGTAAGATTGAATAATTAAGGTCCCACATCAATTGTTTTTAAGTGCAAACAGTGTATATGACTATATAAATCTTAAAAAAATTCGAAAAAACAAAATCATCCCACATGAAGATGTAAAGGGATCACAAATTCTCCATTAATGCCGAAGTGAATTCACCAGACAAGCATACCTAACAATAAAGAGCAAATCTGGAGGCTCTTTTAAACTATTTATTTTCTCAGTAGGGGTCCTCTTTTAATTGGCCCCAAGCAATCATTTTCTATTTCCGAAACGAAATTAGGGGTGCAATGTAATTCTGTCAAAATATTGTAGAAAACTCGGGGAAATTTCGATAAAATTTTGACTAGTTTTGATTTCAGTGGCTGCCATGTACATTTTGATGTATTTTTACGAAATATCGATTAATTTCAAATAAATATTGGTTAATTTTTATTTTTTTTATTTTTTATTTTTCCGATCTACATGTTGGGGAGTTGATTTTATATTTTAGGGATAAAGAGTAGAAGGGGCCTAAACAACGTTATCATATTGACAGACAACGTTTATATTTTTTAATGTTTATAAATTAGTTGTAAACATGATTATCTGTATAAATTTTTAAGATAAATATATGTATTTAAGTTACTATGACAAACTATAAAATATCGTATTTAATTTTTAGATTTTTAATAAATTTTCTAGCATTTTTTTTAAAAAACTAGTAGTATCCCCGTGCGATGCACGGTTTGTAAGTGTAAATGAATAAATTAATATTTTTATATAATTTTAATATAATAAAATATTACAATCAATAAATAATAAGATATGAAAAATTATATGTTAATGAAAAAAGAGTGCAGTGAAAGTTTTAAAGACTAAAATATATATTAGTATGAATATTTATTTTTCGTAATATATGAATATCTCTAGCATCCTTCCATAGAAGTCATGTTGAATGTTGATGATTAGGGCTGGAATTACAATATGCGGTTGACAGGGGATATATTTGTAATGTTAAAAATTTAGTTACCATCTTCATAAATAAATTTTCATTAGTAATACCCAACAAATTTAGTTTAAAAAAATAATTTAAAAAAATATTTTTTTTCGGCCCAAGTGGGGATCAACCTAAATAGCTTTATAATATTTATTTTAGGCTAATATATGGCAAGTTATTGACAATAATTATATTTTATATTGGGGTTGAATTCTATATATAAAAAATTGTGATTTCCAAAATTAGTAATAAATTTTGGGCGGGAAAACTTCAAAGTTACTTATTTGGGTGGATTTTGTTATTATATTAAGTATAGATAGATGCATCAATATTTCCATAGACGCCGATATTTTTGTAAAATTGGAAGATCGATATTTCCATGAAAATCAATATTCTTGTCCTTTGTTGAACTACAAGAATCCGGATCCGAAGTATCATCAGGCCCAATAGCCCGATTGTTTAAAAGCTTGATGGGGTCATGAGTTACCCCATAAATCGTAGTAGTTTAAGGGATGCGCTCAGTAAATTATGATCCAACTTGACCAATCGATATATGATGTTGGCTCAATAGACTGGGACGGACCACCCTAATTATCACCTGATGGGAAAGCGTAATTTAAAAAATTGCAAAAGTGGTCTCCTAATAGCTTGCCGTTGCAATTTCAGCCTTACATAAATTAAAAACTTCAATCCGGAATCTTTATACTTTCGTGGATTCGATCCTAATTTTGGGGGGCAATTAGGAATTTGGTCCTGAAATTGGTAAGTGTAGACTGTAGCATATGTAGCATGAGTTCAAATTCCATCACCAGTTTGCAAAATTTACAAATTTCAAGCCTCGAAAAAAATTCATAAATCGTGATCCGCACGTGAAAATAGTTGGGTGATAAGTCGCACATCATATTAATTGGGTTGGAAACTGAGACCACGTGTAACAGGTGAGCCCCATGTACTCCCTTCATCCTGAACAAACTTGCACACTTTTATTTCGATCTGTCTCAAATAATTTACACACTTTCTTAAAAAAGAAACAAATCTCACAATTTCTATCCCACAATACATCTCTATTTACCAAATAAAATAAAAATATAGATTTGAAAAATCAACATAACCCAAAAAATATTTTTTTCTTAATATATGTCCCAATCAATTTATTTGTTTATTCAACTTATTCAAACATTGAACTTAATTTGAGTTGTCATAAGGGTATCATATGAAAATTTTGTTACAAATTTTGTTACATATTTACTTCAACTTTTCTTAAACTTTCTGAAAGTTAATTCTTTTATGGGAAAGTTTAAAAGTATGACCCTCTTCTTTTTTCAGTTGATTTGCTCATCAGAGCATCCACAATGCATATATAATTTGTACCTGTCACATCACTGCCAAATTACTGCCACCTCAAAAGTTAAACTCCATTACATTTGTACCTATTTATTCCCAATGCTACTAGGTACAAATTACACTATTTGCGGGTCCCACATGCAAACCACCCATATTATTTTCACATCTACAATTTATTAAAATCTTATTTATAAATTTCACATATATAATTAATTTAATTAATATTCATAAAAAAATTATTAAAATTAAATTTTCGAAATAAAGAAATTAGAGGTAGAAATTTGAGGATGATGATTGGAATTTTCTTCCAAATTAGAAGAATTACTAAACTAATTCATCCAAAAAAATTCGTTGCACATTAACATAGCTTAAATTGACAAAATGCTCAATATCCAAATTAATACAATAAAGTTTAAGCAAGTAAATGAAAACAATAAGATAAAAAAAAAAAAAAAATACAACAGAAATTGAAAACAAAAACTGCCGCCCCACTTTCCAGGCGTGGCCCCACGCCGCCCCTCACCCGCGTGCGTGTGGGAGCCACGCGCCAGGTTACCTCTTCAGTTTCAGCGCTGTAAGCGCACTCACTCCTCTCTCACTCGCCTTCGTCCAGCATTTTTGGGTACAAATATTTGTACCCAAAATCCTCTCTCACCTCAACATCATCAATGCACAATGCAATTTATATCTCAATGGGGGTACAAATTAGTATTTGTACCTTCCCATTGTTCATGCCCTCAGCGCCAAAAGATATCAAATACGATCAGTTTCTTTTTAATTATGAAATGAAAAATGAAAAAGAAAAACAAATTTTGTAAAAGAAAAATTAAAAAAAAAAATCGAAAGACAGATTATATAGTTATGAGACGAAAAGTGTGGCCTAGTGATTCACATTCAGTCACAAGGTTGTAATAAGTGGAGTAACTACTAAGAGATGGATTAATTACACAAGAATCATTCATAACAAACATGAGATTAATCAGAGTACCTTGTGATAATTTCTTGCAACATGATACACTATCATAAAATAGACAATTCACCATTTCTTTACATCCTTGAATACCCCCTGTGATCTTCATACTCCTCCATAAATTCGTCGTTAAATTTCTTGAAACTCTCCATAATCGCCGGCATGTCTTCCTCGGCCGGCAAGATTGTCGTTCTCAGGTGAAACACACTGCACTCAAGAATGTTCGATCAGCCTTGTTTGCAAATGCAATTCTTTTTGTTAAATTGAAATCGTGGCAAAACAATATGACAAACATACCCTTCCTTCTGGCCGAAGCCAGAGCCCGGGACCGTGGAAATGCCAGTGGCTTCTAGAAGTTTGAGACAGTAGAAAACGTCGGGTACTTTTCCCGCCTTTTTTGCAGCCTCGATAGCTTTCGGAGGTAAGCGTATTTGGGGAAAAGAGTACATCGCACCTAACATAAGATAAGATTAATTATCGATCCCATCTAATCCTGTGTATGGTATGCTTT
Organism: Ajuga chamaepitys; assembly: GCA_958295605.1. Lineage (NCBI taxonomy): Eukaryota > Viridiplantae > Streptophyta > Magnoliopsida > Lamiales > Lamiaceae > Ajuga > Ajuga chamaepitys. The sequence continues at coordinate 63,851,414 of OY282498.1, read as the reverse complement.
ATTGTGGCCCTTGACTGATAATCGGCCAGGGTCAAAAAGCAAGAGCTATCCGTTTATCAAGCGATGATTTATCCACCCGAAAGTGGGCAGATAAATAATTAACCATGAGACAAGGGTAGATTTTTAAAATTTAATCAATCAATCCAAAAACACAAACTACTTCTAACTTTATCATTTTTCAACAGTGCAATTCTACCATAATTTATCAATCTTATCAATCCTATCTCCAACACCTAACGAACCCAGATGAATTAAGACGGAGAAAATTTGAGAAAGAAAAAGAACAAAAAGGATCGATGCTATTACCTTCGGTAAAGTTACAAACGACGTTTCTACAGCTATTAAATCCATCGGTCATTATTTGCGCTCTCTTCCTCAACGACTCGAGGATCCCTTTGCTGCAAATAAAATCAAGAAATGCTGTTTCTTTCACAAAATCCATGTTGGCTTAATTGTGCACAAATATAAGCAGTCGTACCTCTCTCTGACGTATGTTTCGTATGATATGTCTCCAGGTTTAGGGGGACTGACCATAAGTCCAATCTGAAACATAATAATTTTAAAAAATGATGTAGTTGCACGTGTAGCAAACGCGAGCTATATTGTATAAGCAACTTACGAATATCTGTCCAGGCACATTTGGAGACAGTGCTATGGAGGCAACCTTGTATATCTCCTCTACTGTCTGTAACGAAAACAAACATGAGAAATAAACCATTGTAATAACATTGATCAAGAGCAAGTCATATTATGCAACCAATATGTGATTACAGGTGGCAATTCAGGCCACCTGGCCGGGTCCAATGCCATATGTCGGGCCGGGCCAAAATTAAATTGTGCCGAAATTTGGATAGTCCATCCATCCCCTTAAAATATACAAAAGCTTGCCGGGCTTTTTGGGCCTTTTAGACCCGATACCGAGCCCATCGGGCCAGGCCAGATTGAAATTCTATTGTGTCGAAAATTGGATAGCCCATCCATCCCCTTAATGGGCCATTGGCCTATCGGGCCGGGCCAGTTGGATTCGATGATACTTTGGGCCAGGATTCCTATGGTTCAGCCTGCCTAAAATGTTGAACGGGCTGGAACAGCCCCATTTTGCCACCTCTAATTTAATTGCATACTTCTTGCGAGAAAATTTTCGTACAAGGCGAAATATGTCATTACATTGTACATAAACTTGTAATCTTCAATTCAAGTATACTACCATTTACAAAGTACTTCAAATTCAACTAAGGACTTATATTATCTTCGAAATTACTGATATTGGAACGGAACGTAATATATGTCACAAAGACTAACCTGTGGAGAAATATTCGTCATCTCAAAGTATCCACCGCGTTGCCCACATTCTCCCAAGTAACCTTTCGACACAGTGTGAAAAGAAACGAGTTGAAGCTCCTTGCTTATGGGTGGTCCCATGTCCATCAAAACCTTTAGTACGACGATACAAATTCATCAGCCTTTTAGGGGCGCAAAAATGTAATCGAACAATGTATCTTCACAATATATATACCTTCCTCGCACTTATGAAGGGGCGCTCGTCTTGGTAAACATTCTGCTGATAAACTTCATCACCAAGCAATACCAAATTGTTCTGGTAACAGAATCTCAACACTTCTTTGAGATTCGCTTCACTAAGACACTGGCCGGTAGGGTTTCCGGGGTTGATTATCACCATGGCTCGTACCTTACCACAATAGCAACCACTTTTCATAAGACGAGAGATATTTTTATCATAAAGAGTGTTACTTTGTGTGTTAACATTATACAAAACTAACAGTCTTATATAAGTGTTAGTAACATAAGGCAACGTTCAACAAGGGAAATCTTCGGAAGAATCATATATAACAACAAAAATAATGTAGAATCTTATGAAACAAAAACGGAGAAATACTTACGGTTATTCCTTGCGAACGAGCCTGAGTAACGGATTGACGAAGGTTGACAACATCGAGACCCCAATTTGCCGTCTCTTCAAGATAATAGGGAACTAGAGAGCCACCAAGTAAAGAAATTGTCGCGGAGTAGAGTGGATACTGTGGGACCGGGACAAGTATCTGAGGCCAAAACCGAGGTTGTCAATACGAAAACAGCAAAGTGAAAACATGAACAAAATGGAAGTATCCGGAAGAAATATGATTGTATTCGAGAACGATACCCCGTCACTTGGGCCCCGTATAATGGTATTTAGAATCTGCATCACTCCTTTGCTGGCACCATCTGTCAGAAATATAAGTTCTGGATCACTGCCATTAATACAAAAATCGAATAGTTAGGTTCGCAATATATCGAAACCAAGGAGCTTCAGGCATTGTATTATTGGACTTTTGTAACCTCGGGTATCCATCACGCCTCTCGATAAATTCTGCAACTTCTTTCCGAACCCCAGGAAGGCCACGTGAATCACTGTAAGCACCTGATTGATTTAAACATGTTATTTCAGTTCTACTTCATATTCGATCTTCTCTTTTTCAGATATTCACGGGACGAGAAAATTATTGAAGATGATACCTAGACCCCCTGAAGTGAGGGAAAGATAATGTTTAGCTCTTGCAATGGCATCGGCCGGAAATAGAAGTCCGACGTTTGGATCATCGAGCAGGTGTGGAGCTTGGCACAGAGCAACAACCTGACAGATAACACCAATTTTAGTGAACAAAACTTAAAGCAGCACAGGAGCAGACAAAACATGTATTTAAACCTGACGAGGAAAGGTCATAGGTTTCTGTCCTAGAGCGTGAGGATTTCCGACATTCGTGAAGATGATCTGCAGACAAATTATGCGATATAAAACAAAATATTGGACAATAATTGTGTGTAATATTCCACGAGTAAATGTATCAATCAAAGGTACCTTCTTGCCTTCCTTCTGAAGCTCAGAAGCTCGAAGATACAGCTCACCTCGGACAGCATACTGACATTTCTTGACATTTTCGTTCAGATTTTCATAATCCAATGCTTTAGATGACATGATTAAGAATGTATCTCCCTAACCGATGTTTGATCCAAGTGCGGATGCGAATCGGAAGATGACCTATAAGAATTACGAGAGAATTGTCTGTATTTTCACTGTTTCAAGAATGTGTTTGGATCAAAGAAAAAAATCGTAATAAAAAGTCCACTTGTAGTGATACTTTCAAGTTAACATATACTCCAAATACTTCAGAAACCGAATTGAGTCATTTTATCTCACTGTGATGGATGCGTAATCAATGTGAAATCTTCGAAACAATTAGAGAGTAACTTTTCGGTGGTGGCCAAATGTTTTGATTCATTAAAGAAAGAAGAAGTAATACTTTCGGTAATCAAAAACTTCGTTAGAATGCGACCTAACATTGATTCGGAAGTGCTTGTAACACAGAATGTAAAAACAGAATCCAATAAACATTCACTTTTAACTGAACTACAGAAACAATTTAGTATGTTACAGTCAGACGAACACCTTAAATTCCGAAAAGAGACAGGTTACATCAATGAAATCTTGTATCAACAAAGTGCAATCGATTCAAAGCTCAACGAAAACATGATTTTAATACAAACATTGGTTCATAAACAGTACACGTATGTAGTGGTCATGAAAGCACAAACATCCAAACAAAAGTCTTCATTTCTTAACTCAGGACTAGAAACTGAAACAAAGTCTCCACCAACATTGAATAAATGCACGTCGAAAGTCAATTCATGACGCACTAAAATCGAAAAAAAAAAAAAAAATAAGAAGTTCCACGGATTTGGCTCTTTTGCTGTGCATAAGCAGGTGCCGTGGGGCTTTTATTTTTAACAATAAGTATCAGTATTTCACGTTATAAAGTACCATAACTTTTGACCTCAACGTGAAGTGTTATTACTACTCCTTATAAAACCCCCCACGGCACCAACAGGAGACCCAATTCCGTCATTCCACTATGTATAGATTAAAATATCTCCATTCTAAAAGTTCTCGTCTACCTCAACCTATACCCCTATTAAACCGTTCTTGGCAGCCTATATTTTTTCCTCGACTCCTCCGTGCTTAATCCAGCTTAGACACGATTAGTTCCGCTAAACCTTAATTAGGCCCTAGACCCTAGTCTGCCACCTGACTAACCCTAGCTTCTTTTAGAACATTGCAAAATACACAGAAAAATGATAAACAAAATAGTTAATGATCACTAAACAAGCACAAAACACAGTCAATATGTGAAAACATCCAAGTTTAGCAAAACCCACAATCATATAACACAATCACAAACAGAAAAGAGGAACCCATAATACAAAATTCAATCTTTCGATGAAACCAAGGCACCCCATATGGAAAAACACAATTATAATTTTTTTTTTCAGGAAAAATTTACAGTTGAGAAAAAAGAGCTACCTTGACAGAGTAGGGGAAATGTTGTTCTTGCTAGAATAATTCAATTAAATAATTGTTTTTTCCTGAAATATTATGAGGGGACAAAGTAGATATAGTGTTGATGCATAGGTGGCAATGTGGGAAGACATAAGTTCCAGGGTGAGACCACAACCACTGAAGTGAGGAATTTGGATTGAAGTAGTGCAATTTTTGGGCCATGTTTGGAGTTTAGGATAAAGCAATATGAAGAAGAGTGGTTCTGCTTCAAAACTGGGTTTCGTTTTGGACTTACCTTCTCATCATCCCTATCAATTTGTATGTATCTTTACCGGGCATATGTAGGGTTAACAATTCGGGCGGTCTGGCTAGATTGAGTCGTAGTGCTATAACCTTTGAAATTTGATAGAAAGGTTCTTTAATTCGAAATCTAAGAACTTATCATGTTACCGCCTACGACAAGTAATATCAAATTTGTTTCAAAAGTTAAAGGGCTAATTTGTCGAATTTTAAAAATTAAAGAAACAAATCGAAGGGGCAAAAAGTAATGTCGTTAAAGAAAAAAATTGTAAAACTTAAAAGACTAGGAAAATATTTATCCTATTGAGCAAGGCCGCGAATCAAAATTCTATCGAGCTAAAAATTGTGAGTCTAATCATTCCTTAAAATATACTTAAATTTATCGAGCACATCGGGCTATTGGTAGGGTTCTAAATGAGTATAGTCAAGTTAAATGTACTGTTGTTCAAATTTATTTGAAATATTACTGAGTTTCTAATATTATGTTTGAGCTCATTTGACAAAGAGCTTTAGGCGAATAGGAGTCGAGTTCGAATATATTTTACAATTATTTTAACATTTTTTACTTATCAAACTCCAATCCAAGTTTGAGTCAAGCTTTACGTTTTATCAAACGTAAATATTTGTTTAAACTTGTTCAATACCTTTTATCAAATATAATTTAAACAAAATTTTAACGAATGATCTCGAACCTAGTATAGAGTAGTTTACCCGATTTTTAGTCCTGACCATTTGCCCATCAAATTGGCCCCAGTGCCTGGTTGCCTTATAATATTCCATGTTACTATTCTTAGGATACAATCTGCATAAAGAGACAAATTTTACCACCTAAGAAAGGTGCAAATATGTGTATATTTTTTATAGAACACAGGTAGATTAGAGGTGGCAATTCGAAAATCCAACCTAGATCGAACTTGTTATGTTAATATTATATATTGAGTTGGTCGGGGCCAAAATTCATTAGGGTAATAAAATGTGAGCCAGAGTCTCATGCATCCTCTAAAATATGTCTAACAGTCTAATAACAATTCAGATTGAGATTTCTATGGCCCAATCTGTATAATTTTTTAGATAACGTTTAGGTAAATGTGTAAATTGACTTCCACTAGCATTAAGATTGTGGTGCAAATTAGTCATAATCTTTATGGATACTTTTTTTATCTTTTTCTTCATAACACTTCTTCATATTTTATAAAATAAATAATCATAAATCATTTGTTATTTAAGTATTTTATTTAATGAAACTTTGTCTACTTCCAATTTTTAAGATTAGCTTCACACTGTGTTCCATCGTTGTAGTCAACGCCGACTTATAAAACAATCATTTAAAACATGCTAAGTCAAATTAATCACCAATATGTTCACACTTTCCAAATCTTACAATGAAATTAAATTAATCCCCCTATATATACCCTTAATTTCACTCTAAATTTTCATGTAAGTATGGCTAAAATCAGGATCACAGGTTTTCTGGCAATAATCTTGGTTGCCATTCTCATTCTTGATGTATCAGCCTCTTTTTACTCAGGTAAAATATTTGATTTATGGTCAAGGTCGGACCTTCTCTTATTCGAAAAAGTCAGTTAACTTGAACTCGGTAAAAATTTAAAATTTCTAAGGGGGAGAAATAATTTTGTATATATATATTTATGTGTGTGTCTATATGTATTGGGTTGTAAGATGGTGTCGGGGTTAGGGCATCTTACACAGGATGCATGATTGAATCAAGTCTTGTATTGTCGATTTATTTTTAATCTTGATGCATGTTGGGCCCTGTTGTTTGCGTTGTCAATGTGTTGGGCCTGATCACGAAATATGCATATACATGCTGATACTCTATCTATTTTTTATTGTTATTTTTACTATTACTATAACTATTGGTTATAAGATTATTCATGAATTGTTCATTAAGTATTTTAACCTCAATTTTGTTGTCTTTAATAATTCTTGAGTTGTTGATTTGATATATAACTTTGATCTGTTGGTTTTTATTTTATAAAAGCTTCATTTTTTAAGTTTTCGTTAACTTCGTACATTTAAGAAAAATATAATTTTATTAATCCATTTTAGAAACTCGACTGTGGCCTAATTATTTTTTATGTGTGTGAAGATGAGAAGAAATTTGATCCATCATCATTTTGTGGGGGCAAATCAAGAAAAATGTATAGTGGTTGTTGGAAGCGTTTGACAAATTTTAAAGGGACAACAAGCTTGAGAGCAGCGGTGGCCACCCCTCCGCCACCGCAGCACAACCGGTCGCCACCGCGGAAGTGAAGCCTTTTTTGAAGAATAGTCTCAAAATCTTTTAAGTTGTTTCAAGCCATTGATGAATTGTGTTGAGTTTAAAATAAATTAGATCAGTATGAGTACTTCAATTCATATGTGTATTATAAGGTTCAAGAGGTTAAAGAAGAATTATATTTTGGAATCCTTTATTGTTAAAAATATTAATATTTTTAAAATGAAGACTTCATTTTTCTCAATGATTTTACCATGTATGATTAATAATTTAACTAATTTCTGGTCGAATTAACTTATATAAAAAAATGAATGTTCGATAAAACTGTTAACAATTTCCTTTTATGTTTCAAGAAGATAGTTCTCTTTCATTTTTATTTTATTTTTGAAACTTTCTCTTTATTCATTGTAATTAAGAAAAGTGATTTCCAAGGCCTAATGGAAAGCCAACCTATTCATGTTATGTTTCATCATATTATTTTTAATTGTGCATAAAAAAATTAACTCTAAAACCTTACCACTGACATGTTCGGACTGGGACATAACGATTCAATTCTAATAATTATACTAGTTATTACCTTACTTATTAATACATCTTTTATTCGTATTTAATACATCTTACTTTTTAATAATTTTTTTTTTTAAAAAAATTATCCAACCAAAAATTTCACGAATATAGTTGTAATAAAAGAGGTGAGGATGGGCTGGAGTACATTTCCAGAGTTGAAAATGTACAATTTAATTCGAAACATTTCTTTAATTGGGCTATCAATTAGTCGAGCCCAATTTACAAGTCCATCTTCATTTTTTATTACTTTGATCTTAACAGTTCTTACTTTTTGGTAGGATTGGCAATTCGGCCCGACATGGTCCGTTCCATCGGATCAATGTTATAATTGGGCCGGGTGTATTGAGCTTGTTAGTTTTGTGGGTCAGTAATTATTAAGTCCAATTCAATTCATTTTTTCTTAATATATAAAGATTTCTGAATCGAACCGTGATTTGTCGGAATTTTTGGACCATCGAATCAGGTTTATTGGGCCCGATGGTCTTACGAAACTAGATTTTTATAACTCAATCCAATTAAATTATTAGAAGGATTGGGCCAGCCCATTGAACTGATCCGATTTTACCAGGCTGTACTTTTTGGTTGTGATAATTAAAGCACCTTTATTTGGATTATAAAATTTACACATTTTAATAATGATCAATGTGCATATTAATAGTAGGTAAGAGAACGAAAATGACATATATATATATATATGGATGTAAGTTGGTCCAAGAAAAAAAAATCTTTATTCAATTAATATGTTCCCCCCACAAACATATGAAGAACCTACTCTTACGTATTTTTGCCTCTTATGCTAAATACTTCCTCCGTTTCTGTTTATCTGTTTCATTTTATCCATTCACAAAATTCAACTTTTTTATTAATTAAAATTTCAAAATACATCTTAAAAAACATTTGTAATTTTTTAACCACTCCCTTAATTATAGGAACTCATTGATTTTATCAAATTCACGGTTCTTTGTTTATTTATTGTGATTATTTATGAAAAAAAGAAGGTAAATTGATATAAAAAATGATATTGTGACAATTAAAAAGAAACGAAATTTTGAATAAAATAATTAATTTCTTTTTCCTCCCTTGACAAAATGACAAAAAGGACAACATTATAATCTATATGATGAGAAATTTCCTTATATGATTTGATTTCAAAATTAAATGTACAAAAATAGAAAGTTGGGGGATTTTGAGTTACTCCATCAACCCTACAAAAATAGTTGAGTATTCTTTTCATTTCTCCCAAATTATGGTTATTTCCTTAATTTTAAGGATAGTCAATCCTCTAATATAACCCTACTTAATATTTATGGGAACTAATCATTAATCCTACGCATTAAAGAAATAAGGAAATTTGACTGTTTAGTTTGTTTTTCCAAGTAAATTGAATATGTTTTTTAAATGATGATTGGGTGCAGATGAGCATAGTCGAAAGTATGTCTAACTTGAGATGTAGATAATAATCGGTCATTCATCTCAATTTAAAATCGTACCCTTCTTTACAATTATATGTAGTAACAAAATTGTCATATTTCTATAGTTCAGTATTGACATTCATTTATATAATTATAGTGATTCGGGAATTGAAATTATTATGTCATGTTTTCAATGTCAAATTAATGGCGGTGGAAGTAATGAAAATGAAGATCTTATTATGAAATATCTAAACAATATAGTGGTGACACAAACAATCAAATGTAAAAAAAATTAGTCAGTATTATAATTAAAAAATCATAATTGAAAATTGAACCCCACGCCATAATTGTTTTGTATTTAACCCTAAAATCAATCACACCACCCCCAAATCTCAATTAACCCCCTTTTGATTTGACTCAAAAAATCAGAAAAACGCAATCTTTGAAACCGACTCCAACTACTTCCCTCTTCTCGCGGCGGACGCCACCGCTAACCGCCCCAATGTCAGCCATTTCACCACCCCAGCACCTTCATTCTCCCTCCTCCGACAAAACCCTAAATCTCATTTCCACACGCCGGACGAACAGAATTCGGTGCGAGCTCAAAAACTCTTCTACTCCTCAGAAGTGGACAATTGACTGCGTGTCTTCTACTGACCCAATTCACATAATTCTCAAACCCCCAAATTCAACCCTAATGTCGTCATCTCTGGATTCTTCACTTCGGAATCCGAAAAGGGTTTGTCTGTTTTACTGCTCGGAGATGAAGGACCTTGCTGAGAGGATTGCTGCTGAATCCGATGCCATTGAGCTTCGTAGCATTACTTGGAGGTACCTTTTGTCTCTTTCTTATGGAGACAAAATCATCTTTTTGATTATTTTTTTATTAATGGGATGTGTTCTTTTTGGTGATCGCATTTATGGGGAATTTTGAATTTTTCATTCTAAGATTTTGAATAGAACATACTAATGAAGAATGGAATGTATGTTTTTTTAATGTAGTGATTAGTAGATATATGCTTTATGATTGTCATTATACTTTCTCTGCAGAAAACATTGAACAAATAAAAAAAAGATAAAGAATTAGAGGATATTTGGCACACTAATTTGAAATCCAGCGTCAAAGGCACATTTTGATTAGGGTGTGAAGTGTGTGTGGTGTTCGTGTAGTGTGTCTAGTGTGTGGTAAGGTAGTGCGTGAAGTATGTGGTGTGTGTGTGAAGTGTGTGAAAGAAGTGTGGGTGAAGTGTGTCTAATGTGTGTAATTTGAAGTGTGACTTATCTTACAGAAAAAAAAAAAAAAAAAAAAGAGATGAACTAGAGGTGCCCTTTTTTTTTTTTTTTTGACCTTATAAGCTCTAAATCATAATTTTTACGTTTTCATAATTTGTTTAATTGTGTCAAATACATTTTAAGAGCTTATAGGTGACCAAACATATTATAAGATGTTTTGAGGAGTTTATAAGCTTTATTCAAACAACATCTAAGGCTTGATAGAAGCTAATGTAGTTAATTTAAAGTAAATCTTTGCTACTATTTGAACAGGAAATTCGAAGATGGTTTTCCGAACTTGTTCATATCGAATGCGCAAGGAGCTCGTGGCCAGCACGTAGCATTCCTCGCTTCATTCAGCTCTCCTGGAGTTATTTTCGAGCAGTTGTCTGTTATCTATGCTCTGCCGAAACTATTTGTCTCATCCTTCACTCTTGTCTTGCCATTTTTCCCTACGGGTACTTCTGAGCGCATGGAGGACGAAGGAGACGTTGCCACCGCGTTCACACTCGCCAGGATCTTGTCTAATATTCCGATATCTAGGGGTGGGCCCACCAGTTTAGTAATATTCGATATCCATGCCTTACAGGTGGGTGTGTAGATGCTTGTGGTGAGTCATGTTGTTCGCGTTTCATTCTTTTGACTTTGACGGTTCCTTCTTTATATTTTATTTGAGATTAGTGTAAACATTCTACTTATTGTTCGTCTTGCAGGAGAGGTTTTACTTTGGCGATAATGTTTTGCCGTGCTTTGAAAGTGGTATACCCCTGCTCTTGAACAGGCTACAACAGCTTCCTGACTCTGACAATGTAATATTTATTTATCGTCTTGTTGGATGTTATCAAGGTTCTCGTCCTTTTTTTTAGCAGTTTACCCACAATCAGTATGAATGCCTTAGACGTCTTTTCTGTATTGTGCCGCAATGTCTTTAGTCGATTTGATGTGTAAAGGCGTAAAGTTGACTCTTTGATCTATGAATGGATGCTTACTTCTGCTCTGTGCTCCTTTCTTTTTTTCTTTTAATATTTTTAGTTCTGCCTCTGGAAATAACTGATTTTTCGTTCCAAATGTGGAGAGGAAGTACAGTCTTTACTTGAGTCTCTAAAATTGCCTGTTCCATTTTTCGTCTATACAGATAACAATAGCCTTTCCAGACGATGGTGCATGGAAACGATTTCACAAGCAGCTACAGCACTTCCCAATGGTAAATATTTTTTTCGGTGAAAACTGCTTATTATCCATTTCTAGTTTGTACTTCTCTTCATCTATCAGCAATATTTGGCACTCGTTCAAATTACATCACTTCCATTTTCCTTTTTATGCGACTTTGATGTTCTGATTCCCAACTTGGTGGACAGGTTGTCTGTGCCAAAGTTAGGGAAGGGGATCAACGAATTGTAAGAATTAAGGAGGGTGATCCAAAGGGACGTCATGTGGTGATAGTCGATGATCTTGTGCAGTCAGGCGGCACGCTGACAGAATGTCAGGTTAGAAAGCACGAGTACTCCTTCCACACTAAATTTGGCATTATTATCTTTCACCATATTTGAATCGGGTTGGGGGTGGTGGAACTCTCAGGTTTTGATTACCGAAAGAAATAGAAGAAATAATCAAGTTTCCTTTTTATTGGTTTTCCAGAAAGTATTGGCTAAACATGGAGCTACAAAAATAAGTGCCTATGTGACTCACGGAATTTTCCCGAACAAGTCATGGGAGCGGTTTAAGCACGACATAGGAGGTAACCACTCTCATTTTTCACTTTTTGCACGTACAGCGCTAACATTAGCTTATGCTTTTCTAATCACAATTTGTTTTCTGATCCATATCTTGAGCCTTTGAGATTAACTTTGAAGATTGTCGAATAGTTGATCAGATACTAAAACCCGAAAATCTTTATTTTGATACTTTCAGGGAATCCTGAGAGTGGGATGAGTTACTTCTGGATAACGGACTCGTGCCCAGAAACGGTGAAGCAAGTGAAACACAAGGCCCCGTTCGAGGTTATAAGTCTCGCAGCTGCCATAGCATCTGCACTCCAGATTTAGCTATTATCTTGCACCTTCATGCCCCCCTTTTGTGGTTTGTATTTAGTTTAATCCTCGAAAAGCATTGTCAGGAAAGGAAAAATTTGCGGAGAAAAGCGTCACAGAAAAAAAGAAAAGAAAAGATAGTGTTGAAAAAGCTAATTAAGTTGGTGGAAGCTTTTGTATCGTGTAACAGATCTCTGAAGTATCTGTAGAGCTTGATTTATTCGTAGGATAGTTATGGGGTATGTTCATCCAAAATCAATTTTCTGGAAACGTAATAAAAGAATGCAGATCCTTAAATTTATTTCAAGACTAATAGCCGTGTAAGATTTTTTTCGTAAGACGGGGGAGCTTTTATGATAAAATGTGTTTGCTTGTGTAAAAAATATTACGTACGTCATAAAAAATTATTTTTTAAAAATTGATGCCCTCGTATAAGAGGTTAATGCTCAAAGTATTTTTTATTTCAAAAGTAATATTTTTATTATAAAAGTGACTTATGTCTTACAGAATTTCAATCTTACGGAATCAGACAGTTTTATTTAAGTGTCTACTCTATATCAAAATGATATTTTATCTTCTATTTTGTTAATAAAGTGACATCAATGTCATTTGTATGCTCCGTTGCAAAAACTTCCGACAAACTTCGATTAATTCTCGTCTAGGCGTTAGGCTCTCATCGATTGTCTATGTTTATTTTTCAATTCTTCTCCGTCCAACCAAGCCTATGTCCCAATCAACCCAGCTATTCTTCTCCGTCCAACCAAGCTTATGTCCCGATCAGCCCAGCTAGGTCCCGATTTGTCTCTAGGCCCTGTCTACCACCTAATTACCGTCCAGTAATTTCTACAACTTTGTTCGTATGTGGTTCTGTCTCCTATTCAAATATTTGACTTATCTGTTATGTATTGGTTAGTATTGTCACAAAGATGTCAATAAATATGAGAAAATTGAAAAAATATAAGAGGGCAAAAATAGAGCTGAAATTAAATTGAAAAAAATATTCGTTTGTGCACGTGAGTTACAAAACTAATTGGCAGCAAAATTTCACATTCTCAAATGCATTTACAATGTACAACGTTTCTCTTAACTTGCGTAAAGTGGAAAACAAAAATTACATCCTTAAACAAGAAAAACAAAAGGAAAAACTATAGTTTTACTCATACAAGCCCTAAGAAGTTAAAGAACACTTGAAGCTACTTTGCTGGACTTGTTTATGTAACCCAAAAGCCTTTTGAGGGCCCGGCCGCTGTCGATAGCCTCTCGGGCTCTTTCCAGGGCAGATGGTATATCCTCTGCACCATCGCAACCTAGCAAGTGATCCACCATTCCTGCATTTAATACAATCCGGTCGTATGCTGGACCCTTCTCGCCTCCCAGCGCTGCTAAGCCCAGTTCTATGTTTCTTGTCACCTGATGAAACAGTTCGGAAACAATTCAAATCTTGATTTACATGTTAATGGCTATTGAAGGGGTGATACAAGAAAGGAGATGGCAATCAAGTAGATATATCGCCATCCTCTTGCAATATTATAATTAACGGAATATAGAGGTAGCAAAAGCGGCCGGGCCGGGCTGTTGAAATCTTAACCCAAATATTGTCGGGCCCAACAAACCCGATCTGTTGGGCCCTGATGCGCCAATGGCCTGAAATTTGTAGTGAACTTTAAGGGGGATCGGATTGGCTGGATCACCAATTTTCGGTCCAGCCCAGCGACACATAGTATTGGCTCGATGGGCTAGGCTGGGCGGCCCAAATTGCAACCTCTAATGGAGTACTAGAAAATGCATATGGAACACATACAGAGAGAATAATCACACAACTTGAGAGTCGTATTTCAAAATATTGAGGTAATATAAGAAACTTCCTGAGTTATATAAAAAAGTGATGCCTTCACAAATAATGCAAAAGCTCCAAACTTACAAAAATAAGGTTGCAACAAAGAAGAAGAAGAAGAAAAAATAATACACAGGACTTACAGATCGATCAGTTCTTGGAGTATCCGTTGGTTCGAAGCCGTAGTCCTTGGCATTCACAACCGTATTGAAACTCTCACGTGATACTCCTATAACCCCAAAAGCACGAATTCACTCAATATAATCAACTAAACTTAACCATAAAGAATCTTCAAAATAGAGTCAGCAATAAGTATGCACCGTCTGCTGGTCGAGTAGGTGTCACATTGAGGGAGCGGAAACCTGAACAGTAATTAACCGGCAATCCCTTTGATGCATTTGGTGATCGTAATCTTGTAGTCATTGAAAGAGCACCTTCCTCACCCTAAATCCATAATCCATAATAATACCGACTCAGATTAAGAATTTATAAAAAAAATTCTAAGTCGTAGTGCTTGGATAACTTTTGTACCTTCACCACCAAGCCCGAGTGAACACCTCTTCTTCTCATTAGCATCAAAAGCGACTCTTCATAACCTTCATGGTAAAAGCCAGCAACAATAGCTTCTTTACCCTTGGCCTGAAAGTAAAGAATCAATCACATCAAGCCCTCTGAAACTTATTTTTAGCATAGGTTTCATACTAGAACTTCAACATTGAGAAACAGCCTTAATACATAAATAACTATGTTGAGACATCTGCGTTTATAATAAGAGGCTTACCCGCACAAATTGCTGAACTTTTTCCGTTGTTGCCAGTGGTGGACGTTTCTTTATATGTTCCCTCAACCCAATTAATGAATATCTGTGGAAAGGAAATGTCATGTACATATCTCAATAATAAAGGATAATGTCACATAATCATATGTTAACTTGAGACCGATGACAACTGCACATACCAACCTAAGTTTCTTTCCCATATGTCTTCCTTATACTTCTACCATTATAAGTAAAGCAGAACAACCAAAAAGAAACCCTCCTAATGTCTATAATTTCCTAATGTTCACAAGTATTGACCGTCGACCATCATACTATCGCTGATCAGTCTCTAAAGTGGCAAGCTTCACGTTATGGGAAAGAAATGATAATTAGAGTACAGCGATCCATCGACTTCAAAATAAAATCTCGTGTTCATTACAGAAACATTTTAACCTAAATCTACTAAGTCCATCGTGCCAAGCTGAATAAAGTTTGAAGAGAAGGGAATGGGAGATTATGCATGAGAAGTAAAAGATTAGGTTAATTAACCCCATAACAGTCGGGGTCCATTTAACAGATCAGAAACCGACCTAAGTTTTTGAGCATTAGACCTTTGTTAAGATCAATTGTTCCATATGATCGTAATGAAAAAGATTGCTTCTTGCTTTAGTTTGTTCTTGAAACTCTAGGAAAGATTTCTAAAAATTATTGTGGAAAATGATCACAGCATGTACCAGTTCAACATTATAAAAATGAGTGTCAACAGAATTATTGAGGTGCAATTGTTCACATTGTCTTACAGAGATGGCTGGGCTTCTCGTTGACTTATGTAAGCAAAACCAACATCTTCATCCTACATAAAGAAAACAAATATAACTACATTAAATTCAGAATATGCCTTGAGTATGTCTACCTGCTCAAACAAAAAGCACAAACAAATGAGAAAGGGGGAGGACCTCTAGAAGCTTTTTTGCCTGCAAGGAGGTCAAATGCGTGTTTGCACCCATGAACTTCAACATTTGCTCTTCGGTAATGCCACCCTGAAAATTCATTCAAAATAACATATGTCATGACACAATCAATCAATGATCTAGGATTAGAGATAATTCGTTGTCTTTGTTAAATTTTCAATCATGGAAGTGTGCCCTGTCCCACATTGGACATATTGGAGTTACATGATCAATCAAACCCTATCACCTCGCTTTAGATGCTAATTATAATATTGTGGCGCATCAGCCAACAATCCTATGCCTGGCTTCCAATTATGCTACTATCTAGTGATGCTTCAGAATTTATCAAAGACACGGGATATCATATCTTAATGTCAAAGCAAAATGGAGTATGACCTTAGGTGGCATCCAATCCACACCATGAAGCAAGCAAGATTCACCATAACAGGATCTAACAGCAGCAACAAAAAGTGTACTCCGGAAGTATCGTGTATTACCATCATAAGGTTCACCATAATGGGTCAACGATCGAACATCAGCAACTGGCGTTGGACCTGAATTAAGAAATAAATGAATTCTAATAACAAACCAATACACATTAAATAAATCCCAAACAGAAGAACAATGAAAGATGGACAATGCTAAGACTGAGCAAAAGTTACCATGCTCATCATCAAAAGCAAGGCAGTATGCTTTCAGCTCACGATCTGTTTCCCTGTTCATGCGCTGACCAATCAAAAATGCCGAAAGCAGTGACTCACTCACAGCTGCTTCGCTCTTGTCTTCTGAATCTAACGGAAGAATATCTCTTAAAACACCCTGAACTTCCTCATACCCCAAGTGACCCCCAGCCAGAACTTCCCTGAGAGCACCCACCAGTCTCATCTCGGAAGTCCCATTACCAACAAAACGAGGCCCTACTGAACTACTGACTCCCATAATTGACTGCTCAGGGTCAGTTAAAAAGATTACATCCGGAGGTAGTACTCGTACTAAGTGGGGCCAAAAATAAGCCATTGCTCTCCTTTCGCCCTCACTCCATTGAGTGGGCTCCGGAAAGACATTTGCTCGAATTGTCATTGCCGCAAAAAATGCCCCTAATTGTGCACTAGATACTTTCTCTTCATTCCTGAGCTCTCCTTTAACTATTTTTTGAATGTATAGTTAGATACTAAGAAATGATGTTCGAATGTACTATAAAATTTATGACTAACACTAGACTCACATACTTTTGCTTCTTTTGCCAGGATTCATTGCAATTCCAACTTATTGGTCACACATAAATTAACTCCAATATCATAAGCTCATTCAGATGGATCAAAGTTAGCAAGTAATTGTAACCATCAAATTTAGCCCTTTACCATGGCAAAATTAGATTATCCTTATTCTTTTTTCTTCCAGAAAACTAAACCCGATTAGAAAACTAAAAATGACTAAGAGGTTGTTTGGCTAAGCTTATAAGCTCCTCAAAACATCTTATAAGATGTCGAGGAGCTCACTAGCTCTTATTATGTGTTCGGAAAAATAGTTAAACAACTTACAAGATGTAAAAACAAGCTCTAAGCTCCAAGAAAAAAAATACCTCTAGTCAATCTTATTTTCTTAGGATCTTAAAAGTCACCTACAAATTACATATACTACATATACTTCACACGCAAAACACGCACTTCACCCACACTAAACACTACACAAATACTCCACGCACTAGTTAAAATGTGCATTTATGATGGACTCAAATTCGCCCGCCAAATTTATGGTTAAATCTACATTCAATTGCAAACTCATAAGTTTCATTATCCAAATAAGTTTAGCAAATCACTCTAACTAGTAAATTTCACATCAATTTCAAAGTAAAACTAATAGTCCCAAGCATAGCAAGTCAGCACATAATCGATAAAAATAAATGCAGAATAAAATAAAATAAACTGAGATTCACAATTCACCTGACTTTAAAATGGTATCGAGCACCTTGAAAGCTTGTTCGGCATTAAGAGGCTTGGTAAGAGTGGGACCGGTGCACACCTTCGTTTGTGCATCCAATACAGTCTGATTCGGCTTAGGAAACTTCAGATTCCGATACGACGTCGAAACCGCCGGATTCCAGACACCAGACAGCTCATCGACGGCAGCTGAATCGAGAACAGCTGTGACTAAACGGCACCGTTTTTTCAGCGCGAGGGGAAATTGGAGGGAAGATTTTTGAGTGGGAATTCGGCGTTTGATTTTGATAGGATGAACTGGAGATAGGATTGGCTCTCGATTGAACAGAGCTTTCATTATCAGTTTCCTCGCCGTTGGGAAAATTGATTTGCTTTGAGAAGGTCGCCAGGAATGGTAATGGAGAGAATTTGCAGTGGGTTGACGGTGACCTCTGTGTACATATATAGCAAAAGAAAATATTTCTCGGTGAGTTGACTAAAATTACTTATATATATATGAGTGCGGGCTAGGGGAGGAAGTATCGGCGTAAAAAAATTAAAATCGATCCGAAGTAAGCGAGCGGAGCTCAAGTTACTCGAGTAGATATTGAGTTCGAGATCGTATTTACTGATACTTAGTTTGGGATGCTTGCGAGCTCAATTGAGTTTGTGTTAAACTACTAATTTATCTTTTATAATTAACTTAATGGTAGATGGACCCTAAGTTTCAAATTAAATAAGGTGAAACTCCATTAGCAAACCTATGTAGTAAAATTATTTCTTATAATTCTAAAGTTTATTTTCTAATAATTGAGCCGAGCAGATATCAAGTTCAACGAGTTTTCGTCAAATCGAACTCGAGTTTGAAAAAAATGGATTCGATTAAGCTCAAGCCTCGAGTCTTTTAGCCGAGCTCGACTCAACTCGTTTATATCCCTAAATCCCGTCTGAAATAGAATTAGAGATCAAACATATTTAAGAAATTAAAAAAGTAGATAGTTATAACTTATGGGATTTTTGTTTGAATATATTTGTAGTTTTTTTTTAAAACAATTTATAAAATGTTTAGAAGCATATAAGTTCATTTAATTGGTAACATTTCTTAAATAAACGAATAAAATTTTGAGTTCGTTTGTATAAAATATAACTTGAACATGATTGACTCGTCATTAAAGCTCGCAAACATATTTGTTCGAAATTCAATTAATAATAACAATAATAAAAAGAAAAATAACAACAAAAACAACAATATTTATACTACATAATATATACCTATATTACTTCTTGTAGTGAACATTTATTTAAATTCGTTTATTTGTATATATTTTTTTTTTTTTTTTTTTTGTTTATTAGATGTTCGTGAATAAAACAGTAATATTGTGTTTTCGGAAGAAAACTTCGTATAATATGGTATGTATTTATTTTCTTCACCTCTAAATTTCCAATCAGTGAACTTTTTACTATTCATGATAAATTTATCCAATGACCTTGTTGTGCTTCAATAAATTCTATTTTTTACGCATTTTAGTGCAAAATTGATTTTTATGAGGAGTGATTTACTATCCATTAAAAGAAAATGTAGTTTTAAAAAATCATCAAAATACTATTTATCTCATTTATTAATACTGATCAGAATTATTGATTAAAGAAAGATGATGGAATGAAAATGAAAACTCGGTGTGCAAAATTTTGAATTATACCAATTACTCTTCCATTCGGGAAAAAAAATATATATATATTTGGATTTGTAATAGAAAAACAAAGTTGTAAAACACTTGATTTGCCCTTTTTAACATCATATAATGGGAAAATTGATTAAAAAAAAAAAAAAAACTGTAACTGTTACATAATTACAAAATTAATCAGTAATTTTACCACTTTACAAAAATATTTTACTATAACTTACATTTCTTGTAAAAATATCCCGTGATCAGTTATAAGAATAACAAGCCAGTCATTCGTGAGCTCTCTTTTATTTTCTTATATGACAATAGTTTTTCAATTTCTTTTTTGCGTTTCTGCTAACTCACTTATTCAGGTTGTAAAAAAAAAAAAAAAAAAAAAAATCTATACAAATATATAAATATACATGTGTATATATTCATATACATACATATACTGATATACACACACACATATATATATATACAGACTTATATATATACAAACATATACATATATATAAATACATATTTATTCGTGGTAAAAGTATCATAATGAAAAATTATACAATATTTATTTAATAAGAGATATATTATAATATTATTCTAAATTAAATCGATGATTTCACATATTTTATGTTGTTTTTTTCTATAGACCTTAATATATTCTTTTATAATAATTTAAGGATTAATTGAAATAATTTTAAAACGTAAGGGACCAATTAAAACAAAGAATACTTCAGAAACGAATTTAATAAAATATTTAGAATTTCAAGGACTAATTAAAATAAAATAATACTTTAATGATCATTTGAAATAAACATTAATGGTTTAAGGACATTAAAATAAATAA
Source organism: Ajuga chamaepitys (assembly GCA_958295605.1). NCBI lineage: Eukaryota > Viridiplantae > Streptophyta > Magnoliopsida > Lamiales > Lamiaceae > Ajuga > Ajuga chamaepitys. Next base: position 63,831,287 of record OY282498.1, on the reverse strand, counting down.
ATATATATATATATATGTATGTATGTATGTATAAAATCCCATACTGTGGTTCAATAAAACGGCCCTTCCTATCATTTGAATTGTTTCCTTTTCCCCAAACGCTAAAAGTAACTCCAGTTCCAAAATTTAGAAAATGGCGGGATCAGAGATGGCGATTTCCAGCACCACCACGGAGATGGAAAACTTCACGTACAATTCACTAAGCTCGGCAGTCATCGATAAATGGCAAGTTCAGTACGCACGGTTCATCAACTTCAGCTCAACCGCAACCAGGAACACTCATCCTTCTCTAACGCCGACAGTGGTAAATCGCCGCCGCGGTGCCTGGATATCCACAGCCTCCGCCGCCCTCAAGCTTGTCTATGAACGATCTCCCACCGGAGTGGACGACGTGGTCCTCGTGCTGTCACTCGGAGCGAGAATCCTTGTAAGTTCGAAATCAGAAGGATCTAACTTCTACGTTTTGATCCTTTGACTTTTTAAGTAATTTCATCAGTTTTCGTAGCTCTGATGTTCTGTTACTGTTAGTTGATTCTGATGCTCTAATCAGATTGATCTGTTTCCGGATTTCTAATTTGTTACAAATTTGTGTAGAGTATTCTTTGTAATTCGGTCATTGTACGCCGATTCAGGATCAAATCACATGGATCGAACATTTGCTGTTTTGCGTTGTCATATATGTTTATAGATGTCGTACTTTGTCATGTGATGTAATTAATTTTTGGTTTCAAGTAGATATGTTTTTGGTATTGCTAATCTAGGTCTCTGCTACACAGGGAAATGATAATGTGTTTTGGTGCACTAGATGTGATGATATGATCATCCTGCTGGAGAATGAGTCATTTACCCGTATGTAGTCAATGCAATTAAGTTTATAAGCATATACACATTTTTTATTGGATTTTACAGGAGGAGCATTACATCTCCAAGATGCATTTCTCATGGCCTCAAGTGTCATGCATGTCTGGGTTTCCTGCAAGGGGAAGCAGGGCTGTTGTTGTGAGCTACAAAGACGGTGTTGGCCAGGCAAGCACCTGAATAGTTTATCTCTTATCTTTCATGTTTTGCTTGTTCGAATGTGTTCCCATTACCGAGTCAAAAATGAAGAAGTTAAATTTTAGGAATGGAGGTGAACATGTTAAGGATGTTAATTGAAGATGAGATAAACTTTTCTCTAACTTTCGAAAACATTCCTAAAAATTGGAAGCTAAGGATAATAGGTTTGATCTTTCCAAGTTTTGAATTGATAAACAATGATGTATCAAGATGCCTAACCTTAAGCTTAGTTTGTAGCTCTTTTGTTTTTATTTATTTATTTATCTATTTTTTTTTAATCGCCACAACTATGCTGCGCTTTTAAGAAAACCACAGTTGCATTTGGAATATTTACTGTACAACTGTAACAACAGGATTTTATGGTTTGTCAATATAAGATGCTGGCATATACATATTTCTCACAGAGAAGATTAGTTCAAGATAATGTAATGCATTATTAGCTTTCTACATTACTTGTTTTGGATAATCATATTCTTATCGAACTATTTATGTAAGGAAGTGAGTTGTTGATGTTGAATCTTACCATAATCTTTATGTGGATGCCTTTTATTATCACTAAAACCTAATTTTATGCTTCTTTTCTGTAGATACAAAAATTTGGTTTGAAGTTTTTGACTACCTCTGAAGCAGAAAAGTTCACAAACTTTGTTAAGGTGCTTACTTTACTCATTATAATCTTACAAGCACTAGACACTGATCCATTTCAACTGAGTAGAGATTAAATTGTTCCTATAATATTTACGCAGGAAATCTTCGAAGTTACAACTCCAAAACAACTTCTATGCCTTGAATACCACTCTGAAATGTCATCTCAGGCTGAGACTATATTTTCTCATGGACCTAAGTTCCAGTAAGCAGGATGGCTTCCTCATGCTAACTTCTCATGAATGAAAATTAAATTTGATCCCAAAAATCAAATTATTTTTAACATTATGTGGATTTATTTGCAGGCCAGATATGGAGTGGGAGCACACGAAATCAGAAGACAATAGCAACCGCATGATTTTCCCAAGCTCAGAAATGACTGCAGCTGAGCATTCAATTTCTCATGAAGGCATAACAGACCATGAACATGCTGAGACAATGCCGGTTTTTCCTCCCAGCTTCACAGAATTGATGAACAACTGTCACTCAGCAGTTTCTGAAGGTTGTTTACCTCATCTATCGTAGCATATTGCTCGGATAGTTAAGTTTATTTTTTAGTACTAAAATTTACTTTTAATTATCTTCGTGCAGCAAAACCGACTGATTCTGGAGAAGACCTTAAAACCCAATTTGTGGTAGAGCCCCTACTTTTATTTTCTTGTTTATTCTTTAAGCAAGACGTCATAGCATAGTACTGATTTTAGTTGATTTAATGTTATGCAGCGATATCTTGAAGGAACTTCTTTCACAGGTAGACAAATTATTCTCTCGTCTCCATTGCATAGCAGTAATTCTGATTGATTTGTGATACATTATTACTGGTTTAATCTATATTTTTACAAATAATTTGATCGTTTCTTTCAGAGTTATTGGCTACAGTGGAGAATGTCATCACTCAGTTAGATGATGATATGGTTCTGTAAATGGATTCTACAATTGGAGCTAACTCAGTGAACTCGTTGTCCTTTACTTAGAAAATCCAGTGGAAATTCTTTCAGAAAAAAAGGGAAAAGAAAATCCACTGGAGTATAGTACTTTATAAAAGAATTTCGATACGTTGCAAGTCCTGTGACTACATAAATTCTGTTATATAAATTTGAATTCATTTTCCATTAACAGCCCTGCACTGCTTCCTGATTTCTCCCTTATTCCCAGTAAGCACTTCAATCTCGCCTAGTTTCTTAATAGCAGCAGTGAACTTGGCCAACCACACGTTCTGATCATCAACGAACTTCTGCATAAGGTTCCTGGTACGAGGTTCTTGGCCGAGGTTATGGTCCGACTCAAGCAATGCCTGCCTCGCCAGCAGCTCCTTGTAGTAATGCGAGTCCATCTTATGGGCAGAGTAGGAATCGAACGCGAGATCCTGAGAGTCATTCTCGCACGCGGTAAGCGTCTGCATCTTCAACATGTAACCGGGATCAATCTCCTTGGACTTGACAGGGTCGTGGAACCTGGGGCTGACTATGGTGCAGTGGGCTGTGCCGATAGAATGTGCGCCTACAAGCACAACCAACTCCTCCAATGACAACCCTTTCTTCTGGAAGAGGCGGATGTTGTCCTCCGCTGAGGAGTCGGGCGGGGGGAGATTGCCTGGCACGTTCTTGGCGAGGGATGCCAAGCCGTCTCTCCGCCCTCCGGCTACCTCGTATTTAGGAACGCCGGAGCTGACGAGGGAGTCGCGGGTCGCGTAGGATATAATGTCGGCGCAGGATACTATGCCTGGGCATTCGGCCTCCAGGTTGGCCTTGATGTCATCAATGACGTCAAAGCCCCGCACGTGCTGACCGTTCAGGGTTGCTTTCTTCTCCACCTCCTCGCCTGTGGGTGTTGTGTCCAGCAGGACCGATGCGTCACAGCCCTGTGAGTTGAATTCTGCTTTTTAGCCAAACTTTGTAGTGCAATAGCTATTCTTTTCTAGTTATTTTGGTGCATAAGACATCAAATTAATAAGTTCGCATGGTTTTTAATCTGGTAATTAGTCCCACTCCCCTATGGCACATTGCTTCATTATCTTATCTAAAATTTAGGGATAAAGATCTCTGCACATCAGCGGTCTACAGTGAGTTGAGATTTTCTTACCGTGACGAAACAGTCATGGAATATCAAGCGAAGCACAGCAGCAGCGTATCTCGGGTCTTTCCGGAAATGTTTTTGAAGTGTCTGATTGATAATCTTCTCAGCCTGCGGGCAACTACGCTCATAGAAACCTACTCGTAGTCCCTCTTCGGGCTCGGGTTCAGGCTCAGGCTCAGGCTTGGGCAGTTCAGGATCCACAGGCTGTTCAGGTTCGGGATCCACAGGCTGTTCAGGTTCGGGGTTCATGGGCTGCTGGGGATACCCGGGCATGCCGGGGAAAGTAATAGGACCGCCGTCTCCCCATCCGTGGCCGGGAAATAATCCAGGGAACCCAGGGAAAGCTGAGGCTAGCAGAGGGAGGAGTGCGAAAGAAAGGAATGCTACAAGGAGTACTCCTCTTGATGCCATTTTGTCGATATGTTGGTGACAATTGGGCATGATTGGTTGTTTTGGGGTGTTATGGTTATATAGGAACGATTATGGGGTAGGGAGAGATTCAATGTCGACGTTTATTTTGGTTGGTTATGCAGAATTTACTAAAATTCCATTAGACCATAGGAAGGTGTGTTAGCCATTGATAAAACATGCATGGTTCTATTCCTCGATGAAGTATGAGGCGTGGTTAGACAGGGAGGAGTCGAAAAAAAAATATAGGCGGTCTATGAGAGCGTAGCGTCTAAGAGGAGATTAGTTTAGAGCTAGCTGTGGATTTTTGCATTAGAGCTAATTATGATTGGGATTAGAGTTGCGAACCCGGTCTGTTATGAGTTTACTGAAAGAAACTCGAAATCAAATCAACATGAATATGATTAGTCTAATTCTAATCCGATTTGATCCGACATCAATAATTTATTTAAAAATATAATGATTATATTTTTCAAATAAATTTTAATATATAATTAGAATTAATTCAAGATCGAACACGAACCCAACTCAATGATTTGTAATAGCACCTCTGGCCTTTGTCAATATTCATGGCCAGCTATGGTTAAGACTTTCAATCTGGCCTTGATCAAATCTACAATTTCTAAGGCCTATAAATTGCATTTTATTGATTTGAGATGAGGTGACAATTTGGTTATCCGACCCAACCTACATAGCCTGCAAGGCCAAAATTATATATTGGGCTGGTTTGGAACAATTTAAAATTTCATCAGATCGATTCAAGATATAACTTAAACTATGCTAAAATTATCAAATTGATACGTAGTTCGGACTATTAATTCATCGAATCGGATTTGTTTGACCCGATTTCAGTCTCTATCTACGGACTGTCAATTCGTTCTCCTTTACTAAAAGTATAGTCACTTTTGAATTATGTAAGATTCCAATTAATAAATAGAAATATATGATATGTACGGATGTAAATTAAACAAAAAAATAGAAATCAAATTTGTAAACAGAACGTCACGTCGTCAACAAAATATTGAGCGTTTTAATGTTGTAGTGTATTGCAATACTTGGGCCTTGGGCCGAATTATTGTTAGGAATTTAACCTAGCCACGATCTTCAGAACGACTAGACAATCGGATAAAGAACACAACAACAAAGAGCAAACAACAAGACAACGATTTGATTACCCAGTTCGTTACGAAGCGTAACTACGTCTGGGGGCGATACCAAGCCAGGATATTTTGCTTTTGATGAATCTTGGAGTTACAATGAACAAATGAAAGGAAAAACTGTTTTAATAGCTTCTTGGACACAAAAGCTGAAAAGTAAGTCCGTCTATTAATCTCGGCCGAGATTAGACCCTGTCTCGGCCGAGATGACTAAGTCGGTGTAAACGTCTCGGCCGAGATCACTCTCTGTCTCGGCCGAGATGTGTCTCCAGGGCAAACCTCTCGTTTTGCCTGCCTTCACGTCTCGGCCGAGATCACTCCTCTGTCTCGGCCGAGATGACTCTCCAGGGCAAACCTCTCGTTTTGCCTGCCTTCACGTCTCGGCCGAGATCACGTCTCTGTCTCGGCCGAGATGACTCGACCACACGTCTCGGCCGAGATCCTTCCCAGTCTCGGCCGAGATTACTTTCCAGCGAGAAACACTTCATTCTCCCTGCTTTTGGCTCCACAACTCAACAATCTCCCACTTGGAGACAAAAAACCGAATTCCTTCCTTCCCGTTCCTACTTGGTATCACCGTCTCCTCTTCTTCTTCACGTTTCGAGGCCAATTGAAGTTATGCACAACTTCAATTTCTCTAAGGTTACAACCTTAGTAAACATGTCGGCTGGATTCTCACTCCCGAGAATCTTCTCAAGTCGCAAGGCTTTTATCTCAAGTAAGTGTCGGATGAAATGATACTTTAACTCAACATGCTTAGTTCTTGAATGAAATGCCGGATTACTCGCCAAGAAGATTGCACTCTGACTATCACTGTAGAGTACACTATTTCCGTGCTCCTTTCCAAGTTCACCCAAGAACCTTTGCAACCACACCATCTCCTTACTTGCCTCCGTCACGGCAACGTACTCCGCCTCCGTGGTGGATAGTGCAACCACCTTTTGCAACTTAGATGTCCAAGAAATTGCCGTACCACCATAAGTAAATACATACCCGGTCGTACTCTTTCTTCCATCAAGATCGTTTGATGCTAGGTCCGCATCAACGTAGCCAACTAACTCAGAATTTCTTCCATCGAAGCACAAAGCTTTACTTGTGGTACCTCGCAAGTACCTTAGAATCCACTTCACTGCTTCCCAATGCTGTTTGCCCGGATCACCCATGAACCGGCTCACTACTCCCACTGCATGAGCAATATCAGGACGAGTACAAACCATGGCGTACATGATACTCCCAATTGCCGATGCATATGGCACATCCATCATTTGAGTACGCTCCTCCTTGGTACTCGGCGACTCCTTCTTCGACAGCTTAAAGTGCCCCCCCAAGGGAACATTGACCGGCTTCGAAACCTCCATGTTAAATCTTTCAAGGACCTTCTCAATATAGTCCGCCTGCGAAAGATACAACAAATTTGCCGCCTTTCTCTCGATCCTCATACCCAAAATCTGTTTCGCTTCTCCAAGGTCTTTCATGGAGAACCTCTCAGACAATTGCTTCTTCAGCCTCTCCAACTCCCTTGGATTTGCTCCTACAATCAACATATCATCAACGTATAGTAGTAGGATGAGATAGCTATTGTCAAACCTTTTGTAGTAACAGCAATGATCAGCATGGCATCTATGGTATCCAATCTCCAACATGAAATTGTCGAACTTCATGTACCACTGCTTCGGAGCTTGCTTCAGCCCATACAAGCTCTTCTTCAACTTGCACACAAGACTTTCCTTTCCGTCTATCACGAACCCCTCCGGCTGTACCATGTACAACTCCTCCGCCAAATCACCATGAAGGAAAGCCGTCTTCACATCCATCTGATGCAACAGTAGATTCTCCGCAACCACCATGCTCAACACCATGCGAATCGTTGTCAACTTCACAACAGGAGTGAACACATCCGTATAATCAATACCATACCGTTGCTCGAAACCCTTCACGACTAACCTAGCTTTGTAGCGTTTGCTACCATCGGCCTCATTCTTGATTCGGTAGACCCACTTGCTGTGCAACGCCTTCTTGCCCTTGGGAAGCTTGGACAGTTCCCAAGTGCCATTCACACGAAGTGATGCCATTTCATCTTCCATGGCAGCCATCCAACTTCGTTTATCACCAACCTGCTTTGCCTCTGCAAAACTCTCAGGTTCACCACCATCAGTCAACAATAAGTAAAAGTTAGAGGGTGAATACTTATTTGGTGGCCTTCGATCTCTAACTGGTCTTTGAGGTGGTGGTGGTGTTCTTGGTTCGTCATCATGAACCTCCTCATCGACCGGACTCTCTTTGCTCCCACTCGAGTCTAGATCGGGTAACTCAACAGTGCGGTCCTTTCCACTATCAACGCCCAAATCCTTCTCCCTATCCTTGTACATAACCTGTTCATTGAATATAACATCTCGGCTGCGAATAACCTTTCGGCTTTGCTCATCCCATAGCCTATAGCCGAATTCATCGCCGCCATACCCAACAAACGTACACTTCACGGACTTGGCATCTAGCTTATTTCTTTCAACAGAATCCAAAAGAGCGTAAGCAACACAACCGAAAATACGTAGGTAAGATAGATTTACCTCCTTTCCAGTCCACTCCTCCTCGGGTATCCGATTATCCAAGGGAACCGATGGACCTCGGTTGATCAGGAATGCAGCTGTGCTCACTGCATCCGCCCAGAATGACTGAGGCAATCCGCTCTTCAGTCTCATGCATCTCGCTCGTTCATTTAGAGTTTTGTTCATCCTCTCGGCCACACCATTCTGCTGGGGCGTTCCACGTACAGTCCTCTCTGTACGAATCCCATTCACAGCACAATATTCCTTGAACTCCTTGAGTTCATATTCTCCACCATTGTCGGAACGCAGACACTTCACCTTCAACCCCGTCTCCGTCTCAACCAAGGCCTTCCACCTTTTGAAAACGTCAAATGCATTAGACTTATTTTTAAGAAAATAAATCCATACCTTACGGGTTGAATCGTCGATGAACGTCATGTAGTACATCGATCCTCCGATGGACGCCACCGGAGCTGGTCCCCATAGATCACTATGGACCAGCTCTAGCTTCTCCTTCTTCGGGGTCCTGCCACTCCTCGAGAAACTCACTCGCCTTTGTTTCCCGAAGACACAATCTTCACACATACCAACCTCCACGGTTTGTAAACCAGGCAGCTTACCCTTCGAATTCATGACTTTCATCCCTTTCTCGCTCATGTGGCCCAGCCGACAATGCCACAAATTTGCATCACCATTACCACTCGCAAGATCAAGGGAATCCTGTGAGTTACTGGTCATGTACAGCGTTCCTTCCTTCTTACCACGAGCTACTACCATAGCTCCCTTGGTAATCTTCCAGTTGCTACAGCCAAACGTTACTACGTAACCTTCCCTGTCAAGCTGTCCAACTGAAAGTAGGTTCCTCTTCAATCCAGGGATATGTCTCACTCCATTCAACATCAATTTTGAGCCATTTGATGTCTCAACCTTTACGTTTCCCTTACCCACGATTTTCAGGGGTTCATCATCTGCTAGATACACCTGTCCAAAATCGCCAGAAACATAATTTAGCATTATACTAAAGTTACCGCATGAATGGAATGATGCGCCGGAATCCAAGACCCAAGACTCCATGGGACTGCACACGCTCAAGACCAATGCATCGCCATCATCATCATCCGTGGCTGCATTTGCTGTCTTCCTGTCTGCCTGATCCCCCTTGTTCTTCTTCGGCGCCTTGCACTGGTATTTAAAGTGACCAACTTCGTCACAATTCCAGCACTTTTTCGTCTGACTCTTCCCTCTGGATTTTGACCTCCCCTTAAACTGCCTTCCCTTCTGTCTGCCTCTGTTCTCGGTATTCAGTGCTGACCCTGAGGACGATCCTGATCCTGATTCGTTTCTCCGAATCTCCTCCCCGATCATCAAGTCCCTCACCCTGTCATACTTCAGCTTAGCGTCTGTGGCGCTAACGGCTGTCACTGTACCGGCCCAACTGTCTGGCAGAGAAGATAGCATTATTAAGGCCCGAATCTCATCTTCAAACTTTATATCCACCGAGTCCAACTGTGAGGTTAGCATGTTGAACTCATTCAAGTGTTGCCTTACCGGTGTTCCCTCCGTCATCCTCAGATTAAACAACCGTCTAATCAGATGAACCTTGTTTGCCGTCGATGGCTTTTGATACATCTCCTCCAAGGTTTTTAGCATCTCCCGTGTAGACTTTGCGCCTGTGGTATGGTAAGCCACTTCCTTGGACAGCGACAGACGCACCGCGCTCATCGCTTTCCTGTCCAATAACTCCCACTCCTCCGCAGACATCTTCTCGGGCTTCTCCTTGAGGGGCTGGTGCAAATCCTTACCGTAAAGATAATCTTCGATTTGCATCTTCCAGAATCCGTAGTCAGTCCCATCGAATCTCTCCACCGAAATCTTTCCGTCGTTCATCGTGAATCCTCCAGGAAACTAACCCGGAGCTCTGATACCAGTTGTTAGGAATTTAACCTAGCCACGATCTTCAGAACGACTAGACAATCGGATAAAGAACACAACAACAAAGAGCAAACAACAAGACAACGATTTGATTACCCAGTTCGTTACGAAGCGTAACTACGTCTGGGGGCGATACCAAGCCAGGATATTTTGCTTTTGATGAATCTTGGAGTTACAATGAACAAATGAAAGGAAAAACTGTTTTAATAGCTTCTTGGACACAAAAGCTGAAAAGTAAGTCCGTCTATTAATCTCGGCCGAGATTAGACCCTGTCTCGGCCGAGATGACTAAGTCGGTGTAAACGTCTCGGCCGAGATCACTCTCTGTCTCGGCCGAGATGTGTCTCCAGGGCAAACCTCTCGTTTTGCCTGCCTTCACGTCTCGGCCGAGATCACTCCTCTGTCTCGGTCGAGATGACTCTCCAGGGCAAACCTCTCGTTTTGCCTGCCTTCACGTCTCGGCCGAGATGACTCGACCACACGTCTCGGTCGAGATCCTTCCCAGTCTCGGCCGAGATTACTTTCCAGCGAGAAACACTTCATTCTCCCTGCTTTTGGCTCCACAACTCAACAATTATGAAGACCATAACAATAACATTTCTATTCTCCGAATTCTACTTGGGCCTTGGGCCTTGGGCCGACTATGAAGACCATAACAATAACATTTCTATTCTCTGAATATGATACTTGGGCCTTGGGCCGAATTAGGAAGACCATAAGAAAATGAACCATAAACCACGGCCCGTCGGATCCGAGTGTGACTTGACGAAGGAGAACGTTCAACATTTTGTCCATTTTTTTAGCTGAAGAAAAGATCACAGTAAGGATGATCTCAATTCTGCAGTGTGATGGAAATGGTAGTTACGTGAATCAGTTTCCACACATTTACCAGATCAGCATTGGACCTGATCGCCATTAATTTCATCAACTCGTGATCTATGACCTCCATATGCAATTTGAATCGAAGAAATTTGATAATCAATTAATTCAAAGGGGAAATGGCGGGAGCATCGTCGGCGCTGTTCCTACTGGACATAAAGGGTAAGATTCTGGTGTGGCGAGACTATCGTGGAGACGTCTCCGCCGTACAAGCTGAACGCTTCTTCACTAAGCTGATCGAGAGAGACGTGAGTTTTCCTTTTGATTTTGTCAATGCTGCTTGAAATAGGATTGGTTATTGTCTAGCTCGCTATCGGTTATATCTGTTAGTGTAATCTGATATTGTTTTGCTAACTACACATTGAACAGCAGCAACTTATGATTTTTTGTCTGACTTCTGATGTTTTAATTGTCAATTGATGTGTTTTTTTCTTCATTTGACAATCTCTTTTGCTTAAATGTACCATATACCTAACATGTTTGTTATTTAAAATGATCTAGGGTGATCCAGAGTCTCAGGATCCTGTTGCGTGTGAGAATGGAGTGACATATATGTTTATCCAACACAACAATATATATCTCATGACTGCGTCTCGACAGAACTGCAATGCTGCTAGCCTTATTCTGTTCCTACACCGAGTAGTTGATGTAAGCGTTATTGGTAATCAACGACACGTGTATTCTGGATATTGTCTATAACCTGGCACACCATTTGATGGAGATGAGATTATATGTTACGATATGCTTTAATCTTGAAATGTGCTAACAGGTCTTTAAACATTACTTCGAAGAGTTAGAAGAGGAGTCACTTAGAGATAATTTTGTTGTTGTGGTATGGGAAATTCACTGCATCTTTCTGTTCTGTATTATATGGATCCAATTTTGACAGAAGAATCTAACAATTTATGCCTGGTATCATCAGTATGAATTACTCGATGAAATTATGGATTTTGGCTACCCACAATTCACCGAAGCAAAGATTCTTAGTGAGTTCATTAAGACTGATGCTTACAAAATGGAAGTGACACAGAGGCCTCCCATGGCTGTCACAAATGCAGTGTCTTGGCGCAGTGAAGGGATACGTTATGGTACGAATGAAGTGAGTTTCTGTTTCTCCGTTCTCTTGTCTCTTTTCTGTTTTAATGTATCAGGGGATATGTTACTTAAACAATAGATGTCATGGGCTTTGTTGGTTGTCCAGGTGTTTCTTGATGTTGTTGAGAGAGTCAATATACTAGTCAATAGTAATGGCCAAATAATTAGGTCAGATGTTATCGGGGCACTGAAGATGCGAACATATTTGAGGTTTGTTATCTTGTCCTTTACTTATTTCCTGAGATATGTCCTTTGACTCTGCAAAAATTGGAAAGTTTTGTTGTTTTATTTTCCAAATATGTACCTGAAACGGAAAGAATGCACGAAGCTTTGTTTCGTAAGGTATTGTCTGTGATATTTAACTATTATGGTATTTGGTTCAAATCAAAACATGAATTTATTGTTTACAATTCCAAAAAACATTCATGAGCACTGAAATCACAGTTCGCCATATAACAAGGATCTTGAATTTCTGGTCAGGTTGAGCGATATGATCTTATATTATCGTCTTGGTACTAGATAGAAGGATATAAATTATGTAGATTATATCAATAATTGCACTGTAATTAATATATTTGAAGTTTAAAGTCACACAGCCTTGTTTTCGTGCAACAGTTTATGTAGTTCTCAATATCAAACATATATGATTGTCCTATCATTGCCTTTCCATAGTAAACTCTAATTTGAACCGAACTCCCTTTCTTTTATATGTTACATATACGTTTCTCTAGTCTTCAATGAATCTACTACCTATTATGCCTTCTTTTTTATTATCATAATCGAACTCAAAACCTGGTCGAAGGAAAGTTTGCTCAAGAATTGCATTTTGTTGCATTTGTAAATTTTGATGTTAGTTTTCCATGGAAATCCATCATGATGCGCTATCAATTGCAGTGGTATGCCTGAGTGCAAGCTTGGACTAAATGATAGAATTTTGCTTGAGGCACAAGGGCGAGCTACTAAGGGAAAAGCCATTGATTTGGACGACATCAAGTTTCATCAGTATGTAACTTAGCTTTCTCATATGATGTACGGCTAATCTTGTAAGCACAAAGGGCTTGTCCAAGTGTAAGATTGTTTAAAATAAAAATATCTGTGATATGTCTCTGAAGAAAATCTATCCTAAAATACAGATATGAATGTTGCATTGACAAGCCTTTCATGCGTTGTGTTTATGGGCTTGCCTTCATGTGTATTGTCTCCATTTCTGGATATTGATCCAGGTGTGTGCGCTTGGCTCGGTTTGAGAATGACAGAACTATATCCTTTATACCTCCGGATGGATGTTTTGATCTCATGACTTACAGGCTCACCACTCAGGTTGGTTTATGTATCGGGATTCAGTCAATAATTTCTTTGGTAGCTTATCTGTACTGAGAATATACCATCTAAAGTGTGTCTCCTGATGCAATATATACAGAACAACAAATTTAGGTTTGAGCCAAAAAAATCTTGTGAATCAAAACTACCACAAAAATTGGATTTTTGTTTCTCTACATCATTTGTCCAACTTCTGGGAAGAGATAACAATTTAAAAACATTAGCTATAATGTCTTTTCGCGAAGTAGGTTATTGGCTTCGAGAATTGAGCTATTGGTTTCATTCAGGTAAAACCTCTAATATGGGTCGAAGCTCAGGTAGAAAGGCACTCTAGGAGCCGCATAGCATTCACGATAAAAGCCAGGAGCCAGTTCAAGGAGCGTAGGTACAGTACTGTATTTTTTGTCGATATTTCTGCATGGCTTCTCTTCATTTTGTACCTATCTGAGCAGCGTGTAATGGATCTCAAATTTATTGTTGTATCTGATTCAAACTTCAGCACTGCAACTAGTGTCGAAATTGAGATACCTGTGCCTCCTGATGCTACCAATCCACAGATTCGTAATTCAATGGGATCTGCTTCTTATGCTCCAGAAAAAGATTCGCTAGTTTGGAAGATAAAGTCATTCCCAGGTGCTAAGGTAGGAGTTGTTACATAATTAAGGCTCCCTAGGTTTTTTCTTGGAAGGCTGGACTACAAATTTTTACGAGCTCGATATTTACGACTCTATTTTTTGGTTTGGTTTCGATTTCAGGAATATATGTTGAAAGCAGAATTTAGGCTTCCCAGTATCATATCAGAGGACGCCGCTCCAGAAAGAAAGGCTCCTATCAGGGTGAAGTTTGAAATACCATATTTCACAGTTTCAGGAATACAGGTGAGATTCTGATGTGTTTTAATTTTCCAGGATCCTGTTTTATTCATTTTTTTGGGTAATGTTATCATCTTGATGCCCTGTTAATAATATGCGTAAACAATTAACGCCGTTATCAACCCTTTGAGCCTTCATAGAGTGCTTGTGAAACATGTATAACCTGTTCATGGAGAGGAAAATAGAGAGACAATTATAGCACAGAAGTTTTGATATTGTTTAAAAACTTTACATTAGTGCTAATAGTTCACATTTTTGTCTCCTTATTGGATGTGTTTCTGCAGTAACTTCATTGTCTCTTTTTATTTAGAATAGAAAACACATAATAATTAAGTAGCTAAAACCTAAGCAAATAAATTTCAAGATGTAGGCTAGAAATAATTGTACATAGAAAAATTACATGCCTTCATATTCCCCTTCCTAAGTTCAACATTAGATGCGTATGACTTTATTCAAGGCGATTAACTTTAATGCTATACTTGGTGTCCTGTTTATTCGCCTCAAGTTTTTCACTACCTGTCTATATATCGTAAGACTGAGAGAAGCACAAATTCAGAATGTTAATGCTCATTTGCGATAATCGTATTTCGTTTCTCCATCAATTTTCCTATTTCCACCTAACTCAATGAGATGTTATCAGAGCCTCTATTTTAATGCTCTTGATAATGAATGATAACTCTTACTATTGTGATTGAAACTTGCTTTTTGTAGATCCGTTACTTAAAAATTATCGAAAAAAGTGGGTATCATGCTCTCCCTTGGGTGAGATATATAACAGTAGCTGGTGAATATGAGCTGCGGCTAATTTGATTGCGCTGCTTCTGCGAATGAAAGTATCACGGGTCTCATTCGTCCTTCTTGAAGATGTGAATGTAGAGCAAATCATCTATCGTAGACAGGTCTATTAGATGTTACACCTGGAGGAATTCACCATGTGTAACATCTACCTTTTATTTACACGTAGTCACGCGTACAATACAAATGGGTGTGTGTAAATTAATGGTCGATGCTACACAAGGTGCACGTAGCATCAACTCCACCCATATACAAGTGCTCTATCTTCCCGTGGCTGTTTATATCAGAGTTTGTTATAGTTATTGATAAATATGCTCCTTTGTGTATCTTTTTTTCCTTCCTTTCTTTTTTATTTCCCTTTTTAATAAATGAAAACGCAAGTTTTCGTTTGAATCAAATATTTTCCATGTTTTTAAAGCCGAGATAGAAATGCCAGTCAGTTGGTATGTGTACTTATTTGGAGTGTTTCAGAAGTCGCTAGACTAGTTGGTCCTTTGGGCCTAGACAGGGCTGAGTGAGGGATAAGTGTGTTTACGTTAGCTAAAAATATAGATGGACAATAGAGGTAGCATCTCATCAAGGATTAGTCGGAGATTTTTGTAACATAACTTATTTAATAGATCTTCATCAAGACATTGGCTATCTGAGAAGAAACCGCAGCATTTTGGAAAGGTTCTCTGAGCTTTAAAACTTTCTTATAATACATATTAATTGGTAGTAATTATTTTATAGAAGGCAAATCATATAAATATATGAAGTATAAATACATACCAAAGTGAAGTCATTTAGATTCATGTTTGTTATGGATCTAGTGAAGTTTGGAAAATAAAATTTTAGATCTAATATTATTTTTGGATAGATGTAGTAAAATTAATAAGATATTGTTAAATTGTAATTAAAAATTAATCAAAACGTATTAAATTTTTCTTAAAAATAACTAATAACATTTGAATTAGATTGTCATATGATCCTTCCGAACGAAAAAATTTATAAACAAACATATTCATAATAGTTGAGAGGCTGGATGATCCCCCTAGCCACTCCCCTAGTCTTTGACCGTATAGTATAAGATCTAATCTATACATAATTTCTTTTGCAAAGTAAGCGGGTGTTTACAATTGATTCAAATTGATTATTGTATAAAAGTGAAAAGTATGTCGCAGTGTGAAGTAATTTGACTGAACTAAAAAAGTTAAAGGTGTTGGCAAGATAGTCACTTTTGATAATTTATGTTTAAAAATCTCAAGAATCAACTTCAATTAGTTTGAAGTAGCAAACTAAGAGCTTCCAAAAATCAGCTTAAAAGCGATCAACATCTCACTTTTAAGCACTTAATAATCAGAGTTTGTTTAAAATAAAAGTGATTTCAAGTGCACAAAAGCACTTGTAAAAAGAAAAAAATTAAGAACCATAGAAAATTATCAAAATTTATTTTTATACCATAGATAATTCACACTAATAATATAAATTGTCTTGCAAACACCACCAAACTACTTATTTAAAGTCTCAACAAACCTTAACATAGTTCATAATTAAGACAATATCTTCTTCACCACATGTGCAATGCCATGGGTTTCAAAGTTGTCTATGAACCTAAATACTTCAAATTACTTCTGATAATGATGAGGAGCAACTTCTGTGATAGTGAGCAGCCTCTGCAAAAAGACATCAAACTCCTCATCCCTACTCACCATGCTTACCCTAACATACTCCGCGCCACACCCGAATCGCGTACCACCTCGCGTTGCAATCTTGTGCTCTCTTAACATCTTCTCAAGATCGACGTCCTCTTTGCATTTCAACCAGGCGAAAGCTGATCAAATCGAACCATGAATGCATGAAATGAATGTTTAAATAGAGGGTTTTTAATGGAAAAAGAGATTCTAAGTGATGATATTATGCCAATATGTAGGTTTTCTAAGGGTTTTCTTCTCAGTTGAGATCGTTTTCACTACACAATATAATATTCCTATTGGTATGATATAATACGTTTGTTTATGGACAGAGGGGTGCGTAAAAAATCTGCCAGTGAGAATTTTAGTTTTCAAATTTATATTTAATGTTTGTTTTCTTTTTTAATAAAATAAATATTAAAACATATAACAAGTTAGACAAACTAATATAATTATTAAAATTAGATTGGTTCATCCCAGTCCGAACGGGCCAATCCATGAAACAAAGATATATTGTTTGCTTTGCAGACCACTTTTGTATTTTCCTTTTCTCTTTTCGTTTCCAAAAAAGAAAAAGAAAAAAAAAATGATAACCTACTTAACGGAGAAACATGTCCGTCCAAATATATTTATAGGTCTATTTATTTTTTGCGCTTAAATGTAACTACTTTTATGACAACATGTTGTCACAAAGATCTCCTTCATATGACTTAAAATCTTCAATAACGACATTTTGTCGTCGCTAAAGATCGTTAGATCATATGTCGGAAATTGAATCTTGCGCGGAGAATCCACACAGAGTTATGACATAAAGCGCAACGGTTATATAGTCGCTTAAGAATCCTGACCACTTAATTGGCAACCCTTAAACGAAGTTACACCATTAACTAATAAAAACTTGTATATGGCGATCACAAGAATCTTATTCTATTTGACAGGTCAACTTAAATAAAAAAAAAAAATGAGTAAATAGAGCTCCGCCTTCTTTTCCTTAATTTGGGTAAATTAGACTCCGCCAAACAAAATGAAGTTTGTGTGACAGCCACACTCAAGACTTACATTAGTTACACATATATGTGTGTAGATAAAAAATGAATATCACACATAATGTACTTTTCCAGGTATAGCATTAAGTAGGTCCATTTAAAGTGTGCCAAATAAGTGGTAGGTGACATTTTGGACTTTATATCAAACCTCAACTGTCACCATATATATTTATATATATGTAGACATAAGTATAATAAATAAATATTTATTACCAGGATAGGTATCAGTAACGCCTCCCTTGAAGTTGCAATACTTCTCCGGAAAATTGGGAACTTCAAAGAGTCCATTTTTGTCTGCAGTTTCTCTCAATCTCTTCCACCTATCAGCCATGGCAACACGGCTGCAGTCGAAGAAATTCTCCAAATTAACAGGCTCGATTTTTCGACAACTAGCAGAAATCGTCTCCAAGATAGTAGCAGCTCGAAGCTGGGCTTCTTTGGACACCCCAATCGTATTAACCTCGATGAACTTCACCATCTTTTTAGCTACATTTATGTCTCTAACAAGAGCCCATCTTTGCAACGACAAGAAATTAATCAGTACATTAAGATCAGGACTAATAAAGTAGTGTTCGTAAAAGCTTTTTTAAAGCAGTTATGTGCTTTTAGCTTAAAAAAAATCAATTTGGAGTATTTGTAAAGGTGTTTTTCCAATATCTCTAAATTTAGATGGCGTTTGCAAAGATATGACCTTAAAATCACTTCTAGAATGGAAAAGCGATTCTTATAGTGTTGTGAAACTATAAATTTTGATTTTAAGAATCACTTATAATCAACTTTTGAGACGCTTCTCCTACTAATTACTCTAAACTGATTCTAGGTATTTTAACTATTTTAAACCCGAACCCGAAGTTCACAATCACTTTTTAGAATGGAAAAGTGATTCTTAATGTATTTGAAAACTCTAACTTTTGATTTTAAGAATCAATGAGACTAATTGGCCAACCTTGGCCGGACACGGAGACTAAGAAAAAACAGATTTTGTGGAATATTTGACTTTTTCAAAGATGGAGATTAAGAGTGGAGATTTTTTAGGGTGGGGATTGTGAGAGAAATTTGTCATTTATGGACTAGACCAATTAAGTTGGGACAAACAAAAACGGAAAGTAGGCCAATTAGACCGGGACGGAGGGAGTATAAACTTATTCTAGGTATTTTTAGCTATTTCAAACCCTAAATTTTGGTTTTACAAATCAACTAGAATCAACTTTTTATAAGCTCCTCCTACCTATTTTAAAACGATTCTAAATATCTCAGTTACATTAAACCCTAAATTCTGATTCTAAAAATTCAGTTAAATCACATTATTTCCAAAAATTATTTACTTCTATTTTCTCTAAAAAGTTAATTCAAACCACTTTTCTAAAATCATAATCTTTCCAAACACCTCTTAGCTCCAAAACCAAAATCATTCGCAAACACAGCCTAAAAAGGACCAAAATCGAGCACGTACCCGATTCTTGATCCAGCGTGGCCAGTTGATTTGGAGACAGTAAACAACATGATATCATGATCAAGAGGAGCAGTAATGGCAGTGTATTGTGGCCAATAGTAGGCAAGATCATGAATCACCATGGCTTTTGCTCCATTAACAACAGCTTCTCTAATGGATCCACAAGGGTTGTTTGGTGAAGTTACTATCTCCACATACGGCCCCTTTTTGTCGTAGCCGTACGCGTCGCCGGCCCATTTAAAAAGACCTGACCGGAGAAGGTCCACTACCTCCGTGTACGTCTACAAACAATTAGCAGAACAACGTCAAGAAGAAGTACGTCGTTTTGATCCAATCTATAAAATTCAAAATTAAATTGTGGTCTCAAACAACTATGGTAGATTAGTGAGTGGATATGATTATTCAAATTGTTTTATTTTCAAAAACTATTATATATATTTATATATGTTAGTTTGTAAATGTTACACTACCTTCGTCCCACATAAATAGTCATCTTTCCCTTTTCTAATGTCTAGAAAAATAATAATATAACCCTACATTCATTAAAATTACTATACACTTATCATCCTTTAATTCACCATTTTTCTTTATTTCACCATTTTTTATAATAATAAACAGTGTATTAAATGAATTTTTAACTTGTGTGGAATTTGAATATTTCTGTTTAAAAAAAGTAATATTACAACTAACCACACATATATATATTCTTAAGAAATCATTTGAACACAATTTTGGATATATAGGATTCGATTCTCAATATATAGAACCCCCCTCCCCCCCACCACAACACATATATATATATGAGATTATTAATTTAAAAGAATATATAATATTGCATTGCACGCACACATGTATTTTAAAAAATGATTTTAACATAATAAAAGATGAAAAATAAATAATTGCTCAAGCTAAAGAACCCATAATTTGAGACAAGATTCTCTATTCCAAAAACGTGTAAATAGGCTCACCGAGTAGTAAGGAGCAGCCGCAACAACATCGACCGGGTTCGGCTGGTTTAGCGGCTCACAAAGGGCGTATAGCGCGGCTTGAATGAGCTGGCTAGACCCTGTTCCCACAACAATGTGATGATCTTCAACAATGGCGTTGCCCACCAAATTGTGAAGATTCTTTATTTCTTCCTCCAATTTTGGCTCCAAAAACCAGCACAGATTCTTCTTGTTCGCAAAATAACTAAGAGATTGGGAAATCGAAATCGTTGTATTGTAGTTTTCGCCGAGTTTTTTCCAGTACGATTCGTACATTGTTGGATCCCCGCTGCCCACATTCAAAAAGATTGGTTCAGAAAAAACAGGATGTTTGCAATGAATTGTGCTCTTCGAGAAGTGATTTGATATATAGTGGTTATGGTGAAAATTGTTCAATAATACGTGAGTAGTGTTGATGAAAAATTGGAAAATTGCAATAAGTGTGTAGTGAAGTATTTGTTGAAAAATGATTTTGAATTAAAAAAAAAAAAAAAATATATATATATATATATAATTAGTTAAAAATAAAATTTTCCTAAATTATAGCTACTTGTAAGAAACATAATTTCCTTAATCAAAATACTTTTGAGTAAGCTTTCTTAAATGCTTATCAATTTTTGGCTTGGAACAGATTGTTTTGGAGCGTCTGCAAATACAACTTTAACATAAAAGCAAGTGATTTCAGGTCAGAAACTGCAAACTGAAATTTGATGCATTTTCTCTAATTTTAATTGAAAAAATAATTTTTTCCTCAAACACCAACAATTTCTGGCAAAAAAAATTTCTCTACGATCTCTGGCTTCACTCCCTTTTTGAAAAGTAAAAGCAATTGCACACCCTATAAGAGGGTGTTTGTATTTGATTATGCATGATTTAAAAAAGTGATTCAAATTGTTTATTACAGAAAAATCAAATATAGGTAGTTTTTTAGAATAGAACAAGTTTGGACTAAATTTAAGAAGTTATAAGTATTTGCAGAATAATTTTTTTAGTCAATTTATGTTTAAAAAACTCGAGAATCACTTTTAATCAATGTAAATTAGCCAACTAGTAATTTTTAAAAATCAGCTTAAAAGTAATTAATTCAAGAAATCACTTTTAAACATTTACAAACACTTAACAATCACTTCTTTTTAAAATAAAAGTTATTTGAAGGGCAAAAAATACATGCACACACACAGACAACAGATCTAGAGAGAAAGTGAGTGTTAAATCATACTGATCGAGATTGATAAGCATGGCTTCAGGCTGAACAATGGCTTCAGTGGAACCATTAGCTGAAGCCGCTACAGCTAAAGCCGTTAAGCCGTCAGCTAAAGCCGCTACAGTTGAAGTCGTTGAGCCGTCAGCTGAAGCCGCTGAGCTTCCTACCACAGGCTTTGCAGACATTGTTGGATCTCCGCTGCCCACACTGAAAAGATTAATTAAGAAAAAAAGGTTAATTAGATGCTACGCATGAAAGAGTGCATCCAAATTTAATTTACACATACACATGGATATGTGATACATCAATAGTCGATGCTATACAAGTGTACTGCTTCAAGTGTAGCATCCATACTACTAGGAAAAGACTATATATATGTATATATATAATTAAGCTACGATTCTAATAATTTTAATTGATTGTGCTTTAAAAGATGTGATTCAAATTAATTATCGCAGATAATCAAAAGTAGATAGTGTATAAGAATGAAGTAATGTTGAATAAAATTTAAGGAGCTAAATTGTTTGCAAAAAGACATTTTTTTGATAATTTATGTTTAGAAAAACTCATAAATCACTCTTAATCAGTTTGAAGCAGCCAACTAACTGCTTTTGAAAATCAACTTTAATGTGATTCGTTTTTAGGGGGTGTTTGCAAATATTCCTTGTTTTAAAAATGACTTAAACTAATTTTTATGAAAAATCAAACTGAATAGTATTTTGAAATAAAGTCGGAAAATTTCCATGTATTTATTTTAAAGAAAAAGTAACTTAATTTGATTTTTGTGAAAAATTAAAATTGGATAGTGTTTGAAGATAAAATAAAATTCCATGTACTTAAAAAAGAAACCTACCATCTTCAGATCTACTAGAAGTATGGAGATTTCCAACTTTACAGAAAAAATATAAAATTGATGCAAAAGTGATTTTCCAAAATTGTTTTTGCCCCCCTAAACATTTACAAACATTAACAATCACTTTTATTTAAAATAAAAGTGATTTCAAGAGAAAAAACCAACATGCAGACACACAAACAACAGATCTAGAGAGAGGTGAAACTCTAAAAAAAATTCCAAAAAAACACACACACACACAAACATCACACTACATAACCCACACATGAAAATTAAACCCTTCAAGAATGGGAAACAAACTCAAAAACACACACAAACACACACCAGAGAGAGAGAGTGTGTGTAAAATCATACTGATCAAGACTGATAACCATGGCTTCAAGCTGAAGAAGGGTTTCAGCAGCAGCCAAAGCTGAAGCCATTGAGCCGTCGGCCGAAGCCGGCGAGCTTCCAGCCACAAGCTTTGCATCTGAAGCAGCAGACATTGTTTTTTTTTTTTTTTTTTTGTTCTAAAAAAAAAAAGTTATTTCACAAATTTCTGAAAGGATTCTTTCTTAGCTGTGAGTGTAGATAAAACCTAGGACACTGTTGTAGGGATGTTGGCCTCCATATTTATAGGCAATTTTAAGGATTTTTTTTTTTTTTTTTTTTTTGTGTTAGGTAGTATTTAATACGTTGAGATTCTTCAATACGCTGAAACCTATGCAACATCTCCTACTACAATTGTACTAATACATGACACATTTTATGATGTTACATCTAGGCAATATCACTACAACGAAAAAGTCTTTTGTAACACATTATTTATACGAAAATTGTTGTCCTAATAATGAGTTTATTTGATGAGAAATACTCTATGGTTGTGTTTGGATTAAGGGGTTTGAAATGCATGGTTTATAATCAATCGAACACATGTACCATGTGGTGGTTATGTTGGCATGTTAGTGGACTGCAGTTTCATATATATAGAGTATCTCGTCTGTACAGAGACTAGAGATTAGTGACGACATGTTGTCTCTAATAAAAGCTGTTGAAAATTCTTATTTTTTGAGATAACTTTTGGTTATCAAAAGACTTATTTCTTGGTAAAGAACACATTATCAATAATTACGTATTACGTTCTTATTCGTAGTTGAGGATGTTGTATTAAATGTAATAGAAAATCGAATTGCTGAAATTGAGACTTCAAACTGTATCTGGTCTATTTTCTATATAAAATACAAATTCAAACTGAAATAGACTCCAAAATGTTTGCAAATGGAAAAAAGTGCTTATTTATAAGAAGATTTCCAATTTTCCCTTGTTGGAAGAGTTATTAAACTAATTATGCCACAATTCATAGTTAGACACTATTATGATTTAATATATGTTTTTAGGTAAGTACTATTAATAAAGAGAAATCTTAAGAGTTCTAAAGTGTTAATGCATCTGGTAAACTACATATATTACATTAATTATTCTTTTCTAAATTAATCATGAATTGGAGGAGAAAAAATTTAACTCGTCCCATAATTTTTTACTTTTACGTAATTAGTCCCGTAATTTTCAAATTTTTTAATTTAGTCCCTAGATAAACAATTACTCAATTGAAGGTACAATTTTGGCCGAAAAACGTCACATGGCCGGCACGTAACACTTATTTTTGGGGAAATCCGGAGAATTGCTTTTTCTCCTTCAAGTTTTTTTGGCGAAGTGTTTTCAACAATCGGGAATAGACTCTTAAGCGCGATATCAATTTAGGCATAAATGGTCTTACGTGGATATGCATTTCAGACGTGTAATTTTTTTTTAATATTTTTTGTCAAAATTGGTGCCAACTAGTAGAAAGAGTGTTACGTCATGTTAGTCACCCGTTTTCCCAAATTTGAGCGGTCGCGTGTTCCTTACGCTTGTTTGTCAGTCAAAATTGATCTTAAATTGAGCAATTTTTCAACCTATTGGACTAAATTAAAAAAACTGAAAATTACAAGACCAAATTGCATAAAAATAATTATGGAGCGAATTGTAATTTTTTTCCCTGAAGTGGATAAGACAAGGAAAAAGTAATACTATATGGAAAAAAGAAATTATGTTTCAGAAATTATGGGACGAGTGGTAATGTTTTCCCTGAATTGGATAAGACCAAGAAAGATTAATATTGTACATAAAAAAAAAAATATTATGTTTAGGAAAAACAAAAGGTTTCTATGAACCAGTTCGATCCTCTATCACACTACTTAATTCATCTTCTATTATATTATTTTTAATACACGACACGTATTAATTAGTGATATCATCCAATATATATGGCGTTTGTTAAACGTTTTAAAACACACAAATGTAAATTGTGATGATAAGCAAATGTTAAAAACGCTGAAATGTAAAAATTGTAAAAGTTATTCAACAAGGAGTTGGACTTTCATGCGGTGCCAATCTGTTTGGACTGTGCAATTTTTTTCCCAACATGTAGCTCTGTGTAACAAAAAACAAAAATTACACTTGAGACGTCACATGACCTCCGAAATTCATTTTTCCGGCAAAGTTGTTGAGTTGGCAGCTAATGTTGTGTTTATGACCCTTTTTAGAAGAAAAAGATACCACAACACTCTCAATTTGAAATAAACTAATTGAAAAAAAATGTTAAAACAAACATTAAATTAGAATATACATTCTGAAACCCTAGCATAGTTCATCACAAAGACAATATATTTATTCACTATATGTACAATGCCATAGGTTTCAAAGTTGTCTATGAACCTAAATAGTTAAAACTACTTTTGTGATAGTGAGCAACCTCTGCAAGAAGACATCAAACTCCTCTTCCCTACTCACCATGCTTACCCTAACATACTCCGCGCCACACCCGAAATGCGTCCCACTTCGCGTTGCAATCTTGTGATCTCTTAACATCTTCTCAAGATCGATGTCCTCTTTGCATTTCAACCAGGCGAAAGCTAATCAAATCGAACCATGAATGTATGAAGCAAATGTTTAAATCGAGTGTTTTTTCATGAAAATGAGATTTTATGTGATAATGTGATGTAGATAATGTTTATTTCAGATAAACGTGGTAAACTTTATAATATTCTCAAATTATGTTTAAAAACTGATCAAAATGTATTAACAAGTTGGGGAATAGCTAATATAATTATTAGAATTGAATTGGTCCATCCCTGTCTGGACGGGCCAATCCATAGCTTTGCATTTGACTCTAGCGACTTTTTTCTTTTCATTTTCTTTTAGATTCCGAAAAGTTAAAAAAAAAGTAATATACTACTTAATGGAGAAACACGTCCGTCCTAAAATATTTATAGCTCCAAAATTTCAGGGTTCCTAACGGAATGTAACTACTCTTATGGAGACATGTTGTCTCAAAGATCTACCTACATGACTTCGAATCTTCAGTAACGATATTTTATCATTACCAAAAACCGTTACATCATGTCAGAAATCGAATCTTGTATGGAGAATCCATGTCAAGTTATGATTTAAAGCCCAACGGTTATATAGTTGCTTAAGAATCCTGACCATTCTTTTGATGATCCTTAAATGGACTAACATCATTAATTGCACACACATCGATGTATATCTGCGTGAATTGTGTGTGAATTACGTGTAAATCAAATATGAATATCACACATAATGCACTTTTTTAGGTTTAGCATCCAGTGGACTGGTATTTAAGACGTGCCAAAATATGGGAGCATAAATGTAAGACCCTCCTTAGATACTGCGCAACTTTTGCAAATTTCTCTATACTTATAAATATGTAGACATTTACATAATAAATAAACATTAATTACCAGGATAGGTATCAGTAATGTCTCCCTTGAACTTGCAATACTTCATAGGAAAATTGGGAACATGAAAGAGCCCATTTTTGTTTACAGTTTCTCTCAATTTCTTCCACCTCTCTGCCATGGCAACCCGGCTGTATTCGAAGAAATTCTCCAAGCTAACAGGCTCGGTTTTTCGACAACTAGCAGAAATCGTCTCCAAGATAGTAGCAGCACGGAGCTGGGCTTCTTTGGACACCCCAATCGTGTTAACCTCGATGAACTTCACCATCTTCTTAGCTACATTTATGTCTCTAACAAGAGCCCATCTTTGCAACGACAAGAAATTAATCAGTATATTAGGTCAAAAATCATTTTTGGTCTCATAAGTATTGCTTTTTCGATTTTAGTCTCATAAATATTGTCTTTTCAATTTAGTCCCGTAAATGCTTAAATTGTCCAATTTAAGGACAATTTTCGCCCAAAAATATCAAATCGGCTGGAAATACTCACGTGCAAGTCATGTGATCCTAATAATTAGTAAAATTCGACGACTCGTAGTAATGTGAAAAAAATTAGTTGAGTTGGACTTGTTTCTCTGTCAAATTTAAATTCAACATAAAATTATTTCTCATATTACATGAACTCAATTAAATATTAAACATTATTTTTTAGATAAAAAATCGTCCTCTATTTTATCTAATGTTTAATATTTAATAGGGTTAGTGTAATATGGTTTTATAAGTAATTTTATTTTTCTCTAATGACATGAATTTAATTTTGACAGAAAAAATTCAACTCGGATAATTTCGCCGCATCAGTACAAGTCACCGGATTTTACAAATTATTTGGGTCATTGACTATTTCCAGCCGATTTGATAAAATTGTCCTTAAATTGAACAATTTTGGCATTTGCGTGACTAAATTAAAAAAACAAATACTTATGAAACTAAAATCGAAAAAACAAATATTTACGGGACAAAAAAATTATTTTTGGCCTATTCTATTAAGACCAGGACTAATAAAGCAGTGTTTACAAGTTTTTTTAAATTAGTTAGGTGCTTTTAGTTTAAAAGAATCAAGTTTGACTATTTGTAAATCATTTTTATCTATTCTAAGCAGAAGCCTGATGGGTGCTTTTTCACAATTCCTAAATTTAGAGGGCATTTGCAATCTAAATAAATGAAGTTAAAATCACTTCTAGAATGAAAAAGTGATTCTTAAATTGTTCGGAAATTATAAATTTTGATTTTAAGAATCAATTAGAATCGGCTTTTGAGAAGCTTCTCCTACTTACTTTAAACTCATTCTAGGCATTTCAACTATTTTAAACCATAATTCTGATTTTAAAATCACCTCTTACAATGCAAAATTGGTTCTTAAAGTATTTAGAGACTCTAAATTTTGATTTTAATAATCAATTAGAATCAGCTTTTGAGAAGCTCCCCTACCAACTTTTATAGTGATTCTAGTTATTTCAACTATTTTAAATCCTAAATTCTGATTTTAAAATCCACATTTTAGAATGAAAAAGTGATTCTTAATGTATTCGGAAACTCTAAATTTCAATTTCAAGAATCAACTCGAATCAGCTTTTGAGAAGCTCCTCCTACATACTTTAAACTTATTTTAGATATTTCACGGTTTTCACCTATTTCAAACTCCAAATTCTGATTTAAACTTAATTTATGATTTTCCTTCAAAAATTAATTTAAATCACTTCTTTAAAGCAAACGCCCTCGTAATTGCTTCTCCAAAACCAAAATCATTCACAAACACAACCTAAAAACGACCAAAATCAAGCACGTACCCGATTCTCGATCCAGCATGGCCAGTGCATTTGGAGACAGTAAACAACATAATATCATGATCAAGAGGAGTATTAATGGCAGTGTATTGTGGCCAATAGTAGGCAAGATCATGAATCACCATGGCTTTAGCTCCATTAACAACAGCTTCTCTAATGGATCCACAAGGGTTGTTTGGTGAAGTTACTATCTCCACATACGGCCCGTTTTTGTCGTAGCCGTACGCGTCGCCGGCCCATTTAAAAAGACCCGACCGGAGAATGTCCACTACCTCCATGTACGTCTGCAAACAATTAGCATAACAATATTAGGAAGAAGTATGTCGTTTTGATCCAATCTTAAAATTCAATTTATAAATTGTCAGTCTCAGAACAATTTTTGTAATGTGACTAAGCAAAACATGTGTGGGTATGATTATTCAAATTGTTTTTTTAGATATTATATATTATACTTCCACCGTTTTAAAATAAGTATCTTTTTATTCTTTTTAAAAGAAAATTAAGAATTGGTAAAAATGGAAAGTATATTCATACAAAATCTATTTAATTGTGTATGGTTTGTGTAATAAGAAATAAAATTAAGTAGGTTGTTTAGTGTAATATATATTGAAAGAATTGTAATTTATTTATTTTTGATAAAACGACACTTATTGTGATATTTCTCAAAGTCTCCAACACGACACTTATTTTGAAAAGAAGAAAGTACATATTTATGTTAGTTTGTAAATGTTATACTCCTTTCGTCTTACATTAATAGTCACCTTTTCGTTTTTGAATTTCTATAAAGAGATAGTCTCAGTTTTAAGATATACTATTATTTCTTTTCCAAATAATATAACCATAATATATGTTCATTAAAATTACTATTTATAACTACCATCCTTTGACTTACCATATTAGATAAGGATATAATGTAATCAAATAAATTCTTAATTCGTATGAAATTTCAATTATCTATTTTAGAATTAGAAAAAATAATATTACACTCTACCACACGCACACATATTCTTAAAAAATCATTTTAACATCATTTTGGGTAAATGATTCAATTCTCAATATGTAAATCCACACACACACACGAGATTATTAATTAAAACAGGAGAAGTTAACACACACATATATATGTACACATACATTAAGAAAATATTTCAACATAATAAAAAATGAAAGCTAATACTTTTAAAAGAAATAAGTAATTCCATTTAAATATCTTAAGCTAAACCCACAAATCAGATAAGATCGTCTATTTCAAAAAATGTGAAATAGATGTAAAACGGAAAACAGGCTCACCGAGTAGTAGGGAGCAGCTGCAACGACGTGGACCGGGTTCGGCTGGTTTAGCGGCTCACAAAGGGCGTATAACGCGGCTTGAATGAGCTGGCTAGAACCTGTTCCCACAACAATGTGATGATCTTCAACAATGGCGTTGCCCACCAAATTGTGAAGATTCTTTATTTCTTCCTCCAATTTTGGCTCCAAAAACCAGCACAGATTCTTCTTGTTCGCGAAATAACTCAGAGATTGGGAAATCAAAATCGTTGTTTTGTAGTTTTCGCCGAGTTTTTTCCAGTATGATTCGTACATTATAGGATCCCCGCTGCCCACATTCAAAAAGATTGGTTCAGAACTACAGAGGATCCGTGTTCAAAACGGAGGTATTTACAAAAAATTGTACTTTTTGAGAAGTGATTAAAGGGATTATGGTGAAATTGATTTATTTTACCTTAATTGTATTTTATGAAAAATATTTGAGTAATTGCAATAAGTGGGTAATGATATTTTTGTTGAAAAAGTAAATTTGAAATTTAAAATATATATAATTAATTAATCAGTTGAAGGCGGACTTTCCCTAATTTGTGTTCAAGCTACTTGTAAGAAGCAGAATCTCCTTATTCAAAACATTTTGTGGAAGTTTTCTCAAGCGCTTATTAGCTTTTAACTTGGAAAAGTCATTTAAGTGTTTGAAAATACAATTTTAGTTTTAAAAAAGTGATTCCAAGCTAAGCTGGAATTTAATGTTTTTTCTCTAAATTTAATTTGAAAATTATTTTTTCGTCAAATACTGTTCCTTACACAAGTTTTTTTTTCTAAAAGTCACTCACTTTTTCAAAAGTAAAAACAATTAATTACAAACATTCTCTCTAAGAGGGTGCTTGCAATATATTGTGCCTGCCTTAAAAGTAGTGATTCAAATTTATTATTTTAAAAAAAAATTAAAAGTAAGTAGTGTTCGAGAAATAAATGGTTTTTGGATAAAATTAAAAAGTTAAAGCATTTGCAAAATGATCATTTTTTTCTTTTGGAGATTTAAATTGAAAATAGTTAGATATCACTTTTAATCATTTTGAAGCACCCAACTAGCTATCAACTTCTAAAATTCAGCTTAAAATTGATTCAAGAAATCACTTCTAAACATTTACAAACAATTAAAAAGCACTGTTATTTAAAATAAAAGTCATTTCAAGGGCAAAAAATACATGCAAACACACACAAATGTGTGAAAAGCCTTAAAAAATTGGTAACAAAAAAAAAACACACACACACACAAAGAGAGAGGGGGAGAAGATGAATGTTGAATCATACTGTTCAAGATGGATAAGCATGGGTTCGGTGGAGCCATTAGCTGAAGTCGTTGAGCCGTCAGCTGAAGCCGGTAAGCTTCCAGCCACAAGCTTTGCATCTGAAGCAGATATTCTTGGATTCCTGATGTCCACGATAAAAATATCACTAATTAACACATGACATGCAGTAAATATAATGGAATACTAGATGAAACACAAATTGGAATCGAAAATTTAATCTGGATAACAAACTCAAAAACACACACAAACACACACCAGAGAGAAAGATGAATGTTAAATCATACTGATCAAGATTGATAGCCACAAGCTTTGCATCTGAAGCACACATTCTTAATTTTTTTTTTTTAGTAAAAAAATTAATTCTTAATTCTGAGAGGATACTTTCTTTCATGTCAGTGTATAATAAAACCTAAGACACTGTTGTAGGGATGTTGGCCTCCATATTTATAGACAATATTAAGGATTATTTATTTATTTATATTCCTTTTTTTGTGTTAGACTTAGGTATTAATTAATACCTTTGAGATTTTTCAATTAATGCGATCAAATTGTGCAACATCTCGTATTACAATTATATCGATACATGACATATTTATATGTTACATAAGTAATACCATTACAATGAAAAAAATCTCTGATATGACATAGTATTTGATATCCCTAATAATGAGTTATGTGTATTTAAATATCATTTTTAGACTACTTATAGATACAATTATTTGTAGAAAATATTTAAGATACATTTGAGTCCGCTATCTCAAATATATTTTAAAGAGCATTGAGTGCTCTATTTAGATATGATATTTTAAAATAACCACCGTATACCATGTGTACCAATTAATGAAGTCATCGTATACATGTAATGTGTGGTGGTTATGTTTGGTATCGGATGGAACACATTTGGTATAAAGTATCTCATCAGTACGGGACTACTAATTAGTGATTACACATTGTCTCTAATAATTTAATAATTAAAAATTCTTATTAGTTACAATATTTTTTATTGTGTCAAAAGATTATTTTTCTATATTTTGCTAAAGTTAAAATATAAGATGCTACACAAAATAGAATAATGAAATATACCCATTAATTTACTGTTCCGAAAACTAGGAGATAAAAAGTGAGATAGAAAATTTTGTATTTTATTTTAATTAACATTGTATCAAATGTAGTAGAAAATTGAAATTATGGAAAAAAAAAGGGTTCAAATTGTATCTGGTCCTTTTTCCATATAATATACAAATGAGGTTTCAAACTGTTATTGGTAAACGGAAAGAAGTGCTTATTTATTAGAATATTTCCAATTTTCCCTTGTTGGAAGAGCTATTAAACTAATTATGCCACAATTCCATAATTAGACGCTATAATAATTTTATACTCCCTCCATCCCGTTTAATTTTACACATTTTTCGTTTCGATCCGTCCCATTTAATTTTGTACACCCTTAAAAAAAATTCACTTACAATCTTCACCCGCAAATTCTTCATCTTCAATCTTCATCTTTGAAAAAGTCAAAAAAAAATAAAATAATTTTTTCTTAATATATGTGCCCGTTGCTACGTGCAAAATTGAGCGGGACGGAGGGAGTATATGTTTTTAGGTAACTATTATTTAGAAAAATAATTTTAGAGTTCTAAAGTATTAATGCATCCGGTGAAATGCATATATTACATTCATTATTATTTTTTGAATTAATCATGAATTGGATAAGACCTGGAAAAATTAGTACTGTGGATAAGAAAGAGATTTTTTTCCTTTTTTGGGAAATAGATAAGAAAGAAATTAATGTTAAAACATACAAATGTAAAGGTGATTGCATAGGCTACACAAGGGCAAGATGGTACTCCCTCCATCCCGATCTAACTTGTCTACTTTGATCGAGCATGGAGGTTAAGAAAAAGAAAATTTTGTGGAATCTTTGACTCTTTAAAGGTGAAGATTGATGGTGGAGATTTTGAGAGTGGAAATTGTGAGAAAAAATTATCATTTATGGGTTGGCAAGGTAAGTTGGGACAAACCGAAAAGGAAAGTAGGCAAGTTAGAGCGAAACAGAGGTAGTATTATTTACGATAATGAGTCTCGGTTTCAATGTGGCTGGCCACAATTTTTTCTTAAGAATATTAATTTTCAAGTTGAGGGATGTATTTAGAAATATTAATTTAAATAATTTGTAAATATAATTTTTAAAATTTTGACATTAAAAATAGATTAAAGGTAAAAATTAGAAAAAAAAATGAAAAGAAAATATATTTTTTCTAAGAATTTTCCTTCATAACACTAATTTTATTTAAAGGCTAATCGCAAGAGAAAAATTATGGCTATAACAAAGAGAAAATATGGCCATGGCCACAATGTGACCGAATAGCAACTCTATTATTTAATACCTAAGTTACGAAATATCATCAATGGGAAAATTTTAAAAATTGCTCATCAACTAGGGTGTGGACATCATGCTTAGCTTGTTGGACTCTGCAATTTTTGCACAACCCGTGTCACTATTACTCAATTTGTACCCTTATTCCGCAAGAAAAAGGTAAAAATTGTACGTGAAACGTTACATGACCTCGAAAATTTAATCTTTCAATTCGGAAAAGTTGTTGAGCTCGCAGCTGATCATTTTTAGAAGAAAATGGTGACACATCACTCTTAATTTAAAATAAATTCATTGAACAAATGTTAAAATATTACACATTATGAAAAATAAATAAAAAGATGTGAGAATTAAATCATCTATGTATTTATGAGAACCATAGTTTCTTTAAATTAAAATCTTATCTGAATTAATCATGAATTGGATAAGACCTGGAAAGGATAATACTGTAGATATGAAATAAATTAATGTCAAGTAAAAAAAAAAGGTTTCTACACAATCAGTTGGAATACTCTATTATACCTATTTGTTTTATTTTCTATTACACTATATTCAATATCAATACATGTTAATTATTGACGCCATCCAATATATATCATCGCGTTCCTAATATATGATAGACTTTACTATCTCTCGTAATTTCATATATATATACATGTCCTAGCAAATAGTCATCTTCTTGCATTATTTTTCGTCCATCAAAATTTAATTTTGAGAATTTCAATACATTACAATCATCTACTTAGAAAGTGGAACGATCATCCATAACTCAATTTGACTTCAGTTAAATATTTTACCACTTTTCAATTATTGGTTAAACCTTCTTAAAATTAATTTTCAGCACAAGGTAATACGATGGTATATCAAAATTTGTGACACCGTCTCGCTGATTTGTGACAATTTTTTAAACAATTACTAAATGATAAAAAAGGAAACTTCTTCAAAAAAAAAAACACAAAACTGAGAAAAAAAAAAAAAAGACAAGCTTCAAAGTTAGAAAACTAAATAAAAAAACAAACCCCTAAAAATTTGAAAATTTCATAATTCAAGTAATAGTTTTAGAATATTCCAAGGAAAAAATCAATTTTAATTTATTCTCATGAAAATACATTACGTGTAACTGTCACGTACAAGTATTAAGTTCGTTCTTATAAAACACTTGGCTTGAAAGACCCTAAATAAATGGAGCGGTAGTGATATATTTTATCCCTGTTTGGATCTTCGGGTGTGCACAACAGTAAGAGACCCAAAAACAATGGTGGCAATAGTGATAACAATAGTAAATGGTGACAACATGCCAATGGTGATCGTATCGTGAAAGTAAAGAATAAAGTATTATGTTACTCCTGCTTCATATTTATTCTCCTATGTTCGCTTATGTAATCCTCTTGTTGATGTCGTAGTTAGTCATCTAAGGGGTGTTTTCTCACACTTATTTAGACCAGCTTTTGCTTTAAAAAAAAGCAGAATCAGCCACAATCCACATGCTACAAATACAAACTTTTACTTCAACTTTTTTTTTTTAATTTAACAATTTTTTCTTTTATTCTACCAAACCCAAAAATCCAAATTTGCTCTTTTTAACATTTAACAAATAAAGGCAAATCTAAAGTGGAGCAAACATTCTTGAACCAAACATTAGTAAAAGGTCAACTTGTTAATTTTATTTTTTTTCTCTAGGAGTGATTGTGTTGCAAAAACTATCCACTTCCCAAATTGGATTAAAAGTATTTTTATCTCTTACACTACCAACTTAAATTTAAAAGTAATTTTCATCAAAAAATTTAAAGTTAATCACTTTTCTAGATCCACAAGCAATAAAAAACACCCCCTTAATCTTCTTATGTAAAAATCATGTAAGTTTGCTTCTGATGTTAGTTTGTACCTTCTCCATTGTTGTTGGATGATTCCAAAACTATCAATGCGTCGATATGTCCTAATTTATAACTTAATCGTTGTCGTTGCCCCTATGTTTGGTTGGGGGCTTAGTAGTAAGTAATGGGAATGAATGAAGACTTATTTCCATTTATGATGTTTGGTACATAGTGAATAAGCTAATCAATACCACATTTCATTAACAATTATTTCCATATTATTTCATAATATGATTAACCCCTCATTCATATTCATTACCATTGTCATTGATTATTTGCAACCAAGCGGACTCTTAATGTCAGGATCATTATCAACAAATATATATATAAGCTGTAAGTTTAACCCAATACAATTATATGGTCCAAGTTCTTTTTTTAACAGAAGTGGCCCAATTACGTTGAAAATGGCCCAAACAAAATAACGATGGCCCAATTAACTGATTAAAACTAATAATGTTTCATTTGAATGGCTTTATTTATTTAATTTTAGTATTAATATCCAAAACATAGCTGATCCTTGATATATTTTTTCATTTACAACCCCACCTTTAAAATATGTCCATTAAAGACCTGAACTTAGTATTTTGTTGTCGTTCAGTGCCAAAATTCCTTCAAGTGTTCAATTCCGTATATTTAGAGTTAGGGGTGGGGCTCAAGTCGGATTTTTCAGATCGGTACTCGAAAAATACCCGATCTTACAGGTACCTGTAGGATCGTATTTTTCTTAAAGTTACTTTTTCATAATTAAATCTTCTTTTACTTCTTTAAGGTTGTTTAAAAATGTGTAGAATTACGATTGATTTTGTTAAAATAAGATATCTAAAAAAACCCCTACCAAAAATAGACTCGACCTTAACCCACTACCCAATGGACTAAAAAATACCCAACCCAATTGGAAAAAATCAGGTCAGGTTCCCGAACGAACCCGCAAGTAGAAACCTCACCCCTACCAAGAGGAGTTTCGTCTACCCTAGAAGCATTTGTAAAATAAAACCAGACCAAAGAAATGCTGGAACTCTTTTGGTAGTAATTTCTAACATTGTTCTGTCACTACCATTACAATCTGAAATGCCTACATCTACAAAGCAGTAAATAATAAGGCATAAGCTAAAAAAGCAAGCACATATCTACATTTGCTTGCATCCACTAAGATGAGACCAAAGCCAGAGAGGGGAAAAGAAAAATGGGAGGATTCTACCTTTTTTCATTTGATAAAAATAAAAATAAAATCTCCTTTCAGTTAAAGTGTGAGAGATTTACAAGTATGAAGTCTAGTGGTTCACTTCATTTGGCAATGTTGGTGGAGTCTTCCTGAATACATGCTTTCTGCAGCGCTCGAAAATGCTGTCGTATATGAGATCAAAGTGCACTCCGGCTCTCTCTCGGTTGACGATGAAAAGAATGTGGTCACCTTCCACAACCTTGTAATACCTGCACCATTCATTAGTGTCAACGATCCATCCGTGTGCTTAACCAACATCATCATATTCTCAACTAGATTTTTCGTGTTAAATCAACTAAAACTTTATAGATCTATATCAACACTAGTTGCAGATGATGTAACTTAATATAGATACTCGTTTTATCATTACACTGGTGGCTAAACAGAAAAGCTCAAGGAGCATTCTAGGAAATTCTTCAAAGCCTTGCGCGTGCACATACACAGTGAGAGAGAGAGAGAGAGAGAGAGAGAGAGAGAGAGAGAGAGAGAGAGGGAGAGAGAGAGTCAACCATAATCATAATTGAGGTTAGCAGTAGAACAGCAAATATAATTCCATATAAAATCATGAAATAGATGTTGAGACTAGATAGAGAAAGGCACAAACCAGATGCCTGGTTGTAAAGGCTGGCATTCCGAATCTTTTACTACAAGATGGCTAGGATGTTCAACTGGGAAACGAGGGTGCGTCATAGATATCGTGTTGAGGGCTCCATCATTGTCCCACCAATCTTCGTCCCTGTAAAACAAGCTCATTTTGTTAGGTCCACAAAGGCTAGAACCACAGACCCAGTGGTGGGGCCCCAGCAGCGAGACGACAGCACAGTTATGAAGTGGCACTCACCGGTAGCCTTTAAAAGGAGGAGAGACATCCGGAGGGTGCCTCCATTGGCTCATCTGCAAGACACGGATGAAGAGCAAAGGGTGTACTCCAAGAACACCAGAGGGAACTGTAACTCCCATTACTTTCCTAGTACGTTTGGTGGCATAGCTGAAATAGTATGTATCTGGAAACGTCTGTAAGTGGCTGTTTAATCGGATGGATCCTTGGATCGTGAGATCCGGAAGAATCCAGTCTCCAGATGCAAATGGACCAGCCTTCCCCATGAGGCAACTAACAAGACCCCAGATCCCCATTCTCTTCCTAGACATGTTGAAATGGTCAAATCCAAAGTTGTAATAGTTTTTCAGCCATTGGACGTCGAACCAATCATAAAGAATTACTCCAATGCGGCACAACTGAAGCAGACAGACGGGCTTCAATGACTTCCCATCTTCTGGCCTATGAGCGATCAAATTACGAGTAAGTGATCAAAATACTAAAGATGAAAAGAGAAAAGCATATGCATTAGGGGTGGCAATCATTGACCCAACACCACAACACGAACTCGACCCAAATTTACTGAGAAAACCCGACACAAACTCAATTAACAAAATTCTGACCCGAAATCAATAATGTATTTTAAAATATGATAACGGTTTCAAATAACTTTTGATGAATAACCCGAATGGACTCGAAAACACAAACTGACCCGATAATCCAAATTACCATTCCTATCGTACTACCTATGAAATTAAGACCTCTAAATATACACATTACAACACATAAAGATGTTAATTAACTGACTTTATTGCAGGAGCAAAATTAGGCCTCAGATATATTTTATGCAAGAATCTTATTGATAACTTAGAGAAGCCTTACTGCATTCCATCCAAATAGGTTCTTGTTGTGCCATTGAATGCTCCAGACAATGAAGTTATGCTCAGTACCCAGTTTGGTGAAGTGTTTTCATGTCCCTTGAATGCCTGAAATTGTACTAACCTTACAGCTTTTCCATTCTGAGATTATCTTTTTTAATATTTAATTAACTTCCATGAATTCTTACCTTATCAGCAAGCATTTGTTGCAAGACCCGGACAACCTGCGCTCCGGCCGAATGCCCCACAAAGTGGATTGGATGATCCTCATCCCATTCAGGGTAATGCCCTGCATTTTTCCCAACAATATATAAATCAGCAATTGCAACAATACATAAACCAGCAATTTTGCAACACACACACACAGGTTCCTGTCTTCTCTTTCACAGACCTTTTTCATAAACTCTGCCAAATTGAGAGTGGCCACAAGCCTTGCTATGTTCTTCTCCATAATCAACTTGCCCCCCTTTCAAGTAATAGAACAACTCTCTAGCCCTAAATTTTACAAAATCGCAAACCAATCAAACTACAACAATCATAAATCGAACTATAAGAAGAAACCAGAAGAAGAAAAAACACACACTAACCTGTCGTATATGCTAGTTAATGAGCCTAAATCAGGCACAAGAACCCTTTCATCCTTCTTCTCTGCTCCAGCAAAATAAGACATACCCCCTAATCTCTGCAAACAAGCAAAAAAAAACCTCAATCCCGTAATTTTAAGGCATTCCAAAATCCGCAAACAATCAGAAACCCTATTCACGTATGATTATCCATACCCCTTTTCCAAAGCCAAAAATGCCATGAACCAACACAATTGGAGGCAAATCGTCAACTTTGGTGGACGTTCCCGGATCCTCTCTTAGCTCCAAATTAGGTTTAGAAATAATATCGGTTATCATCTGGGAGAGATCTCCAGCCACAGCTGAACTAAATATATAGAATCCATAAAACATATGAACCAGAGAACTCACACACAGCTCCGCCAATTGCAGGGATAACACCCACCACCTAATCATCCTTTCAATTTCTTCCAATTATTTACAGAAAATGAAGGATGTATGAATGTTTTTTCGAGCCTTCTACAGGAAAAACAATAGAAGGCTCTGAAACAGCAAATTAGAATCCAAATTTGAAGCGTGAAATCGAAGACCCCTCCTATTAATGAAGAATGAGGAAAATTCGGGGGTATGAAATGCGATGAAATTGGAGCGGCTTTTTGGTTTTCACAGTTTCAAATGGAGTCTTCTTCCCACATTTTTCTCATAGCCTATCTTCCCTCGTTGCTCACCTAATTCTTCTCTCTCTGCAGAGGACTGGTTTTCTCTCTCTTATGGGGGAAAATGCTGGTTAAGAATGACGCACGTGCCTTCGAGTTAGCCGCTGCCAGAGATTTCCATTTGTCGTTGGCCCCACATAAATCACATTTAAATTCATATTGTATATTACATGTATTATATTACAGGATTCTTAAACGTGATTATACATAATCTGTGATTATTGAGAGGATTATCGTTAATTCTTGTGCTTTGAGGAATAACGATAGATTTTTAGTGTTGTCAGCAAAAACATGGTTTTTGCATAGCTGAACTGGAACTCCCATAGCTATTCATTTCTTCTCCGTTTCCATTTCAGTCATGTAAACTGGAAATTTTAACAGTTATTTTAGTTTTAGCTAATTTTTCGATCATTTTGATTTGGAATTATTGAAATAGTATGAAAATGACCCAAAACTTTTGATATGGATGGAATGGCTCGGAAAAGAAAAAGGTATTAGTCTCTTCGTCCCATAGTGAGAGTCTTGCTTGAAAATGTAAATTTTTTTTATTTTTATGTTAATTTCATGAAGATATAATTCTAATAAAATTATCAGAACACATTTACACGTCTTATTTTTTTTTTTTTGTTTGTTTGTATATTTTACCATTTATAAATAATTTAAAATTACTTACATGGACAAGTATAACGAGGCATTACTTTTTAAAATGTAGCTCGTTTTTATGACAAAAATCTTTCTTAAAACAAAACTCTTATTATGGACAGAGTGGATATAATAAACTACATATTACTTTTTTGTGATTCGTCCAATTTTCATCTTTCGAATTAGTGTGGTCTAACTACATAACCCCAAATCATCAATGATAAGTAAATAAGCCTTACAAATTAACATAGAATTTGTCTAAAATATGATTAGAAATAATTTTTCAAAATGAAATATCGAAATGTTCCGACATCAAAACATCTCGTTTCAATGGTAAATCTAAAACTTATGTTAACCTAATTATATATACACACCAAACTATACATACATAAATGATTCTCTATCTATAGTGGACACAAATTAATGTGTTCATTGTTGATGTGTAAATATTTTATTCTTGACAATATGAATAAGATAATTGATTATATTCTACAAAACACTAGCACATTAATCGATGTACTTAATGTTCACCGTGAATAGAGAAACGGGATTATTTAGAAGACACTACATGTGAGTGGATTATTTGGTGGGAATTAAAATTAGTGTTTGGTTTGACCAGAGATTACAAGAGATTCTAGCAGTTTCGATAAAAGAAGAAAGGTATGTGCTGGAATGCAGCTGGAAGGTTCTGTATGCGTCAAAACAACTACCAACTGTACCCCTCTTATCCGTTATTTATTTTTATCTTTTTTTATTACTATTTCTGTATATTTCCCCATTATTTAATATTTAAGTTGTCTCACTGGCTTTATGATTGGTGTGGTCTCAAACTGCCCACTGCATTATTTAATTTTACGTGGTCATTTCGTTCAAATAATTGTCCATCATTATTTAGGTAGAATTAAATTAAATTTTGACTCCCAAGTTCGGATTTTTATTTATATTACAAATATTGAAGTCTTTTACCATTGCGCGCTTTTTAGATGCAGTTTTAAATATTTATTTATAAATATATATATATATATTTATACTAACTCTATAAATTATTGAAAATAGATAAGATAATAGAAAAGAAGGAAAATTATGGAATTTGAGGAGGGAGAAAATTTAGACGATGATTTATTTGTTTATTCATATACCCATTAATTATTTTATTATAAGCTACGTTTAAAAAAATGAAGGTAGTATTTATTTTGTTATATTGAAAATGGAAACACTTGGGTCCCTAAACTTGGAAAGATCATATTTGATTTAAGGTCTCTAAAGATGTATTTTACCAATTAAAAAGAATTGTAAAACAAAATATATGTTTTTCAAAAAATGATATGATGTGTACATATGGTGAGCACTTTTGTAGTACTAACTAATATGACAATATTTTAAATGTGATACACAAAGTGCTACATAGGTGCACATGGAATGATCAGTATAAGAACGTCCCACTCTCCATATTTGATGGACTATCCCAAGCTAGAGACGGACTATTCTCGAACCAACATAAGTTTTCTGCAACGCGTTTTGTCCTTACTCGTGCATTCTGAGAAACTTTTTGGGAAGGTCAGCCATCGTGGAATTATTCTAGATTATGCACGCTGAACTTTAGAATTTTTTTCTCACAAAGAGCATTTCTAACAAGGCTTTCAGATGAAGGGGACATGAACGAACTTATCTCGAACCAAAAAAATAGAACATTCTAAAATTATACCAGATGATATCTTCTATTTCAAATCGTGTTTCATCTTATATTCAACAGCATTTACTATATGACATGTGTATAGAATGACATTATAAGTATATATGTGACAGTAAATAGAGACTATGAAATACAAGATGAAACATGATTTGGAATAGAGGATCTCAACTGAAATTATAGGAGTAAAAAACTATATAGTGGAACACTTGTTGCCTTGACAAGTCAAAATATAGGTGAAAATATCTAAGAAAGAGTGCAAGAATTGTAAATTTCTAGAACTATGAGAACAACGCGTCTCTACATATTAAATTAATATAAAATCAAAGACCAGACGAAAATTTAATGACCTATCAATAAATATGGACGGAGCAAAATGGGGACAAGGGGGCTTGGACCCCCTTATATTTTAATAATTTTCTATGCATATTTTTTTATTATTCAGAAAAAAAAATTTAGAAAAATCATCTCAAAAAATTAATTATATATATATATATATCATTTTTTACTATTAGTAGTCATGTTTAAATTTATGGAGAATTTTTTTTTTTCTTTTGACTAAAAGATGTGAGTAACAATTATTTATTTTAATATTTCTATTATTAATTGATTATTTGGTTACGTGGATTTAGTAACATATTTTTAATTTTATAAACTATATACAAATAATAATATTTTATGTTCCTATTTTTTAAATTGATATATAATGTTTCATTTTAACACTATAATTATCCTCCCCGATTAAAACTCCTGACTCTGTCACTGCCTATTAACTCACTTAAAATTTTGTCATGTGAATCCCCTCATGGACTTGAGGTGGTGTTTGTAAACATTTAAATTAACTACGTGTGAACTTTTGATTTCTTTTCTTTAGTACAAGTCCGAGTAGGAGAGGGGCTAGAGGAAATTAATCTCTAGTTAATTGTCTTGATTATAACAGGTTCAACCAACTGAGCTATAATTAATTTTCTTTTTATTTCAAATAAGCTGAAAATGGTAATGTAAATGATAACTTCTGCTTAAATTTAAGTTAGGATAAAAAAGTTGAAAGTTAAAAATTATTGCTCTTCAAAATTACTTATTTCAATTACTTCTTCAAAATAGAAGCAATCGCAAATACTCTCTAAACCATGGATTAATTAGTCTAAAAACACTTAATTCATATAGTATATAATACTTAAATCAATAATTAATATTTATATAAAATTCATTAGAGGAGTTCACAAATTTTGAGAAATTAAAAATATATAATACTCCCGCCAACATCCGTCCCATAAAGGTCGTCCAGTAATTTTTTATTTTTTTTTCCAGTCCTAAATTATACTCCCTCCGTCCCAAGCTAATTGTCCTACTTTGACCTGGCACGGAGACTAAGAAAAAACAGATTTTGTGGAATCTTTGACTTTTTCAAAGGTGGAGATTGAATGTGGAGATTTTGATGGTGGAGATTGTGGGAGAATTTGCCATTTATGGGGTAGGACAATTAGCTTGGGACAAACAAATAAGGCAAGTAGGACAATTAGACCGGGACAGAGGGAGTAATCATTTTCCATATTAACATGGTAATGATACAGTGCGGGACATTAGGCATGTACTTGAAGACCCATGTATGCTCGTCCTTAAAATGGAGTTAGGCAGGTCGACCCATTGTCAGTCATCGCCAGAGCTAACCATTATTCCCAAAAATAAAATAAATTTTAAGTTACTATAATTTAAAAATAAATACTAACCGAATATATTTACACAAATATCATTTCAAGTGTCATCATAAAATAAAAAATATAAAAAAATGATAAATGTTCAAAGAACATTTATGATCCTCTTTGTAATATTCGTTTGGAATATTTAAATCAAATTTAATTAATAATTCCCACATAATCTACATCAAAATATCATCACGAGGTAAGATGGGGTAATTGCACGATCCATACCCATTTTACTCCACCTTTCTCTTACAGAATAAAGTGATCATAACACCTCAGGTCGTGATAGATAAAAAAATTAGGCCGAAATTATCATCCCTAATAAAATCGGCACTATGTGGTGGTCCATTGAAGCTGATGTAGCCTCGCTAGCAGAAGGGATAAATGATTTAATTAATTATTTGATTTAGTAGTTGGGAGAAAAGCCGTCATTAAATTGCGAGGCACATGGCTATATGCATTTTTTTAATTATTTTATTGGTGCAATAATTTTTTGTGCTTTATTCGGTATAGCCGCAACTAATTTGGTCGTTTAAAAAAATCCCTTTATTTCGTTCCCAAGCTAAAACATTGAATTTTTTATTCCATGTTACTGTTGCATTTTATGTTACACAATTCGTATTACGTATTAATTAGTGACATTATTCAATATATATGTCGTGAATAAATGAAGGGTCATTCTACTATGCAATTGTTGCATATGTACAATCAAGAACTAATTTTGTCATTTTAGTGTTTCTAGCTGGACTCAATTTTATTTTTACTCCCCAAAACATTTCATGTTCAAATTCAAGCCTATTATTCATCATTTATGCTAACTTTTTGGTTGAACCTTCCATCTATGGAGGCATCCCATACATTAAAGCCCAACAAGCCATTAATTTATTATCTTACTCATCTGCAGCAAGCCAACAACTAAAATTATGAAATTAATTTCGCCAATATCGATTAATTCCTTGTTCCTTGTTGCTTCTATTTTATTTGATTTATTTATTTATCATCTTGATGGTTAATCTTGTATATGTAAGAGATTGTAAAAAAAAAAAAAAAACGGCTTCAATTTCTGGTAATGAGATGTTAGAATAAGATGTATTGGAACTTTTTATTTATTGGGAAGAGTAGTGAGTGAAATATCAATTTTACCTTTTTTAATACTCCTAAATAAATAGATGATCAAGATTGTATTTTTTAAGATCCAATGACTAAAAACTGATGGTTGCACCATTGCAACTGTTGCATAGAAGTAGGACTCATCAATGAAATATAATTAGGATGAAACACAAGATGAAAGACATAAATGAAA
This sequence comes from Ajuga chamaepitys, assembly GCA_958295605.1. NCBI lineage: Eukaryota > Viridiplantae > Streptophyta > Magnoliopsida > Lamiales > Lamiaceae > Ajuga > Ajuga chamaepitys. The sequence continues at coordinate 63,787,368 of OY282498.1, read as the reverse complement.
CATGTGATCTCATGGGAAAAGATAAGGATATAAAATATTCTACATGCCCGTATCAATTCGGATTCTTTGTTACAGTATATGTTGCATTTTCTGTTACACAATCTTTAATACACGACGCATATTAATGAGTGACATCATTCAATACACGTTTCGTGAATAAATGAAAGATAATAAAGTAAAACACAAAATGAACACATAAATAAAATAGGTGATCTCATGAGTACCTGAACCGCTGAACATATTGGTAAGGAAACTTTCACGCCGCTCTGAGATAATTATATATATATATATATATATAATTATAATTTATAGAACTTAATATAACCATATATAATAACAAGTTAAAGTATAAAAAATCGAAATATCATTTTAAGTATAATTTTATTCAATAGAAATACCCATCCTTGTTAACCTCCAATTGACTCCGTCCTAATTACCTACCCTGATCTTCATCATTAGAGAAACACTTCCGTAAATATTGTAGTATCTAAATTTATTAACATTTAATTTATTATTCCCTTCATTCCATATTAATTGATATTTTAGGATGTTCATTTTTCTTCAATTAATTGACGTTTTACATATTTTTCATCAATTCTACCAATTTTCTCTTTAAGCTCAATCCTAAGTATCTCTACTTTTCAATCTATCAGAGATATTTGATTTGGTCAACTCTTTAATTGAGGATATATCTGTCAAATATTTCATCCTTAATTCTTCCTTTTCATCCCAAAACATCAATTAATATGGAACGGATGAAGTAGTTACGTAAATATTATCAAATATTGTAAGTGAGTCGAAGATATTTTGGCCCTTTATAACAAAACGGATGTTGTTTTTATCTCAATCAATAGATTAATAGATATACATCTTTCCTTAATTAACATATTGAAGTGACAATTCATCGTCCACATTTTTAAACGCAACTCACTTGTTTTAAAAGATAAGTTATTAAAAAAATAAAAACACCCTATAAGTAATAAAGCTACAATTATATTTAAAAATAATAATAATAATTTATTAATTTTAAGATAAAAAATTTATATATTGAATTAATGGGATTAAGAGAGTGTTTGACTATGCTAAAACATCTTATAAGCTCTAACATCTTAGCCCTAATTTTTTTTTTTTAGTTTAATTAATTAAGAAAAGTTACAAACAAATATGCTGTCCAACTTTTAATTCAATTCTAAATCAACACCGAAACTTATTTTTTGCCAAATAAAATACTTGAACATTTGAATTCAAATAAATTAACACCTTGGCTTTTTACATCTTTGTCCATATTTTATGTTAACGCTACGAATTTATGCTAATTTAGCGCTAGGGACCCAACTATTTTGCACAGTTAGCTTGACTTAACCGTTGAAAACTTAATTGTGGGACCAACACCGATTGCACGTAATTAGTTAAAACCCACGATGTTAACTTAGAATGTGGGCAGAAGTGTTCATTTATTGAAAAATAAAAATTAAGGTGTTTATTTGTTTAAATTCAAAAGTGAAAATGTTTTATTAGATATAAAAATAATTTTGTTGTTGATTTAAGGCTAGATCAAAAGTTTGAGGGCCTATTATATATTTTCCCTAATCTCATTCTGTATGACGAGCCTAATTTATATTTAAATTAATGATTTAGTATCCATATTCAAGCTAAAATATTCAAAAAATAATATTTCTGCGCTACACGATATAAGATTCGTGCTACAGACACACACAAGACTGACTCTTTTCCTCCCTCCTCCAAAATTGAGTCTTGCACGCATATTATTTATTGGTAAACAAATTCCTGTCAATGGTTGCCCTGTGGAAAATGACATGTTATGCTATTAAATAATAGTAACTTAGTTTAATTAAGCAACCAGCAGAAGCAGAAACAACCACCTAGAATTATTATGATAAAAAAAGAAGAAAGAAGAATGAAAATAAATCCAACATAATATTTAATTCATGTTTTTAGCAAAAAAATAACATTATGTTAGGAAAATTTCACTAAGCTCTGAATTATATGAGTGGTATTAGTAAAACGCTTGAATTTCGCTTGTTCTCAATTCTAAATTCATCCTTCGAATTTTCTCAATTCTTAGTTTACATTTCATATTTCACTCTTAATTGGGCTTACGTTGTCAGTAGGTTAAAAAAAAAGTTATCCAACGTGGCTTTTATGTGTGTACACCATCTCTTATTATTATTGTTAATTTATTTTTCTTTTTTCCCTTTTTAGTTGTACAACATGACGCTAACGGTTCTTTCACTTTTGAGGGCGATTAAGAGTGAAATTCGTAATATAAAATCCGAATTGTGAAATCCTCAAATTACAAGGCCCAAGTTAATAACAAACAAAATTCGGGCCTTATACAATTCATATAGTTCAGGCGTTTAAGCGAAGTTTTTCAAACTAATATGGATAAAAATAACGAGAATGCCTGTAGTAATAATCTATATATACTTCGGCTCAAATTAGACCATAAACTATTTTATAGGACGAATATTTAATTTTAGTTAATTTATATTTAGAAAGGTTCTACTTATCTCGAATTTAAAAATTCAGGAACTTATCTAACTTATTTAAAAAGTTTAAGTGCATATTTGAATAGATAAATATTTTGGCGTCAAATTTATACTAGGGTATAAATTGACAAATTTGTACATTTTCCCTTGATAAAATGCCTAGAAAAATAATATTATTATTTTTATAATACAGAGAATCTACATGGTTAGAAATTCACAATAAAAAATATATTTACCATATTCATTATTGAGGTCTCATAAACTTTGAAATGTATATCCGGCCCAAGTAGTGAAATATTAGGAGTAAGCATGCTGGATTAACTGGGCCGGTTGGCAGGTTTTTATTGGGCCATATGCATACCAGAAGTCCATTACTATCCGAGCCCATTTATAAAACAAAACGGCTAGGCCCAATGTTTACTGTTTATGAGTTGTGTATCATATGTTGAGAGGCATGGCCATCAATGCTGTTCTAAAAGTCCCTCTTCGGTCTAAGTGGGCAGGTCAAAGCTGCTAAATCCGATCTGGTTCAAATCCGGCTAAGCCTATCTGACATTTTAGATAGGTCAGAGCAAGGAGTCGAATAGTTCTGATTCGATGGGCTAAAAGCCCGATGGACCACTGAACGACTCAAAAATCTTAGTATTTCTAATAAAGATAGGCTGACTGGGCTTGATAATTATTGACACGATTAAATTTTGGGCCAATCAGACCCGACATATGGTATTGGTCTGATGAGCTGGATCGGATCGAAAAGTCCGAATGGCCATCTCTAGTTATTCCTAGGTGTTAGACCGACCTCGATTTTCTACGCATTCCTCTATGCCTCCATGCTTAACTCCACTTGAATCTTATTTAACATTGTCTAAATCCCGACTAAATACTAGACTTAAAGCTACTGAACGACTGACGTCTAACATCTTTTACAATATTACATAATTCACAAGAAGACGTGTGATTTAGAAGGCATGAATTGTCTATGTCAAAATATGCCATTTGGTAGTGATGGTGTATGATCGAATAAATGGAGATTGTGATATGCGATGTGTCAAGCCATAAATGTGTGTAGTCTCATGGCCATTAATTTGTGAAAATATTAGAGCTATCAATAAAAGTTGGGGATTCAATATTGTGGGGCCAAGGTAACATTATGAAAAATAAAAAAAGTATTTTTTAGATTGTAAAAACATAGTGAATCATTGTTGTTTCCTTTCAATTTACTTCTAAGATTTTATGGATGCAAATTTTTTATTAAACTTTTGGGATGAAAGTTTTCTAGTAAATCATTTTCAATAGATAAAGGTGATAAAATTGATGGTAAGAGTGGCGAAGGTTTCGGTTGTTTGAGAACTAGAAAATTAGAAGAGAATCGAAGAAATAAAAAGTGTGTTAAACGTATTTAATCAGGATTATAAGGGTTCGTTTACTTACTATTGTTAGGGTGTATAGGATTAAGAGTGTCCCTCATTTACTATGCATTATGCATGTTATTAAGGATTTAATAATACCAGGGCCCATTACTACCATCTATAAATTCCACTATAGCGGTAATTACAATCAACCCAAAAGAGGTGTAATTAGTATATCACTTATATTGTGTTTGCATTCCACTCAAAAGTCCCAAAAGATAACCTCAAAAAAAGCCCTCAGGGTTATATCTCCCATATTAGTAACCGTTCCATATTAATTGACGTTTTAAGATGAAAGAGAAGAAATATTTCACCAAATCAAAATGTCTCTTATAGATTGAAAATTAGATATATTTTAGGATTTAGCCTGGGAAAAAATTGGTAGAATTGATGAAAAATATGTAAAATATTAATTAATTAAAAAAAAAAAGAACATCATAAAACATGAATTAATATGAAACGAAGAGAGTACTTACTAAGTATGTAAATTATGGGAAAAACATTATCCATTGTGCTTTAATAAACGCGATTAAAACATATATTTAGGAATTCTTTGGTATGAATTTTTATAGAAAATACGTGCATAAATTAATGCTCCCTCTGTCCCGGCTGAGTTTGCACACTTTTTTTTTTTGGACGTCCCATCTAAATTTGCACACCCTTAAAAACGAAAGTTTTTTCACAATCTCCACCTTTAAAAAGGTCAATCAAAAAAGCAGTTTTTTTTAATATACGTGTCGACTTAAGTGTGCAAACTCAGCCGGGACGGAGGGAGTATATTTTACTTAAATTCTTTATATTAGGAGATATTGGAATAAAATGAAGAAAATGCCAAATTGGGCCCACAGTAGGGCGAGAAGGCAGGCCAACACGACCAGTAAAGGTTGACCACAGTCAAAACCGTAGAATACGCACGCGAACAGAGGACGCGACACTAATTATGCGCGAGTACCAACTGCGCCATTCGACAACGCGTGAACCGTGCTCGAGCCATGACATGGACCATGCCACAATGTCGCTCAATTTCTATTTGCTTTCCTGCTCCAATTCATCCATATTTTCATCATAAACACGTGTCGTATGTGAATTGAAACGTGGTGAAAAGTGTTATTCTGAATAGAGTAGGAGATCCAAAATGAAACTTTACAGTTCGAATAGTCTATCATATTTGGTACAACATCTTCTACAACATATCATACTAATCATGCCACATAATTACTTATGATTTATTTGTGATGCCATCATTATATACACATGTCGTGTGTAAATTAAAATATGGTGAAAGATATTGTATTGCATGGTGTAGGAGATCCAAAATGTAAACGTTAGAGTTTACAATATTTCAAGCAAAACAAGCATTTACAAAAATAACTAATTTCACGATAATCCAAAATTACCATGTTCTGTGATTATCGGCATATTGATTCCATAAATCATCTCAGTTACTTTTTTCCAAAAAAGAATTGAAGAAAACAAAACTTCTTATCCTAAAAATGAAAACACAAACTTTTACTATCTCATTCACCAATTTACTACAAATCTAAACCTACCTAAATGTATGAAGCTATGGACCACTTGTTTAGATCCAATGAAAAACCAAAACAATAACCCCCAAAATTGAAAAAAAAAAAATGAAAAACCATAAAATATACTATTTATTTTCAAGGACACCTATAATTTCTTCCAGGTCCTCCATAATAAAAATAATTACCCCAGACACTATTAATCCCACCTCTTATATCATAACAACTTGAATGATCAGCCAAAACTCGAAGATTGGATAAAGGGATTAAATTGTTATCCCAATCAACAACTTGTAAGTTTCTGAAATAAGATGCTTTTCCGAACCCTTCTCCTGCAAAATGTCCGCTCCCCATTTGCGTTGACGTATGGCCCCCTGAACTTTTGGTATTCACAATTTCACCCCCAAATTGGACCATACTTGCCCGATCTCTAAGATGAGTAAATAAAAAAGATGGCCAATAACCTACTAATACACCATTTCCAAATTCCAGCCACCAGTTTCCATGCTTTGGATCCTATAAATTATTAAATCACAATAAAAAAATATATTAAAATTCATCAACATAAAATAGGTAGAAAATTTGAGGTATATATTGCGTTACATGAGACGGCAATTTGATTTTGAGTTTTAAAAATTGAAAATTAACAAAGTATTTGGGACTGAGGATTTGAAGTGGGTATATAGTACATATTGTACTAGTAACATTTCTGAAATAATTAGTTCTTTTTGGTACTTTCTTCGTCTTAAAAAGATCTTTTGTTTTAGAAAGTTTTATGAATTAGAACAACAAACTTATTTAACCCAATTAAGCTAATACGTAACGTTATATAAAAGGGGCACTGGGGCAGGTAGAAACGATCTTGGCATTCTCGGTCCTATCCCGTGAAGGATTGGGGCATGATTGGAGCGTTATCAATCATGGGTCAATTTGGGACGGGATTGGCGCTATCCCCATCAAATTAATTTACCGCTAAAACTATACTTTGAGTAATTACTAATATGTGTTTATATTAAGTTTTATATTTTATATTTAATAAGTACTCAAAAAACTTTAACAATCAATTTCCATATAAGATATATTTTAATAAGTTTTTATAGTTTTTATATAACTAAAAGAAATATATATATATATATATATATATATATATATATATATATATATTATTTACATAATCAAAACGGGACAGGACAGGAGGACTCAAATCCGTCCCTCCCCTATTATCATGGTTGGAATGGGAATTTCCCTCCAAATCCGAACTGGAGACAGAAAATCCATACCGAACATTTTGTCTATCCCTAGTTCCATGTACCATCATAACTTATAACTTTTAGGGGTCAATATATCTAAAAGCAAGGTAGTCTAACACAAGTGAAGAATATTTCTGAAAATAAAATGACATATTTTATTGGTGAAAACTTTGCTTGGAAAAAAAGAGTAATGAAGAATCTTTAAAAAGAAGAAGCAAACATAATTATGTCCATTGAGTCTTTCAATGGTGAATGCAATCTTCTATGGTGTATCATGCGCATGCTAGCTACGTGCTGTACATTCCAGCCCCACACTAACTTTAATGTTCTAACCCTCGGCGTTAATCGGACGACAGATTAGGATCTAGAGTTTAATTAGAACTTAGACGGAATAAATAAGATCTAAGCAGAATTAAACGGGAGAAATTGAAAAAAGTAAAACATAAATGATCAAGAACCATCTACCATCTACACGGAATATAATCGAAGATGGACAGACATTTTTTCTAACCCCACCCGCCAACCCAAAAGAAAGTAAAAATTAAAGTTGCAAATGAATAAAATAAAAGCAGAGACTGATACTTTTGTATTTGTTTATTATTAGTTTGCAGCTTTTTATATATGCATCATGTATCTTTTTTTACTTTTATCATTAGGAAAACCTTTAACTTGATAGTTAATAATTGCAAATTTCACCCCTAAACTTGATAATTTTTAATTTTTATAAATTATTAAAAAGTATATAATTGTGAAAATATTTGGATAATAAAATTTATGAATTTATAATAGAGTGAAGGAATTTAACTGTAAATTTGTGAGACGAATTTGAATTCAACCAGCAAAACACATTTTTATTATATCTGAACTGTGTGTAGTTTCTGTGTAGTGTTTTAGTATGTGAACTGTATGAAACAAGTGTGTGTGAGAGTGACTAGACTTATTTCAAAAGTTTCTTAAGTTGTTTCGATAGCTTATAATTAATAACGTCTTTGAATAATAGAGTTTATAAGTTTTAAAGTGTATGAAGGAATTTAGCTGTTGATTCGGGAGACAAATTTGAAATCCACAAACAAACACATATCTTGACTAGTAATTGAAGTATGTGTAATGCGTCTGGCGTGTGAAGTATGCAGCGTGTATCAAGGATGTGGGACAATTAAAAGACTCCACGGGTCCAACAATTGATGAGTTTTAGTATATCTAGGAATTGCTTTTATTTTTATTTTTATTTTTGATTTAGAGTTTACTTTCTGTTTTATAGGATTTACTTTAATTTAGGATCTACTACTCTTTTTCCTTTATAGTTTAGGATTTATTTTTCTTTTAATTTAGGAATTTGTCTATGTCCATAAATATCTGTCTAGATTTTTTATTATTCATTCATTAATTAGTTAAATTTATCTCTTTTGCATTGCAGTTCTCTATAATATTATGTTTAGTGTGAAGATTCATTTGCCTTCCAAGTATTTGTCCCCTGTCATATGTATAGTGTGTACGAGTGAAATGTGTAAATTGCATGTAGTATTTGTAATTTAAGTGTGACTTATAAGATCTTAAGAGATTAAGATGAACTAAAGGTACTTTTTCGAATTTATAAACTTTTAGATCTTATAAATTGTTTACATTTTATTTTAGCAAACACGTTTTAAGAATTTAAAAACAAGTAACACAATATTTTACGATTAATACTCCCTCCGTTCCATATGAATTGACATTTTTGGATGAAAGAGAAGAATTAAGGATTGAATATTTTGACAAATATACCCTTCAGCTAGAGATTTGACCAAATCAAAATATCTCAGATAGATTAAAAAGAAGAGATATTTTAGGATTGAGTCAAGAGAAAAAATTGGCAGAATTGGTGAAAAATATGTGAAACTATCAATTAATTGAAAAAGAAAAAAAATCCTAAAACATAAATTAATATGGAACGGAGAGAGTATAATGATCTAGTAAAGTAATTAAAAAGAAAAAAATTAATTACCTTCCACACTAATAAGCTAATATCAAATTGGCCCCCATTGTATGATGAAATTGGGGAAATGGCTGCCCCAATTGCTACTCTATTGTTGGTCTGAACAAACCCCGAACACAGCAGATTGTAACACCCTGTTGTCATATACGCATCACTCTGCACCATAATTAATTTAAATTAATTAATCTACTATAATAATTAATTATTCTTTATAGGAATTAATTATATGTACTCTTTGTTGGAGGCATGATTCAAGTAGGGACACCATTGCATGTTAGACATTAATGACTACTGACTCCGTCCCGGCTTAATTTGCTATTTTGGTAGAGCATGGAGATTAAAAAAATTTAGATTTTGTGACTTTTTAAAATGTGGAGATTTTGAGAGTAAAGATTATGAGATAAATTTCTTTTTTTGGTTTAGCAAAGTTATTTGGGATAAACCAAAAAAGCAAGTAGGCAAATTAAGTCGGGAAGGAGGAAGTATCTTTTGGGAAATTAGGGCTAAAATTATTTTGGTCCATTAATTTTTCACTCGTATACAGGTATACTTTTGGTCTTAAATAAATTTTTTAATCAGTCTCAGTAATTTTAGAATTATTCATATTTAACCTTTTTTTCGCTGCTGGTGACTAATTTGGCCGTGTCGGTCACATGACCAATTTTTCACGTAAGCTTCTGGTGTCACGTATTAAAAATCGGTTCGGAAAATATGATCACGTGACCGCATGTGCAAGTTTTCGGTCAAATTGATCACCGGCAACGAAAAAATGACTAAGTACGGACAAATTTTAAGGTTACAAGACTAAATTAAATTTTTAATTTTTTTTGGGATCAAAATTATACGAGTAAAAAATTATAGGACAAAAAGTAATTTAAAATAAATTAACTTACAGTCCAGTAGGTGAAGAACCTAGGATAGTTGTCCCCATACAGCTCTGGGCTAACCTGTTGGAGAAAATTAATTGAATTAGCATCAATTGTTACTTGAGAAGTAGTTGAAAATTTAATTGCAAATTTAATGAATTTAGATATATAGAATCTTTATCATTATCACTATTAGTTGTATTTCAACCATAGAAGCCCACCCCAGATTCAATATCACAATAGTGATGGACAATAATAGTTAATTTTAAGATAAATTTACCATCAATAAATGCCTACAAAATTGCTACACCTTAGGTTATATCCATGAGTTAAACCTCCGCGACTGACGATCACACGAATCTCATTTTATGTGACGGATATAATTTATAATTAAATCAATGATTCTGTACTCATATTTAAGCCTAAACTCTATTCAGAAAAAAATGTGTGTATAAGTTGAAGGCAAACACTTAAATAAGAGGATCTTACGGAGATGTTTCCGTAAGACGAAAGTTACTTTTACTATAAAAAATTTACTTTTCGACAAAAATTTGTGTGAGACCATCACACAGTATGATGTTCGTATGACGGAAAAAAATATCACTTTTTTTGGACAAAATGATCACTTTTTCCTGTAAAAGTGCGTTCCACCATACTCCGTCACACTGTGAGACCGTAAATCACAAGACAGACTTACTTTTTTGACGAAGAAAAGTGTCATTTTAAGAGTTAATCTTCATACACAAATATTAATTTTTAGAAAGTATAATAATAATATTTTTACATCAAAAGTAGAGGTGACAAAATAAGTTCGGCTCGATCCATCGATATTTTATGTAGGCTGGTCTGCAAGAATTTACGCCAGAAGTATCATAGGGTCCATTAGTTCCAATCAAATGACCCAAAAGCTTATGGGTCGTGATCCGGCCCAATACAATCGAACATATGACATTAGTATGTGGGCCCAGGTTGAATTGGGCTGCCTGAACCGCCATATCTAATGAAAAATAATTTTTTTATGATAAAAATAACTTTTATTTTTGTAATATACGATCTTACACAAGTGTTACTCTAAGTCGAGAAAGGAGGGAAAAGTGAACATGCCTGCCAACCAACTTCAATGGTGTTGAGATCATCGCCAAAAGAGCCTGCAATTACCCACATCTGTGACAAGCTGAATTCATATCTATTTGCAACTCGAGGGGCCCACACATTTATACTTGCTTTAGCTCCATAGTATTCATTTCCACTAACATATCCCACTGCATGCTGCAAAAAAAAAAAAAAAAAAAAAAAAAAAGTTACTACCAACAACAAACAAAATTTACCACTCATTCCGTTCCAAAGTAAATGTCATTTTAGAATATTCCATCCGTTTCAAAAAGATAATTTAATACATTTTTTTCTGTTTCAAATTATAGTCACTTTACTTATATAAAGGTCGCTAAAATACACTTATTTAGTGTAAGTTCCTTGAGGATAATTAATTTTATGTACCACAAAATAATAAGGATATTAAAGAAAAATAGTGGGTTAAAATTGTTTTTCTAATAATATTAATGATGTTTTTTTTAACTATGCGAAAAATAAATTGTGATTATCTATTTGGGACTGAGGAGTGTGGATTTTGTCCCAAAAGAATTGTCATTTTAGGAATTTAAGGTGTGATTTTCATTAATCTTCTAAAATTGCCCATGTTATAAGCGAGTCTTGAAAATAAAAAAAGTTATTGATAAAATAGAGAAAGACATAATCTTATAAAAACAATTACTCAAAAAAGAAAAGATAATATAATAATTAAAGTTAAATAAGGGCATGCAAGTTCTTTTATCAGACTCGTTAAGCAGTGTGTAATTTTCTAAAACGACGATTATTTCCGAACATAATGTATGTACTACTCAATACGCGTATTCAAAATTGACCTAATTCTTATTAAAATATGTTCACATTGTATATTTTCACTGCAGAGCTCATTTGGTGATAACAATTTGAATAAATTTGAATAAGAGTATGTTCGACTCGACCTTATTTTTTCAGTAACTAACCTCATGTTCATTGCCGGAAGAATCCCTTCTGATCGGCCGTCTTATTTTCCGACCGAATCTCTTGACGGAACTGGCCCTCAGAACATCTTCCTCGGTTGTTCGTCTGATCGGAACAGTGCCTTCTGGGCAATATTCTTCTGACATTGTCCAAATCTGGAAATTTTCTTCAGTTACTGATGTCTGTCCCTTTGGCCTTTCCGGTGGATCCTGCAAATTCAATAATATATATAAATAATTAATAGAAAAATGTTAATGAAATATCTTTTTTCTAATTTTATATGTTGGTGAATTTAGGAAAAGTAGTCAAACAAAACAATCTAAAATCACTTTTCTCAGCTCAGAAGTGATTGTGTGATTGGAATCTCTAAAATGTGATATTTGAAATCTCCAAAAACTGATTATAGTGATCACTTAAAATCGGCTTTTAAGAAGCTATTTCAAAATGTGATTGTGGTAATTCAAATCTAAAACAACTAATTACACGAATCACTTAAAATCTGCTTTTGAGAAGCCTGTGCGAGGCTATTTCAAATTAGTTACTAACCAAAAACACTTTATTTTTTACACTATCTGCCTTTTATCTTTAAACAAACATCAATTTAAATTACGTTTTTAAAAGCACAATCAACTGCAAACACTCGATTCATTGTCTCACCAATGGCCTTTGGCCTTTCAATTGAGGATGATCAAATGCTGGCTGTTGATGAGATAACACACAATCTATCATATCTCCATCAGAACTCTGTACAAACACAAAAACAGATGATCAGAGAGTTAGAGCTAACAAAATCCGCCCGGCCCAATTTTTAGATAGGTTGGATCATAAAATGTAGGTCTGAAATATCATATGGTCCAACACGTCAATTTGATGTGCTAAAAGCTCGACCAACCACGAGCTGACAAAAAAATGTTAGTATACTTAAGAGAAATAGGCTAATGAAGCTTGATAGTTTTTGGCCCGATAGAATTTCTGATGGCCTGGTCCATATAATGTTGGCCTGAGCCGACCGGGCCGGGCCGGCGGAGAGAGGGGAGAGATACCTGAATTGTCTTGACAGCAGGTTTGTTGATTTTCATCAAAAGGGATCTAATGTAGTTCAACTTCATGGTGTGATTTCTGGGCCGAAGATTCTGGAAAGTACCATTGAAATTTGCAGATTGCAGAGAAGGAATAAAAAAGAGGAAGAAAACAAAAACTGTAATGATAGGAGAAATCTTAGTACAAGAAGCCATGTTTAAGGAATTTGAAGCTTCTAACACAACTCTTTTGTCTTTGTGTGCATAAAAAAGAAAAAAAAAACCCTTTTTTGGAATTTGTTGAAAATGTGAGTGAGATTATAAGTAAGGTGATATATATTGTAAGAAATGTGGAAGTTGTAGGCATGAAGTAGAAGAAAGAAACATGGGAATAAGTGAAAATTTAGAGATCTGCCCATGTGGGGTGGGATATAAATATGGGGGTGTGACCAAGACATGGAATTATAAAGTTTATTGGGGGGGTGGGGTGGGGTGGGGAGGGGGGAGGGGAGGGTGGTGGGGTGGGGTGGAGAGGGGAGGGGAGGTTATGTTTCCAATCTACAATACATACTTTTTTTCTTTAAATTTTACGCAAGGGAGCTGCTACTTGGCTAGAATCTATCAAGATAGAAAATGGTAAATTTAAAATAAACTCGTTTTCATGAAGGTTCTTCATAAAAAAATAAAATTTGAAGTCAAGTTCCATCAATCTTCTTGAAAAAAAAAATAAAAAATTTGGAAGATTATGGAGATGAGACATAGCAACTGTTCAAGGAATCAGAATTAGTCTCTTTCGATAGTTTCGGACGGAAGACGAAGTTATCAGAAATATTTCTACTAGGATTTATGAGTTTGCATCATCCACTGTTATTTGCTTTCAACAATAAATAGTAACAAGAGTATGAATTTCAAATTGCAGAGATGAACTAATAAAAAAAGAGAAGTTGGAATTATTTTTAATGGTTCTAGCTAGATCGATTATAGTCAAGTAGATTTACCCTTTATGTAATATCTAGTGTAAAACATAGACATATGTTTGTTTCGAAAAAGTAAATACTTACTCGTTCCATAAAAAGATTTTTGTATTATATTTGTTTTAAATAAGAGTTTTGTTTTAAAAATCAACCCCTCGTTTTAGTAGTTTAACTGAAAAAAATTAGATGCTAGTTAGATATGATTAAATAAAAAATTGCAAAAAAAAAAAAAAAAAAAAAAAAACTCAAGTAAATGTGTAGCGATTATTTTTGAGAGTTGACATTCATCAAATTGACTAAAAATAAAATAATGTGTATTTTCAAACATGACTCTTTTTATGGGAGGAGATAGTATATATTATTATATGTGTGTGTTATGCTCCCCCTGTTAATAAATATGTGTCGTTCTAGGAAAAATCATTTTTTACAAAAGAGTGCATTCTAGCAATTTTTACAAATTTCTTCCAACATTATCCTTAGCTAAATCTAAGCAAATTTCCATACACATCTTATAATATTATATAAATAAGGTATGGAAAAATGTATGGTAATAAAGAATGACAAAAACTTGGGTGCATGTGATGCACCATAACTTATTGTACATCACCCCATTTTTATAATAATATTTCGCGCGCTCTTTTTATATAAATAAGAGTCTATTTGTTGAACATAAAAGCAAATGGTTTGGTGGTATTTGATGCGACTTTAAACATCTCAACCTTGAGGTAAGGGGTTCAATATCGAATGTTGCCTCTAGCACATGCAGGTCAGGGGTTCAAGGTTCAATATCGAATGTTGTCTCTAGCACATGCTTTATATTTTTTTCTTTTTTTCTGCGTAACAAAAATTAACTAAAACAACGTATATTGTCAGGCATCATAACATATACTATATCGAAATATTAAATATACTGTGAATATTGTCAGTTGGAAAAAATAAATATTTCGCAGTATGAAACAAAAATTAACTAAAACAATATATACTGTCAGACATCATAACGTATACTATATCAAAATATTAAATATACTGTGAGTATTGTAAGTTGGAAAAAATAAATATTCCGCAGTATGAAACAAAAATTAACTAAAAGAATATACTGTAAGGTAACGTATACTATATCGAAATATTAAATATATTGTGAGTATTGAAAACTAATTAATGTGTAAAATATGAATAATTTTTTTTTCATGGTATAATAGAAAAATTAATCAAAACAAACATATACTCTCAGGCTTTATAACATATACTATGCTCGAAATTTGAATATATTGTTGGTGAAAAATAAAAATGTGGTGTTAGGATTCAAACCCGCGCCCAGAAGGGTGAAACGTCGCGCCTTTACAAACTAAGTTGTATATAGATCGCGCGCGCGAGAATAGAATGATGTGTACAATAAGTCTAATATGCATCTTATGCACATGAGTGTCACCATAAAAAATTGATGAAGAGAAAAATGGAGAGGTGTTGTTGTCCATTCCTTCATTTATTAAATTTCACTTGAAAATTTAAAATAATACTTATTTGTGAACGGAGAGAGTATTATTAGATGGTGTATAATGTTACTGTATCGTGTGTTATTAAGAACAGTCCTTCCAAAAAAAATAAAAATTGTAAAAGTGATGTAGATAGTGTAGTGCTGCGTTTGTGATGTTCAATACTTTGATCCTGGCTAATTGTCCTTTAATCCTTCCAAATGCAAACATTATAATTATTTCCCTTATGCGAGACTTAAGGGGATTGGGGTGGAGCATTGGAAGGGAAATGAAGTCTGCAACAATGTAGGTGTCTTCATTACCGAAATAGGAGACAAACATGACGAAGGAACAGTTTTAAAATAGTAAATATTTTATCATTCAAAAGAAAAAATTATTGTAATTTCGCCCGAGCAGAATGTGCCCGATTAGCAATGCCCATACATATATTAGGTAGTAATTTATGTTATTCTTTACTTGGGGTTTGGGGATAGAAAGGAATCACAATTCTGGGCTTCTAAAGTTCCTTGCTTTGGGTGTTTCTCCTTCATAGGTGTTCTTTATGTCATCTGCCCCTTTTATTAATTATTTTACCACCCAAATACACACATCTCTCTCTCTCTCAGTAAATATTGTCTCTCCGTCTAAAATTATTACATAATTTTGTCTCCCGTCTACGGTCATCATCCAGTCGGTTCGGTGAAAAATCGAACCAAATCGATAAGAATTGAAATTGAATTTTTTATATGTTCAAAATAGAAACGGACCGAACACATCTTTTCTAACTGAAAATAACCGAAGTGAATTTTTTTTGTTTGGCTCAATTTTCTGTTTAGGTTTTCATTTTTACATCTTTATTTTTCATTTCTTATAGAAAATCTCTTGACTTTCATGATATTTTTTTGTATGAAATTGAAAAATTAAAGAAGAGACCAAAATATAAGCACAACTTTTAATTTTCATGCATGATACAATGTGACAAATACTTATATATTTAAATTCAATGAAGAAAAATAATATACAATAAATAATAAAAAATGTATAATTAAATTAATAGGAGTAGTTTGGTTCAGTTTGACCAATCAAATTTTGTTTAAGTAAGACCCAACCGAATCGAATTACAACTCAATGCTAATATTTATAACCAAATTAAATAGAACCGAATCAAATCACTTAATTCGTATCAATTTTTCTGATCCGATTCGATTCTGCTTACCCCTGCTTCAGCCAGAAATTGATGATGGGAAGGCTTTAAAAAGCACGAGATGCTTTAATAGTGAATTTTTTAATGTCATGAAAAGACAGATAAGATCTTCTATTCCGAATAATGTTTCATCATCTATTCCAACACCATCAATATATGTCATGTGTACAAAACGACATCACTATAACATTACATATAAACATGTGGTATGTACTAATAAAATTGAAATAGAAAATGAAACACGAAATAAAATAAAAGATCTGATAAAATTGGAATAGAAGATGAAACACGAATTGAAGTAGAAGATCTCATTCGATGAAAAGGGCCAATTTAGAATTATTAAGACCATAAGATATGATTAATTATTTAAATTCAAACTTCAAAAGTGGCTTCTCCCAACCAACCAAATCATACCATGCGTGTGCATGTGTTTGTGCTATTTCAAGATTTTTTGTTTCTCCATTCTTGATAATAAACAGATTTCTTGGTGAAAAATTAAAAGTTGTTGCCCACTTTCTCTAGGTTAGTAATTTTATACTTTCTTGATTTCTTGAACCCTATTATACTTTTATACTACCTCCGTTTCGCTTTAATTTTTGTACTTTTTTTTCTTTTGAAGTTGTCTCAATTTAATTTATCAGTTCATAAATAATAATCTTTCAACCTCAAAATCTCCACCCTCAATCTTCACCTTTAAAAAAGTTAAAATTTCCACAAAATTTATTTTTTCTTAACCTCGATGCCCCATCAAAGTAGAAAAGTTAGACTGGGACGGAGGGAGTAATATATATTTCAAGCAATTTATGTTGATAAACAATATTCCCTTCGTCCCACTTAATTTTGCACACCCCTAAAAAATTATTGGATAAAAGAAAATTAAAATACATCATAAAAGAGAGTTTGAGAAAAACACAAATACAAAGTTCTAGACTTCTTAAATTCTAGAGTGGAGAATTTAAAACAGAATACACAGTTGAATCTTCGGAATAAAACACCCATAGTCTTCAGCATCTCAGGAAAGTGGTGAAATATTCTATTTTAAGACTTGCTTTGTATCAATTTATTTCGATTGATTTATTTATACTTTATGCTATAATTTTGTTCTAACAATAAATTTGCTAGGAATTTTTTATATCATCGGTCGAGCCAAAACGGCAAAACATAATTTGGAGGGTCCATGTTTAGGTCTTTAGTAAAAAATATTTTTGTTTATATTAGCTCATTATTTCCATTTATCCCTTTTACCACGAATTCTTTATTAAAAAACGCCCACACGTTTATCATTTCTCATCATTAACACTACACACATTCTAATTAGTGTTTGACCATTATTCTCTTTTGCTAGTTGTTATTTTAATTATTTTTTACTTTCATACTAATTTAAATGTGTATAATTTTTTATGACTCAATTACTATATATTCTTTAATTTGCCCTGAAGTTTTTATGTGGGTTAAAATCCTCAATTTTTAATAAGATATAACACTTGAGTAGTTGTAACTCCAACGTATATTATATTACTACAGGAAAAATTAAAGTTAGAGGCGGATTTTCACATGATATCCATTTATGGAATAAAGTAGTGGCAGATTTGAAACGAAATTGTTTGTGGATCTATAATGTTTGTCTCTAAAATTTAAAGACCTATTTATTATGAAATTAGAGACCAAATTACGTACAGAATAAAGTCGGATTATACTCCTCTCAAATATTTTGTGGCTATTTCGTCACTAATTGGATATTAATAATTTCTTTTCACTTTCCGTCACTATTCCATTTCTATTTCGTTTTTATTTAATGATCGATTTTATCTTTTACCAATGTCCGTCTCTAATTTGAATTTTTCGTGTAGTGTATATTTATGTGTGTAATTGAATAAATGATAAATATTAAACGTGGAGTGCAATTTCAAATTCTTATTCTTATTCTTGCCTAACCGTGTGAATATGCTCAATTTCAACCATTAGGGAAAAGACGAATACAACCCTAGATAGTACTTAATTCTATAAGGGAAGATGAGATAAGAATAGAATCATAGTAGAAGAGTGGGTGTGGTTGGACCAATTTTGGATTGGAAACTTAACTTGGAAACTATATGGCATTTCTTGATGTTACATGGTCTCTTGAAGGAATTATAAGAATACTTTTATTTACAACGGAATTGATATCGGACTATTTAGGAGTCGAGTCATGGCATGTTCTTGATGTTTTTGTACGTTATTATTAGAATGAAATGTTAGGAAATTTAATACGGATGACAACCCAAGTACTAATTTTGGTGGATAAATTTTATATATGTTAGTATTTTTTTTGGAGTTAATTCAAGAATAACTCTCTTGATTTATTAGATAAGATAAGCCCACTTGGATTATATGACATCAAGAAGTCTACATACTAGGATTTTGGATATATGAAAGAATGATGATGCATGTTTGAACTAATTAAGCAATGCTATGATATCCAAATTATTTAGTAAGCTATGTTGAAATTTTATACTAACTGTGATTAGTTTCTGTTTAGACACTGATCTTTTTTAAAGATATATCTATGTTTTTTTCTCAAATTTCTCTTCGTCTAACTGCATATATGACCCGTTAAGACGAGTTAGATCGTAATTAGACGCTACACGCTAATTCGCAATTCGATTAGTGTTCAACGACTTTTACAATATTATATTAATATGTGATGGAGAAAGAAACCAATGGTAGTATGCTCCATTAAGCTTTGTTAAAGATTCCTATGGAGCACATATTAATTTCAAATTGCATGACCATAATTACAATGTAGCTCCACAAGAGGGAGAATAGCATGAATTAATGGGATTTAGACCCCTAAAGAGAATTTCTAAGCAATCATAATGTCTCAACTGCAAAGTCTAGCTTTCTTAGCTTAATAAAAATTGACATATACCATTCAAAGTTTGAAACTTTAACCAGGCCCCCACCCCTAAACAAACCACCCACCCCACCCCTCAAATTAAAAAATTCTTTTGAGATACAAAATTTTTTCTTAAATAAGAAGAAGTTGTCATGATTACATTATTAGAGATGACATGTCTTCACTAACAAATCGTCTCAGTAACCTTGTCTTGAAAAGTCGGCTCAAATATTTTTTTGCATTTCTAAAAGTAGTCTAGAAATGACCTTGAAAAAATTGTAGACCATTTTGTAACGACATGTCATCACAGAAAAATATAGTGATAACAATTGTCATCTTAAAAAGTGCGTCACAAGAGACCTCTTTTGTTATAGTCCCCCACCCCTGACCCCCCCCAACCCCCAACCGCCAGCGGTCTAAAGTGGAATTTTCCCAAAACATGGTTGAAGAAAGGAGTTAGAAAAGAAAGAATGAGAATTAATGTTTCCTACTTGTATTCTTTTTGGGTGGTGAAATCATGTGGCCATGGTGCCTAAATATGTGCATTCATGATCATAATTGTTGGGCCATTGCATCATCATGATGCTTAGATGATGATGTTGCTCATGCCACCTAAACATAATGTAATGTTATGTGCCATACTCCATAATTATACCTTTGCTTCAATCCATGCTCATGCCCTTAATTCTGGTCACATATCAATTAGATCATCTCGTTACTAGACAGTCACGAACCCAAAAATCCAGTTACGACGCATTCATCTATAGGCATATCTAAAAGTTCGTTTCATGTGAAATCTTTAACTTTATCAAATGTTGAGTTTGAGGGTGGAAATTTTGAGGATAGAGATTGTGTAAGAAATTTGTCATTTATGGACTGATAAATTAAATTGGAATAAATCGAGATGATAAATAGACAAATTAAACTAGGACGGAGGGGCATTATTTTGATTGACTTGGAAAAAGGTTGGTCAAAAGGGGCCTAGTAGCCGACTTTGGGTCTTTCAAGTGGTTTATTGTATTCCACATTACCATAATTACCATTATGAAATTTTAATCACGTTAATGCTATGTTTATGAATTTGCCAGTTCAGATTGAAGCATAACGTTCTAATTGTAACTATTTAATACTATCTTCGATCCACTCTTTTATTTATTTATATATTTTTTTATTTGTCCCAATTTAACTTGTCAGTCCATAAATGATAAATTTTTCTCACAATCTCCACCATCAAAATTTCGACTTTCAATCTCTATTTCTAAAAAAGTAAAAAATTTCACAAAATCTGTTTTTTCTTTAACTTCCGTGCCCGATCAAAGTAGAAAAGTAAAACCGAGACGGAGGGAGTACTATTTAATTATTTTCGACGTCCAAATTTTCCGTGTGGCACTCAGTAAATGCCATTCCATTTTCATCATAATACTGTGACTATTGTCCCTTTTGATGCAGCCCATAAAAAGGCCCACCACAGAGTGGGCTGGGCCCAATATATATTATTTATTCTTTACGGTCTCGTTATATGGGCCGTTAGTGTGGACTAAGCTGGAGTCGTCATCCTTTGTAATAAATGCGTTTCGCCAAAATGGAATAAAGTATTTTTTCTTAAATAAATTTGTTAAGATTAACAGTACTCCCTCCATCTCATCTTATCTTGCACACTTTTCTTAAATGACCGTCCCATTTTATCTTGCACAGTTTAAAAAAGGAAAATTATAACATAATCTCCATCATCAAAATTTCCATCCTCAATCCACCTTTGAAAAGTCAACAAACAATCAAAAAACAACTTTTCTTAATACCCGTATGAACTCCCGTGTGCAAGATAAGCCGGGACGAAATGAGTAGTACGGTTTCGATGCAATTATAGTTTTATAGTTTTAGTGACATTTTATCTAATATATAATTAATTTTGTTAATCAGAGGACCGTCTTTCTTAAGAAAACTTTTTTATCTAAAGATACAAATCCTATTATTTAAAAAATAAAGAATTGGCGGCTATGATGGCTGGCAATTCAGCCGGTCCGGGCCCGTTGGGTCAATACTATCTTTTGGATCGGATAGGGTTAAAATTTGATCAGATTTAAAATTAGTTGAATCGGCTCCATCTATTTTTCTATAATATACTAAGACTATCGAATTGATCCGTAGTCTGTTGCGTAATTAAGCTAATCTCATTCTTTAGGAGCTTGAGCAATAAGAGATGTCAAGCTTTTGTCTCATCGAATCGATCCGACCAAATTAAATACTCCATCCGTTCCAAAATAGATGATGTTTTAGAAAAAACAAAATAATTAAGAAACAAATATATTACCAAATATAACACCCTAAAATTTGTGCAGATAAGATTTAATGATATCAAATGTGAGTGGGAGGTCGAAAAGTCAAAGATATTTTTGGATTTACATAGGGGTAAAATAGAGAGAAATGGTAAAAAAAACCTATAACATCAATTATTTTGGAATTTGTTTAAGAAGCTAAAACATCATCTATTTTGAAACGGAGGGAGTAATATTTTGGACCAAAATTTTAACCTAATCGATCTAAAATATCAGGTCAGATCGATTTTGTCACCACAACTTGTGAGCATATATGGTCGGATTATGACCATGTTCCTTTTTAATTGAGACTAAACTATAATATTTTCTGCGACTAAGAAAACAATGTGTATAAAATATGATACACATGATTTTTTAGAAAATTTGATGTAAAATTCAAAACTATCTCCACCTCCCACGTGCAAGTAGTTATCGGTTTAATATACAGAAAGATGGTATGACTAGACACAAATTACGTACGACGGTTAGAAGTACGATTTATCGTCACAAAATACTCTATAATTTATTTTGGAATCATGTTTAGACTTTAGACTACTTTTAGAAATAATTAATTGATGCAAATATTATTTAAGACGTATTTGAGACGATTTATATTATTTAAAATGGAATTCTTGAGACGACTAATTAGTGACAACAAAGTATTTTTAATAATGCAGTTGTAACAAATTCTGATCATTTGAGATAATTTTTTATTTCTTAAAAAAAATTATTTTTCTTACAGTGACTGTAATATATAATTATAATATAATATAATGAGGATATGCAAGAGATATTTGAAATTCCTTAAAAATGACTACCCTTCTTACAACTTTTAAACGATGATATTGATAGATTGAATTGAAATATAATTTATCCAAATTTCATTGCTCATATGAATGCATTATGCATTAAATCTGGCCAAACGGTACACCAATTATTTAGACAAAGATTTTCTATTTCATATTTACATTCAGTATACTATATGAAATAGAGAATCTTATCTGTAAATTAATCGGCATATTTGGGATTTGTCTTTAGAACGGATACAAGAATGTCGGTCACTCCAATCAAATATTGGTCGAAGCTAGCAACCTCTGGAGATGAAACCTCGTTCAATTCGAGTGTATCTAAGCATTCGGACAACCACAACCCTTTGAAACTCGAAGCGAGATCTTTCTTCGGATCATCCTTAATATATCCTATTGCATCTTCCAGCTGCGAAACCACATTATCAAACGACCACTTACAACTTTTATCGATGCCTTTTATGTTCGCCGGGGCAAGGTTATCGGTGAGCCGGGCAGTGACGCCGTAGACTATCGGCTTTAAGGCGTTGATTTGCCTGATGGCGGTGTTGATCGTGTTAGTCATTGCCTCCGGCCAAGCCGTGGCGCCTTCTGTCCAACGTGAGCAACGACATTTCTTGGTGGCGGATTGGCAAAACGGGCTGATGGTGATGGGGCCTCTTCGGCTCGGGCAGGGGCCGGCGGCATTGGCGACGGCGGAGAGGATGAGTAATGTGGCCAAGATGGCTAAAGAGGAAGAAATGGTTCTTCCCATCTCTCAATTCTTTATTTTATTGAAAGGGAGAGAGGGGGAAAGGAGAGGCTATAGAATGGTAACGAAAGAGAAAGATATAAAGGTCTACTTTCGTAGAATTTAACCTACACCAGGTGTAATACGCTTATTTTGTTCTATACCACATATTTACACATACTAATATGGGTGTGTGTGTAATTATGTATAATCGTATGGTGAATAATGTATCATGTACGTATATTCCACGTGACCTAAAATCTAAAATGTCGCGTGTGAAGGAGAGGGGTGCAGTTCTTCTCTCAATGTTTTTAGGGGTTATAGGGTCCAAATTGCTTCCTATTCCAATTTTTTATAAGCCATTAAGAATTTATGGCTCATCCAAGGGTAGAATCGGGCATTCATAGTCCAGTAACACTAAAAAATAATCACGATAGTTTAACAATATTGTGATCACTTCACTAAAAACAATGTTGCGATTATATTCAAATAAGCAAATCGAGTAATCAATGCATATTTAATATAGTGACGGGTCACACTACTTATTAATTTGTTGCTTACTTATTCAAACATTAATGAAGTACAATATCTACATGACTTGATTTTGAATTGCAAGAATAACCTTTTTGTTCTAGATTGTTGAAATCAATTTCCCTAGTGCCAGGAAATATATTACTT
This sequence comes from Ajuga chamaepitys, assembly GCA_958295605.1. NCBI lineage: Eukaryota > Viridiplantae > Streptophyta > Magnoliopsida > Lamiales > Lamiaceae > Ajuga > Ajuga chamaepitys. Next base: position 63,763,719 of record OY282498.1, on the reverse strand, counting down.
TTCTAGGGAAGTCAGAAAATATATTCCTGCTTATTGTTGAGAATAGGGGCGATAAAATTATGTTAAATTGAATTAATCGATCGATTTGTACCGAAATTTGTAATTTGGATCGATTTTTGGAAAAACGATTTGATTTTTTATTTTAATTTTTAGGATATTCGTTTAATTTATATATATATAATATATATATAAATTGAATATTCACATAGGTTTATTTTTTTAATAATGAGTAATGAATTTTTTTTTAGGAAAAGATATTTCGGTTCAACCGGAAACTAAACAGACCGAACCGAATGAATTTGGTTTGGTAGTTGTGGTTTTTGAAATAATGATTTGATTTTCGATTTAAATTTTTTAATTCGATTTCACAAATTAAGTTCGATTCAATTACCGACCTAAATTTTGTTCACCCCTAGTTGAGATATAGAAGTTATATTTGTATTAAATGTTAGTAACATTTTAAGCTACTTATAAAATATTATATCAAGTACCATAATTCTGCTAAACTGTAATTTTATTATTTCGTATTTACATTAATTTTATTTTTTAAAAATTACTTGTGATGAGAAAGTTCCGCCAACGAAAATTAGCTCATAAATAAACAGATAAACATTTCACAAAACTTAGAACAACAACTAAAAAATCGAAAGTAGTACATTCCAAACAAGTGGAGATCATCACCTTCTTGCAGTTTAAAATATTGCAGAAAGGATGCAAATCCCCGAAAAAGAAAAAAGAAAAGAAAAGAAAATCACAAAAAACAATTCATGCATAATTTATTACCAACAACTAACATTTCTATGACCCACTAAATCGCACCTTCATTCCTGTAGCTCAGCCCATCTAAATTATTGAAGGAATCGGGCCGATTTTTGCCAATTCTACCGACAACTAACATCATGTGACCTTGAAATCCTCTTAACAAAATCACTCCCACTTCTCACACAATAATCCATTGTTGCAGGGGAAAGTGGCCCTAATGACTTCCCATAAGAGTTCCAGCATAATGGCTGCTGAAACCCGCAATTTCGATCCGACGGTTCTAACTGGATCGAGATCAGATCAACGTCTATGCACGGGACGGAGCTGCTGCAGGCTAGGTGGATCGGCTGCGCTGAATACGACCCGATTATTCGGTCGAATTTGACGCCGGAAATCGCCACGGCCCCTGTCTGATTCTTGCATTTGTTCTTGTCGCAATAGTATTGATCGATGGTAATGGGGACTTTGACATTGGAGACTTGTATGTCCGAAAATGTTATGTTTTTCACTGATCCTAGACCTCCCTGTAATGAGCAATTAAAGAAATGCTTAGCATATTTAAAAATCGTAATATTTTTATTTCACTTATTCAATCACGTAGAACTAATTTGTGAAATAAAAAAAAAATTAAAATTTTAATTGGACTAATAAAATGTGACATCCCATTATTTATATACGAAAAGAGAAATTATTTTGTATAAGTGACATTTTCTTAATTTTTCAATAATAAAATCAATTTTAAATTATTAAAAATGGATTCAATTCCCTTGTTGAAAAATGTCTATATTAATCATACACTACTTTATATTATAAGATTTGATGGTAAAATTAATTTTTAGATTATTAAAATATTAATCAATTTGAATTCTTAATTTTATGTTGAAAAAATCGTCTATGTCAAGGCATCTCCCTTTTTCTCGTAGCTCTCTTCCCTTTTTTTATTATGTAACTGTAACTCTTAGATATTCTTAATAATATATTACAACCAATGTAAATATTACTATATAATTATAGCTCTCAGATATCTTTAAATGCTTAAAATTAACGTTTTGAGAAGTAAAAAGAGAAAGTGCTTACATTTAAAAGCTTTTCCCAGAAGAAAGGCTCAGTAGAACGGTATTTTTTTTTCTACCGGCACTGTACTTATTCTTTTTATAAAAATTGACTCTTATTTTGAGACGAGAAAAGTTTTCGACTGATTATAAGATGGAGGGGGTTACCTGCCATGTTTTGATCCTTGCACCGTACAAAGTATTCTGCATTATGATGTTTTCGACTACGATATTTGATACACATGCAATACTCTTGTCTTTTCCCAGTCCTCCTAAACTGTTTTCCAAAATAATAAACATATAAAAAGAATTAGTTTTGATTTCAAAATGGCGGTTTAATTAAGTAGTATGTATATAGAAGCGGTAAAATTGGTTCGCCTAAAAGTTCATTGGGCCTACCGACCTGACTGCTGCGTCAATGGCCAAGTAGGTCTAGTGGATTAGCTCAACTATCTTTCCCACATATTTTAGGGAAATGAATTAGACTAGACTCAACATTTTTAGTCTGACATAATTTTGGATCAATCTAGCCCGGTATGTCATATGACATTGGCTTGGTTGGTCCAGGCTGATTGACAGTTCAGCCAATCCTGCTCTTCACAGCTTATTGGGCCAACAACATATAGTAATTGGACTTTTCTGGTCCAAACTTTTATTAGATAAAAAATTAGTGAGTCCATACATAGCCTATAGGATATATATACAGAAGTTTTTGGATCGATTTTCATCAGATCGATCCATCAGACCGGATTTATTAGTTACCTTATCCCATGACCAGGCCCACAAGTTATATGATGAACATGAATGTCGGAACAACCCGTTTGTATTGAGATACAATCATCTCCTGTCCAAAAATCAGAACATGATTGTTAATTTTTATTTTATTTTTTTAAAAAAATTGATTAATCTTCTACTTGAAGTTTTACCTGTTCCAATGTTGGAATGCAATATTTCGACTTCTTGAGAATTTTGCAGGTGAATTCCGTCAGTGTTAGGGCTGTTTTCGGGCGCTGAAATCGTGATATTTTGGACCTTGACTCCTTTAGAATTATCGAATTTCAAGTGGCATAATGGACTATTCATGATTGTGATACCAAGAATTGTGATGTTGTAGCTTTCGTAGAATCTCAATGCCTGTTATAAATAAAGGAACGTTGTATAAATTATTTTATGAGTTTATAAGATGTAATTTTCTAATAGCTTAAAAGTTAATAAAGTTTCTGAATAATAAAATTTATGAGTCTGTAACTGAATGAATGTATTTAACAATGAATTTGAAGAATAAATTTATAATTCACATAACCAATTACACGTGAACTATGTATAGTATCAGTGGTGTCGGTGTAGTGCTTCTAGAGTGAGTGTTGTGTTTGCATAGTGTGTTTAGTGTATGTAGTGCCTGTGATGAAAGTTTATGTATTTCGCATGAAGCGCGTGAAGTCTGTGTAGTTTGTATATGTATGTTAGTGTGTGATTTATATGACCCGAAGAAAATAGACTAAGTGCACTTTGTTTCCTTTGAAACTTATAACTCTACAAGCTTATTTTTATATTTTATGAGTTGTTTAACATTTTCATTTAGCATATGCTCTCAAACATCTTATAATACGTTTCGACAAATTTATAATCATAGTCAAACATGCTCTAAGTACTATGTGTCGGAGCAAATTCTTACCGTTGGTTTCATATTCGGGACCCTTTTTCTCTTTTTCTGCAAAAAATATGAAGGAAAAAAAAAACAAAAAACAGGTGAGATTTTATAATTTTTTTTTAGAAAAAAAAAAAAGGATTATAATTGCTGCGTAATTACCTGATTAATTTCTGAAGAAACCCACCAGTTTAAACCCTGCCCATCAGCTGTACCCGAACCTTGTATAGTGAAATTCTTAATCCATTTGAAATTTATCCATTGATATAAACTGGATTTTGCCCACGACCCGATTTTAGGTGGGGCTAAAATAGTCCCATCCATCTGTTCCAAAATCCAAATATAATTTATCTATTTTTGGGTTTGGTATGTTCAGTTTATCAATAAAAATAATAACTTTACGAGTAACACTTGTGTAAGATCGTTTTTCATAAAACGAGACTCATTTTTAATATAAAAACTGTTGCTTTTTTACATCTGTTATTTTTGTATATATGTTGCTCCCTCTGTCCCAAATATATAGGCAAGTATTTTTTTCGATGTCCAAAATATATAGTCTAATTTATATGTATGCCACTTCCCCCGTCCTGTTCTAACTTGCACACTTTCTTTTTTCGACCGTCCCACCCTATTTTGTGCACCCCTAAAATGGAAAGCAATCTTACAATCTATAGCTTTAAAATCTCCACCCTTAATCTCCACCTTTGAAAAAGTTAACTATAAAGCAAAAAATAAGTTTTCTTAATATACGCGACGAAGCAGGTGTGCAAATTAGATCGGAATGGAGAGAGTACTATTTATTTAGCTCGTTTACTAATGTAACATTATTCATATGATCATTGAAGTTAATCAGACTCGTATGAGCATATTAAGAAATTGATTGTTATTTGTTTTTTCCGATAATTTTTTATAATCCTTGTGAAATATTCCAACAAGCCTATGCATATTGGATGGAGGGATTCACTCCTAACACTTCTTATAAAAAAATATTTATTCAAAAGTAGTTATCTTGTACACTAAATGTACGGAATTTAAATCTGTGCAATTCGATCATGGGCAGTCTTTCATGAAAATGAATTAATGTTTATGCAAAAAGATATTACTTGTTCTGAAAAATATACTATGCTAATATTTTTGTTCGGAAAAAGTAGTACCTTTCACTGTAAACAGTGTTACATTTTATGAATTCGTCCTTTAATTGTGTTACATTTTTAAGATCCGTGCACCTGATGTATTACTGTATATTCAAATGTTTGGCAAAGTTGACTAACCTGTAAAACAAGATTTGGCATACATGGCCCTTGAAGTGTGACAGGTTTGATCATAAACTTATACCCCGAAGGGATTCCGACGACGCCTCCGGTCACCTTGCAAGCCGATTTCCAGGCGGCCAGAAGCGCCTTGGAGTCGTCGGAAACTCCGTTCGCCTTTGCTCCGAACGACAAAATGTTGAACACCTGCGTCTGAGTGATTACACTATTTGGAGGATGAATATTTTGATTAGCATTTTTATGTTTATGCATTTTGGTTTTCTTGGTGTGATGTTTTCGGGCCGAAATCGGGGCACAAATGGAAAGCAGAAGGAGGAAGATGATGAAGGTTTTGGCACTCTTCATCTTTGAATCAGTTTTCAGGTGGAGATGGGAAGAAGGTGGTTAGTGACAGTTTATATAGTTTTATGTTGCAGAATAGCCATGTCATTGGCTTCAAATTACAGAACTACCCTTCAATAGGGGGGAAATTTTATAAGGGTAGTGTCTGGATACTGTAGGATGAGTGATATTTGACATACTTTAAAAACATTGTAAGATATTGACCGTTAAATTGTTTTAATGAATCATATATCACACGTCATGTGTATACAGACACTACTCTTAATGGTAACATAGAATCAATAGATATAACAATATAATTCATTTAGATTTTGACTTCTTGTATTATCGACGCTTAAATAAGACCGTTTTATGAACTCATATATGTAAGACGGGAGTTAGTCATATTATAAAAGTGGTACCTTTAATTTTAAAAGGCGGTAATTTGAGGGTTACATTTTATGTCAAAGCAATAATAATAATAATAATAATAATAATAATAATAATAATAATAATAATAATAATAATAATAATAATAATAATAATAATAATAATAATATTATTATTATTATTATTATTATTATTATTTTTCGTGTTAAAACTGGTAAATTGTGCACCTGGCGCCACTCATGGCCATTGCGACAAATCAAGCCGGATTTACTTATGGTTAGACAAAGATATACGAGGATGTGCCCATTCAGATGTGGCACATTCCACCAATTAAAATTTCTACCCTCCTTCACAATTATTATATATCGCTTCTCACAATATAATAATATAAATCATCATCCACAAACCTATTAATTCAATAATTTGATTTCGATAGTACACATCCTATCATTCACCATCGTAATACAAACATACATTTTAAACGGCCACATCCATCATCTAAACATGCCCATTATCCAAACATCCCCTAAGGGATGACATTTATAAACCCAATCATTTTTTCTTCTTTCGGGTAAATAGTTCTTTTAATCTATAAATTTCACAATTTTTTATCTACGTAATTATCTTTGTCATGTTAATTTTGGTCCTGTAACTTTTAAAATTTAATAAATTTATCCCTTAATTTTCGTGAATCGACAAATTAATTAGGCTTAACTCATCCTTAATTATATCCATGTGGCTTTTGAAGTTGTTAATTTAAATAAACTATATGCGGTTTATCTTGTTGTTGTATGGTCGGTGTTAGAAAGTTAGTTTCCTGTCATCCTCTATTACAAAAAGAGCTGTTTAATTTTATTTTTTTAAAAAATAATTTATTTATATTATGTTCTAAGGATAGTGGATGTTAACAATGAAACATTATGCAAAGATTCCAATTGTTTACACATTTTTGGGGGAATCGTTTTTGTTTTGTGTTGAACCAACTTTAGAACCACTTTTTATGCTCAACTTAAAATAAAGAGGTGTTTGCAAGCAATCGTGCTTTTAAAAAAATAGTTTATATTAATTTTGTGGTAAAAGTAAAATTTGTTAGTGTTTGAAAAAATATCCTAAACAAAAAGAATAAAAAAAATAAACAATAGTTTCATTAATTTGAAAAACAACTAAAAGCTACAACAATCTAGGTCTTGGAGGTTATCAAAAGTACTTATGCAAAGTCTCAAAAGTACTTTTGAGAAGTGGGTTAAATATGAGGTTGCAAACGTTCCATTTAAATTAAAATTGCTTTTCAAAAGTGATTATAATATAGCCATTGGGTTTGCAAACCCCTCCAATAACCATCTAAAGCAAGTGCTTCTAGGTGTTCTATCATGTTTCAATTTCATATTTTATTTTATCAGTACATATCACACTTTAGTATGTTGTCGCTATTATACATACAATACGCACCTGTATGAAATAGAAGATTTTGGAGAAACTTCAAAACTAATCCTATAACAGCAGGTTGTTCGTAAATTCTATACCCACATTAATTAAAATTTGCAATAAAGTTTGTTAATAGTTTTAATTTTGCAGGTTTAGTCCTAATGTTGGGTATATTTAGGAATTTAGTTGGGAATTAGCACTTGCAGGCTTGCAGCTCACCTGCATCACATGAGCTGAGTTTACGTTGAACTAGTTTGACATGCATCTCATTGTCCAACTAATCTTAAATGGAAATCATTCTGAAAGATTTTTGTGTGACGTGATGTTTTTGTAAACTAGAAACAGAACTGAACTCATGTGACGTACATATCAATTTTCAGACAAAAAATCTAATTTTTCCAAAACAAGGAACAAATTTGAGAAATTAAAATCGTTATGGAACTTAATTATTTTAATTTGTATTGGACTAAAAATACAAATGACTAATTATTAAGAATCACTTTTGCAATTTTGTTGACAATTTGTTGGACATGTGCATAACATCTCCTTACATTTAATTAACATTCATTTATGGCTTACTGAATCATTAATTAATTATTGTCACTTAACTCAAAATTAGACAAATAGAAGTGGCTTATCCAATATATATATATATATGTGTATATATATGTATGTATGTATGTATAGTCCTAGGTTTTCTAATTCTCAAGTAGGGTTGTCATTCTGTGTTTCTTGTATATAAAGTTTACTTTTTATAGCTAAAAAATTGGATTTATTATATATATTATTTAAATTTGGAATAATAATAAAAAGGGACCATATTTTATATAGTGAAGGAATGATTGATGAAGAAGACGTGACTGGTTTTTAGTGTGTAAAGAGTACCTGATTGGTCACTGAAGATGGTGATTCCCATGTGCAAATAAAAGTGATATATAAAAATCTATATTTTTTAATTAATATAATGCTTTTCAAGTTTTTATTTTATTTTATTTACTACCTAAATTATGTAGCTTTTTCTTCTTCTTGCACGCTTTGGAAAGATGCACCATCTATGGCAACCTAGAAAGTTCATCCTTTTCCGGTGTTCTTTATTTATTTAGTTTTCAGTTAATTTCTATTAAGAAAAGAAAACCAATCGTGAGTGAATTTTCAGTTACAACTTAAATTTAAGAATGCAAAAGAAAAGAAAAGAAAAAATCAAATACTTTCAATATTTTTATATTTACAATATCAACGCTAACGTGTAATTGCATCGTCACAAACATGATTAGATTTGCCTCGAGTCTTGAGAATCTTGACGCGACTGTCCTTTGTATACCACCTGTGTTGTCGTCGTTACCATTGTAATGAATCAAAAATAAAAGTTACGATATCACAACTTCAACTCTTGATTTATAATGGGGGGAGGCGGTAAATTGTAAAGTAGGTAATTAATATAAGATGCTCTTGTCAAAACACTATTGTAATGAATCAAAAGTTAAAATTACGATGTCACATCTTCAACTCTTGATTTACAATGGGGGAGGCGGTAAATTGTAAAGTAGGTGATTGATTTAAGATGCTCTCGTCAAAACGAATCATATGACGGTGGTGTCAAATAAAATACACATGCGACACACCCCTTTCTCTAGACAACTCAACAATTCTCTTAAGGGCTTTTACCCAAAATTATCAATATCGTTATGGCAGTCGTTTCGGATTTGCAACTGAAACAAGATATTTCGATGCCGAAGTATTTCAACATTATTGATAACTTTGGGTAAAAGCCGTTAATGCTTGAATCAACGTTTATCATTTTGGCAGCCGTTTCAAATTTGCAACTTGAACGAGATATTTTGGTATTGAAACATTTCGGCATTCCGCTTCGAACAATATATATATAGATATACATATATATATATATATACATATATATTATATCATGGATAAATATATTGAACATATTGCTATAACTTAATCTATTGATTCAATATTATATAATATTTTCAAGATCATATGTTAATTTGTAAGGTTTTGTTCAATTACCCTTGTAAATTTATTCTCTAACTTTAAGACTACACTAAATTTCAAAGAACAAAAATCACCCAAAAGATTAATTAGTTGTAGTTCATTATAATATTTCAACCTTCCATCTAAATACATGTATGTATAGACTATATAGAAACAAATTTATTAAACAAAAGAAATTACGCAATTTTTTTGCACACCATTCCGATTATATAAAATTTCAGCCGTTTCAGACTAAAACAATCGAGAAATTGGCCAAAACAAAAGGACTACCAAAACATTTCGTTTTTATGACTGAAATATAATGTTTCGACTATTCTGACCGGAACAGAATCAATAACTATGCTTTTACCACTTAAACTACTCCACTTCGTCAAACAGATGCGTGCAAGTTCTTTGTTCTGTTTATTTATATATTCATTTATTTATTTTGAGGAGATACATGCAAGTTGAGTTTTGATATTGTGCAAACCTATGGTAGTATATGCATTTCATTTTACTTAATTTGATCTAACTTATGTCAACAAAGATATTATATTTATATCGAAAAATCATATCTTGACTGTCCTTCAAGCTTATAGATTTCAAATTTAATCAAAACACAACAAAGATCGAAAATTTCTTAGGGCCAAACATAGATGAGAGCCCAATCCATCCCCTAAAATAAACTAGATTGACAGGCCGGCTTGCAACCCATCAGACTGTTGGCCCATTAAATCAGATATGTTGGGTTGATAGCATTTTGATAAGATTCCAATAGCCAGCTTGTCAAAAATGTCTGGCGGGCTGTGCCGGCCCAATTTTCCCACATATAGATACAACTTAAGCATAATTTCACCAACTTACTCATCATGTTCATAGTGTTTCGGGCGATTACAAGAATTCAATCTAATAGTCTATGCGGGGTCAAAATCTGGTATAGCTAAGCAAAAACACACAGCAATTCTCAAATATGAGATCAAATCGAACATAGAATAAAATTTGAACAAGAAAAAGCAGCTACCTCGAGCAAAAATTACATAAACAAGTTGGGCCTGGTTGCTTTGTAAGTGGTCTTGAGCTTCCTGGTCGGGGGACGGACCTTCCGGAAGACCAACGGGAACTTGATCTTAGAGTCATGGAACTGCTTGGTGCTTTCCCTCTTGCATAGCTTAGCAGGGATAGTGGCTGTCTTGATAATTTGGATGCAGTGGGAACGGACCCTATGACGAGAGGCCATCTCCGTGTACATCTGCTCAACAGCACCGTTCAAGGTGGTGTCACGGTACTCTTTGTACATGTTGTGATATCCTGTTCTGCTTTGGTACCTAAGCCATATACCGTAGTTCTTGATTGTCGTTGGGTTCTTCTCAAATATCTGTGCAGAAAACGGAACAGAGAACGTCAAGGTCTATGCAGAATAAAGTAGTAGATAAACGCAAAGCCAAGATATAGATTCTTTTGGATCCAAATCAAAGTAGAAAATTGGAGTATCTTTAAGATGGTAAAAACAAAAGATGGGAGAGTAACAATTGTGTAAGACCATCCTTTGTACAATGGGAGTTACTTTCAGCGTAGGAAATATTACTTTTAACACAATTGCCCATGTACAAAGCCCAAACTTAAACTTAATTAAGCAGTAATAAACAATAAATCCAGCAGGCCCGCCGTGCACGATTGGTTGTACTCTATCATCGTCTTACTAATCATTTCCATAAGCCGGTCTTTTTTATGTGTTTGCATGATTAGAAATACAGAAAACAAAAAAGATCTACTTCTTAAATGCAAGATGAAAGGGAGCACCATGTAAATGCCTGATTGTTATCACCCAGCACTTTACTTTCTATACGAAATGTTGATTCTACCATTCAAAGAAGAATAGCATAATAACACACAAGAAACGCATAGCATATATTTTCAATTCTACATCATGCATACTATAAAAGAAAGCACAGCCTATCAGTATGTATATCCTAAATAATTACCACTGTGGAATCGTAATACATCTAGAAAACAAGAGGAGGCAATAGAATGTTTCCCATTATATAACGCATTTATATAGTGCAATTAGCGCCTTTTCTGAGTCCTAATACAACAATATTTTAACATAGATGCGAAAAACTCATCCAAGTTTTCTGATGCTAGGGGCCCAAAATGTCCAAGATAACATACCTCATTAATAGCAAGAATCTGACCGTTGCTCTTCTTCACCTTCTTCAACTTCCTCAAGAAATACCTTCACATAATAATCATTCAAGAAGCATTAGCACCAGCATAACTATTAGAGTTATAAAATATATTCTTCATTTTCCGGCCTCTAGTTCAAGTAGCTCAGTTAGTTAGAAATTAATTGCGTAATTAGTTACATGTTAGTCATAGATTTTCCTAGAAACTTTCAGCTGTAATGTTTGCTATATTGCCTGTTGTAACTTCTGTTTCATTCCCTTAGCTGACAGCTCAAAGCTCCTTTAATGGAGTTTTTGAATCTCTACATGGTATCCATAACAGATGCAGTTGAGTAACACGTAATTAAATACCCAAACAACATAAATATTCCTTCAAACACTATATATATGTAGTGATGCAGCATTCAGTTCAGCTATAAGTTGCTGTTAACCTAGCTCGCAATTCATCAAACACATTGAACACATAAACAAAGACTAACCTAAACAGGCTTTGAAACAATTAAATTGCTGGAGGAATCTTTTGTTTAAGACAACAATAATACCAGAATTTGGACTTGGCGCGAACTTCATTGGTCGCCCAAAGCTTCATACGGTAAATCTTCGGGTGCTCCTCCGTCTCCGTCGGCAGAGCTCTCCCCACTACCTGGTACTGGTGGAACTGCACAAAGTACAACATACCCAAAAAAAATAATTAAAAACACTATTTTCATCAGCGAACTACGCATATTCACACAGAAGCACATTAAACTTGCGTACCCTGTAAATCGCCATTTTAACAGGATTACTGCCACACTGCGTCTCCCTCCCCACCTCTCTCTCTCTCTCTCTCTCTGGATGCGAGGGCGAAATTAGGGTTTTGTGATTGGGGAAAGAGAAATGGGTTCGGGGAAGCCCAAATGGATGGGCTTGAAGTGGCTAATGGGCTCATAGAGTCTTATTTGCTACGGACTTACGTTGGGGCCGGGACACTCTGGGCCCATAAAGATTTACTATTGTATTTTAGTTAATTTTAGTATAATTTAATTAAATAAAACATATAATAATATTATTTAATTTCTATAATTATTTAACAATAATATATGATAAGTGTTTTTTTAAATGTAAGTAACAAAGTAAAGATTTAAAAAGTAGAATGAAATGAATAGAAACATTGTGTCGTGATTATTCATTTTTTTGCAATTGAAACAATTTGTTAATCTTATCAATATTATTAGTATTTTCTAATTTTATTTGTAAGGTTGAATGTCACTGAGGATCATGAACAGATTTAGGGGCTCAGACAGGATGTCTTCCCTTTTAGATTCAAAAAAATTTAATTTTTAATGTAATTTATTCAAAATTTTAGATATAAAGTCTAATATAGAATAGTTTGTTGTTTAGCCTCAGTTTGCCACCTACTTAGCATAAAATGTCTTCTAATTACATAGTATAATTAAAAAAATTACTCCGTAAAGTGAACTCTTGAATTCGTCTGCAAATTGAGCCCCTCTAAAAAAATTTGTGCCTTTTACTGTCAATAGTAAAGTAATATATTTTATTTATGAAACACACATATAGTAATTTTCTGCAATAATTATATTTAGAAAATAAAATAAAGTCCCTGTGACTCATTCCGTCCCATAAAAACTTATTTTTCCAATAAATAGTAGGTTTTTCAAAAATAGTGCTAGTTAATATAGTTAAATAATTAATTTTTCAATATATTTTCCTTTTACACCCATACATCTCATTTATCTGTATTAATTATTATTATTATTATTATTATTATTATTATTATTATTATTATTATTATTATTATTATTATTATTATTATTATTATTATTATTATTATTATTATTATTATTATTTATTTATTTATTAATTTTTTTTTAATTTTTTAATTTATTTTTGGTGAAGATAAAAAATCAAAATTTGCTTGAGAAGTCAAGTGCTGTATTTTTCCATCTCAAACAACGTTAGGATGAATTAGAAATCATTATCAAGAGTGAAAAACGAAATGATGGTAACCCACAGAAAGAAAGACACTTGGACAGTCAAAACTTTTACGTGTTCATTATGATAACCTAAAGATATTATTTTATAACCAAAAAATCTGTGATGGCTTATTCTATATCCTCGAAACTTCAGTTTGTAAGATACTAATGATGATTATAATAAATATAGATGTACGTGGATGGAGGAAACTAAAATGCATGGACTTAGAATCAATATATTTTAATTGAATCATGAATTTAAAATTCATGATAATTCAAACGATAATAAATTTGAGACTATGAATTCCAAATTCATCCTTAAATCTTTCCATCCAAATGCGAACTATAATAATTTGGATTTTCCTTTTCTTTTATGTCTTTTTAAGTATTTATGTCCATTTTTAAGGTTCAGTTTTGTCCTAAAAGAATCTCCTGACAGGTCTACTTATAGCAAAGCTAACCATGATCAAGAAAACAATTCTGATTACCAGATTCATCATTCAGGTAATTCTGTTGTTACCAGATTCATCATATGCAGATCCAAGAAGTCATGTCGTCGAAAGCACGTGCGGGCCCAAACTCATACACAACGCCACCGTTTTCGTCCAAAACTTCTTCACAAACATGGAGAACATACGGGCCCAAATGCGAGCTTCGGGCTTTGGAGCAGGATCAGTGGGTGATACAGGTAGTTTATGCATGTTATTAGACTTATTCAGACGAAGAATTTGATAGCAATTGCATGCATTGTTGGTTGTTTTGTGTTTAATTTTGTTATCTTGTGCCATTTAAAGGGCCCGACACAGACTACGGTTTGGGGCAGTGCTACGGTGACCTTTCATTGAATGACTGTGTGTTGTGCCACGCCGGGGCCCGAACTGTTCTGGCCCGATGCTATCCGGCCAACGGGGTTAGAGTTTACCTCGATGGCTGCTTTATGCGGTCCGAGAATTATAGCTTCTTCCGAGAGATTACGAGCCCGAATGATCATAGAGTCTGTGGGGATAGGACCAGACAGGATCCGGAGTTCAGGGATTCTGTAAGGCGGGCCGTATCACGGGCTGTTTCGGGCGCACCAAAGAATAACGGGTTTGCACGGGCCCGGGTGGGGCGGAGAGGGAATGATTCCGCGTTTGTTCTTGCAAACTGTTGGAGGACAATCAGGGAGAGTGGTTGTCGGGCTTGTTTGGAGAATGCTTCTGCATCGGTATTGGGTTGCTTGCCTTCGTCCGAGGGCCGGGCCCTGAACACGGGCTGTTTCATGAGATATTCGGACACTGATTTCCTTAATCCTGTACCCGGAAATGGAAACACAAGAGGTAAGAAAAGTTCCGTTTTGCCAGTTTGGATCCTCTGTCCCATGTCCCACTTTAAAATTACGTCGTTTTAGGAAGTCAATAAGAATAATAAGTCTTCAAGACTGGATTAAAACGACGTAGTTTTATAAGTAAGACATGGTTGAGTCACTATAGATGGGACAAAGGATCCGGAGTACCATTGTGCTTGCCATAGTGTCCTATTTTACTCTATTCCTTTTTCTCTAAGAAAATTTGCTGGCAAAATTGTAAATCTTCCTGTAAGAATGGACTGTTTGCAATTCCAATCCATAAAAAACTAAAATTTGTAATCAAGTCCCGCAACAGTTTCAATTTCTTGAATTTAGGTCCTATTTAGGAGAGACTTCAGAAATTTGGTCGGAAATTGATACGTGCAGTTCATGTGTGTTGCTTGAATTCAGTTCTCACTCCTGTCTGCAAAATTAGGCACACAAGAAAAAGTCATTCAAAAACTGTAAGCCGAATATGAGATTAATTGGGACGTACGTCACACGTCAGATTAGTTGAGCCAGGAAATAAGCTCAAGTGACATGCATGACTTAGCACGTATCAACTTCAAGCCAAATTCTCCATTTCCCTCACAATTAGGACTAAATCCACTAAAAAGATTGGTATGGGATTTAAGTGTCATTTTAATTCGTATAGAACTGAAGTTGCAAAAACGGCCAATTTTAAAATGACTAGTTTTGCGATTTTTTCGAAAATTGCTTGTCCAGGAATGGTTATAGGGATTGCAATTGCAAATGTTAGTGCAGCAACCATTTTGATAGTTGGAGCTTTCATTGGACTTCGTATGCAGAAAAACAGAATCATTCAAAAGAAGAGAAAAGGTAGTAAGGTTACAAAGATTCATTGGTTTTTCAAGGCTGGAGTTTTCTTCTGAGTCGCATTTGGATCGAAGGATATGAACTCTACATTAACAAACTTAGAGGAACACCTGTTCAAGACCATCTTTCATAAGATGGGAGTTACTATTATCATAAAAAGTGTTACTTGTGACGTAAAAAATATTATTTTAATACAAAAAACTGTTATTTTCTGAAAATTGTTGTTTTTGTGTAATTGTTCAACTCTCAAAGTAACACTTTTTACATCATAAGTAACACTTTTTGTGATAAAAGTAACTTTCATTTAACCGATTTTCCTTAAGACGGTTAACCACAAATTTATCAGTGGCTAGTTGGGGATTTCACATCTACTGTGAATTGATTTTGGGTCTGGCAGATTTGAAATCCTAAAATTTCAAACTTCACATTTCAAATCTCTCGATGCAAACACAGCCTCAGATATTGTCAGTATGTTTAGACTCAATTAATCTTTACATAAAATCGTCGGCACTCTTTTCGACTGGTTCAGGTGATGCTGAGAAATTAGTGAAAGCCCTCAAGGACAACAACTTATACTTCAAATATTCAACCCTCGAGAAAGCTACCGCCTGTTTCAACGAGGCCAACAAAATCGGACAAGGTGGATTCGGGACAGTGTACAAGGTCATTCTTCGAAAAAACTGCGTAAACTTTCTATAAATGTACAAGGACTTCTAAAATGGAAACTAAATCTTACTGTAGGGCGTTTTGCCAGACGGAAGAGAAGTCGCGGTCAAGAGGCTTTTCTGTGACAACAAACATAGAGCAGCGGACTTCTACAATGAAGTAAACATTATTAGTAGCATCGAACACAAAAATCTAGTCCGGTTCTTGGGCTGCAGTTGCCTAGGACCCGAAACCGTTCTTGTCTATGAGTACTTGCCTAATACGAGCCTGGATAGATTCATCTTTGGTAAGTACTAGGCCATAAATCAATGTCAAGATTCAGGTTTATGTTTCAACATTACAACTATCTTTAGTTGAGGTGAAAATTCGGGCAGTCTGGCCCGGCCCTATAGCCCGAAATTCTATCGGGCTGGGAATTGAAGAGCCCAGCCATAATACACTATGATTTGATGGGTCCGTTGGGCCATTGATCTATCAGGTTGGTCCTGTTGGGCTCTATGATATGACCATTTTAGGCGGGCTGGTCCTGCCTATCAGGCCAAATCGATTTTGCCACCTCTAATTTTCAGCAGAGTAACAATCACTGTACAATGGCTGACAGATTCAACCAGAAGTAAAGAATTAAACTGGGGAAAAAGATTCGAGATAATAATAGGAACTGCAGAGGGGTTGGTGTACCTCCATGAGAACACGAAAACGAGAATTATTCACAGAGATATAAAAGCAAGCAATATTCTCCTCGACTCCAGACTACATGCTAAAATCTCCGATTTTGGGCTGGCTAGGTCTTTCGAAGAAGATAAAAGCCACATCAGCACTGCCATAGCAGGAACCCTGTGAGAATACTGATCATCTGATCATAATCTAGTGTTACTAATTCGCCTAATAATATGATCCGATATTTTCCACAAATTTTTCAGGGGATATATTGCTCCAGAATACATAGTTCATGGCCAGTTGACAGAGAAAGCGGACGTATACAGCTTTGGCGTTCTGTTGCTAGAAATCGTCACAGGTAGACCGAACAATGGAAGCCAAACCTCGGAGGATGCAGACAGCTTGATAACTACTGTAATTTCTTAAAGTGTTTCAATCAATGTAGTTCTTTTTGATAAAAGTAGCAGTTTGGCCCGTAAAATTTGCTCTAAAGTGTGATTTGGCCACTATTCGTTTATTTGGGTCAATCACACCCTCGACCTTTTATTTTAAATCACTTTGGCGCTTACCAGATTGCGCAAAATTTTAACAAAAGTTGAACAAATAGGCCAAATAAGGCGCCAAAATGGTCCAAAATAAAAGTTTGAGGTGTGATTGATCCCAAATAGCGGCCAAATCGCACTTCAGAGCAGACGTTAGGGTCCAAATTGCTACTTTCATCAATTATATTCATCACAAGTTCCTGAAAATTTCTCGTATGAATCAGGCATGGAAGCATTTTCAGGAAAGGAAAGTGGAGGAGCTCTTTGGCCCGAACCTAATGCAGCATAACTACCACGACATAAAAGACGAGATTATGCGGGTGGTTCATGTGGGACTATTGTGCACCCAAAAAGTGGCATCTCTACGGCCATCGATGTCCAAGGCACTACTGATGTTATTAGCAAAAGAGCCCCTCCCGACACCTACCCGGCCCCCGTTCATGGATGAGAAAACCATGGAACTTGATGACATGGATGGAAATCCATCACTAATCATTGATGATGGAAATGCAGCTTCAGTTGCCGCCATTTCTCAGAGTATTTTCTATCCCAGGTGATGTTAAAGATGGATTCTCAGTTATTCTCTAGGGAAGCAATTTACCTAACAAGGAAGGTTTCAAACAGGGGTACAGACACTGCGTTAAATTCATGTAAATATATCAGTATCAATCTCAGATTCTAACACTTTTCTCTCATAAACCATAGCTTTGACTCAATTGTATCCCATCAAATAAACACTGTTTTTCCCCAAACACACATACACACACTGCGCTATAGATTTATATATATCAGTATCAACTACATGCTGACAGACAGTGACGGAGCCAGAATTTTTAGTCAGGGGGCCAAATTATAACGTTAAAATAAAATAATATATCAATTCAAAATTTAAAATATAAAAAAAGATATTTGTATAAAGTGAATAAAAATAAATATAGGATACTACATTCAGATACCTAGATAATCAATTATATAATAAGAAAATTGAAATGAATAATTCTTACTCAATCTTTTAGCTAAAAATAAGAAATCATTACTCCATAATTTTAAATGTGGCTACTAATATAAAAAAAAAAAAAAAAAGATGTAAAAACGCAATATAGAAATATAAGTAATGAAACATTAGTTATAAAGAAAAATTACAAATAGTTTTCCGTACTTTTCCCTCTAAGTTTAATATATTACATTTTATATTTTCAGTAGAAATACTCATAAAAATTACTTAGAAATAACTAATTCTATTTTCTAGAGGCTATGTTTATTTATTTGGTAAGTGTGCACGTAAGTTGTATATAAATACTAACGTAGTTAAATTCAAATAAGACAATACAAATTTAATTTAATATAAAACTTAGTTACTTTTTTAGGATGGTTTTTTTTTTTTATCTAAATAAAATAAATATTTTAAAATTACAAAAATACCCCTATGATATGATTAAGATTTGAGGGAAGTCCGACGACCCTGTTGGCCCCCCTCTAGCTCCGTCCTTGCTGACAGAGCTAAGGGCATTTCGGTCATAAATCATAGCTCTGATGCAATTGTATCTAATCATATAAACACTGTTCTTCCCCAAACAAACACACACACACACACACTGAGCTATTGGTCTAAATATATCAGTATCAGTCTTAGATTCTGACAGAGATAAGGGCAATTCTCTCAGAAATTTTAGCATTGTTCACTTCTATGATTCTATCTAATTAAATTTCCCCAACAAAAAAGAAAAATAAATAAACAAACAAAATTTGACATTATCAGGCACAAGATTACGTAAAAATTGAAATGTCAATCTCGAAGATTCTTATAGCTAATGCATACCTGAAATGAAGAGAAAATTGGATTTGTTTTCTTCCACAGTGCTTTTCTCCATCAACTACATTGCCCTTTTTATTTAAATAATAATAAAAAAAATTATGATAAATATGAATTCGGGGACCATAGTAAATGGGCTAAGGCCCATAGGGCTTTCTGATGTGTTATTGGGCCCAGTTTTGTTTTATGTTCCACTGTGGCGAATTTAGTAGAAATCAAAGTTATAGAGTTTGATCCACTGCTTCACGTTTTACGGTCACGCCAATCTCACTTGTCGTTGAGTTGGCTGTTTCACGTTTCATAATCACTACGATCTAATTCGTCGGTGAGTTGGCAGGGTTGAGGGGTCCCGAGAAATTATTTATGTACCTTTTAGGCAGTATTCGAGTTGAATGAACCTCTAAGGTTACGGTTCAATTTTGATTATAAATAACACTCTGATTCATTATATCTTGTATCATCGAAATATTAGAAAATCTTCTGGCATGATAGAGCTCCATATCTAGCCATTTTTGAATGGATTGACAAATGTGCATTCTTCTTTTTTGTTTCTATTTAAATTTTAATGATTACACCCTAATTCCTAACGTCACATGCTTCTAATATATTTTGCACTTGAGGCCAAGAGTGCTTATATTACATATTCATATTTTTGGATTAAGATTAAATGTAATAAAAAGATACATATCATATCATTTTCTTATTTTTCTTTTTCCAGAGAAGGGCTTATAATTACGTTTGGATCGAATGATTTGAAATATAATAATTTTAAATTAATAGGTCTCAAAAAATCCATCGGATCATTTTAGGCTTTATTTATTTGTGTTGGACCTAATTCTTAATAAAATATGTTAACAGTCTAGATTTCCTTTGTAAAGATCAATGATTCGGACAAACATGATTACAATTTTTTATGCGCCGTAAAACTCTTTGTAAGCTCGTTAATCATCATATAAATACCTCACTATAAATCATTATGGTCTGCGATAGATAATAAAATATAAACGTCTCTTTTAAAAAAATGTAATTTATTATCTAATTCTTACTGGTATAATATCAATATTCGAGATTAGAGTATTTTTAAGATTTTAAACAATGCCAACAAAAAGTAATGATCACAGAGTATTTGAAGATTTTAAACTATACACACACAAAATAATACTACCTCCATTTCACTCTAACTCTTTCACTTTTATTTTCGATTTGTCCCAACTTAACTTTCCAGTCTATAAATGACAAATTTCTCTCACAATCTCCATCCTCAATCTCCACCTTTAAAAAAGTTAAAGATTTCACAAAATCTGATTTTTCTTACTTCCGTGCCCGATCAAAGTAGGAAAGTTAAACCAGGACGAAGGAAATAATCACTAAAATGAAATAAAAAATCATGTTGGATAAGATTAAAAATTCAAGTGGGAGCGCTATCTCCATAATAATATCCATATATATACATATATAAATGAATGCATCAAGCTAGAACCACCATCAATTTTTATTTTTTTCGTTTTTATCTATCAAATATAACCTGTACAATTTTACAACTCAGATTCAGTCACATGAAGGTGACAATTCGGTGGTCTGACTTAATTAAACCCAGATTTTCAGCCAACGTTATATTTCGAATTAGATCGGACCAAAAATTTATCGGTTCTAAAACTAGTCACTCAATTCAATCTATTTTCCTATAATTAAAGGTGACAAATCCCAGCAGGCCCACTTTAGGGAAATAAGTTAGGTCGGACAGATTAATTTTAGGCCCAATTAGATTTTGGCCTAACATCCGCCCGAAATATGGCATTGGGCTGACAGGCCTTCGAAATGCCACATCTACCTATAATATAATAATATTATCGGGTCGACTCGCAATTCATCTGACTTTTAGTCCATCAAATCGGTGGACCTAACGGATCAAATAGTACTTAGTATTCAAAATTTTATGACTCGAACCATCTAAAATATTGGACCAATTGAATCGGTCCATTGGGCCGGGTCGATTTTGCCAGGACTCAAGTGCCACCTCAACTCAGTTGTCCGTTGAGTTCCAAAAGAAAGCAACGGTGACAAAAGGGTCCCACCCGTTTAGACAAAAGGAGGCTGTAAGTTGGAGAAGCTTCTGCGTGCTTATTCAAAGTCTTCTGTAATCTAATCTAAACTTTGAAAAAACTGGAAAAATCTGTCCAATTTCTCCTCCTTTTCCTCTCCTACACAGCACTAAAGACTATCATATCCATGTAATAATCACATCTCTTCGTCTATTAATTTAATACTTTCTCTTTCATGTCTTTTATACCTCTGTAACAGGCCCAGTTTCTCAGTATACACCTGGACAATCAAGCGGTAAGTATCTCTAACTTTGTTTTTTTTTTTTTTAGTTTGTTATGTTCTTTTCTCAGAAGAAGGGAAAGTTAAATGATGTGTAGTTTTTTTATTTTCCAGAAACTGGTATAGCATCTTCTGTGATCTTGTATAATCTTTTATGTCTTTCTGAATCATTGTTTTTAGCTAATATGACTAAAAGTTGCAGGATAAAAATTGAAGTCACTTATTTTAATCGCTTCTCGAAAAGTAAAAGTAGTTGCAAACGCTCCTTAATTTTATAAGTGTAGTCAATATTTCTTTCCTCACAAGGCTTTCTTTTTTCGGGGGAGGGGAACAAGCCAAAGCAGATAATATTATACTAGTAAACGAGCTTGCACTTATGTAAGGGCAAAAAATATTATAATTTTACAGGACAGATACATAAATTGTCAAAAGCATTAGGTGTTGATTATTAGAGCCTGATGTTACTTTTATAATAAGATAATATCCATGATAATCATCAAGTCTTTTTCTATTGTCTCAGAGAGAGAATGACACATATGAGCAATCGAAAATAACTAGCGTCCAGAGAAAGTATAGTCGGCATTAGACGGAAATTTAGAATAGAGAATTTAAATGTAGTGCGCTTCTTGTGTTTAACTAATGAATCATCATACAGTGTGGAGTATTTGATTATTCTAGAATGATTGTAATAGTTTAGTATGTTTGGAATTATTGAGCTAATCTGCTAAGTTTAGGTGGGATTGAAGATAAACCGCCTCAAAATGCTCACTAATAAATCACCACTAACTATAAAATGTTAAACATTCTTTGACTTTTGTGGATCAACAATACTTTTTTCTGCAAATTTCTTCATCACTCCCTCATTTTCACACATTCATGTCTCCTTCTTCCTTAGTATGTTTTGTTTTATATCATAGTATTATACGACAAATAACATTTGTGTATGACCGTCTTTTGTAAGATGAAAGTTACTTTTATCATAAAAATATTATTTTTGACATAAAAAATGATACTTTTATCACACAAAAAAATTGTTACTCTTTTATAACTGTTCTTTAGATAGAGGTTAACAATCAAAGTAATATTTTCTATACTGAAAGTAGAACTCTCGTCTTACAAAAGGAGTCTTTGACGTAAAAATGATGTTTTTATCACAAAAAAATCTGTTACTTTTTAAAATCGTCAAAGGTAAACACTAAAAGTAATATTTTTTATATTAAAAGTAGAACTCCCGTCTTAGGGAAAAGGATCTGTAAGACGATCTTGATTAAGTCTTTTTCTTATATGTCTTACATGGTACCCTTGTTCTTGGATCATTTTTCCCTTTTCAAAATTTCAACTTGAAAGAATTTTCCTAATCATTCTCTCTCCTATTGCAGAAAACTAAGAGAGAGGAGAGAGGGAGAGAGAGATGAAGAAAGCAAGTGTGATTTCACATGTTATGATCACTATTCTAGTGATTCTGTTATTACCAGAATCACTTTTTGCAGAACCAAGAGCTCGGACAGTTAAGTTCATATGTGGAACTCAACCTGAGCACAACACCACCATCTATGTCCCAAATTTTGTTGCAACAATGGAAAATATAAGCTCCCAAATCCGAACTTCGGGCTTTGGGACAGCAGAAACGGGCTCAGGGCCCGACAGAAACTACGGCCTGGCCCAATGCTACGGAGACCTTTCACTAGTCGACTGCGTATTATGCTATGCTGAAGCCCGAACTGTTCTGCCCCAGTGTTACCCTGTCAATGGAGGGCGAATTTACCTCGATGGCTGCTTTATGCGGTCCGAGAATTACAGCTTCTATCAGGAGTATACTGGCCCGAATGACCATGCTGTATGTGGTAACAGAACGCGACAGGATTCAGAGTTTCGTGCCTCGACAAGACTGGCTCTAACACAGGCTGTTTCAGTTGCACAAAACAATAATGGTCATGCTCGGGCTCAGGTGGCATTGGCGCGAAGGAGAAACGAGTCGGTTTATGTTCTGGCCGACTGCTGGAGGACAATCAGTGCGAGTGATTGTCGGGCCTGTTTGGAGAATGCTTCTGCTTCAATAGCAGGCTGTTTGCCTTCGTCTGAGGGCCGGGCGCTGAACACTGGGTGCTTCATGAGGTATTCGGATACGAACTTCCTTAATCCTGTACCTAGGAATGGAAGCTCAAGAGGTAAGGAAACTTACATTTTCTTGTCTGAGGCTCACTTTCTTGCAGTACTGATGATTCGGATTTCTTCTACAGGGAGAGTTGTAGTGATCGTCATTGGAGGTGTAAGTGCAGCTGCTGTTTTAATCATCGGAGGCCTAATCGCAATTCATATGTGGAAGAACAGGACGATTGAAAAGAAGAGAAAAGGTACAGACGGAACACAAACATATTTTGCAATCTGTATCCTTCTAGGTTTTGGTGGGTTCGGGCTGGGTAGAACAGCGTGGTTTCCAGTCTGGGTTGCCATTGGCAGAGGTGGCAATTCAGGCTTCCCATCCCGGTCCGCATGGCCAACACCATATGTCGGGCCAGGCCAAAATTTCATAAGGCCTAAAATTGATGAGCCCAGCCCCTACCCCTAAAATACACCAAGATTGTCAGGCCTGCCCATGGCATGTAGCAACATTACCCTATCAGATTGTCTCTTGGGCCAAATGCAACTTCGGGCTTACATTCCTATATCAGCCCGTCTAAAATATCTGGAGGCTAAACTAGACTTTGTTCATGTTTCAGGTGATGCAGGGAAATTAGTGAAAACACTGCATGACAGAAGCCTAAACTTCAAGCATTCCACTCTTGAGAAAGCCACAGGTGCTTTCGACGAAGCCAACAAGCTAGGACAAGGCGGTTTTGGGACAGTGTACAAGGTTATAACTCGAAAACATGCCAGATTACTTTCTATTTACGTCGACCGGTTCCTAACAAAGACATGCTATATCTTGCTACAGGGAGTTTTGCCAGATGGAAGAGAAATAGCTGTCAAAAGGCTTTTCTTTAACAACAAACATAGAGCAGCAGATTTCTATAATGAAGTGAACATCATAAGCAGCGTAGAGCACAAAAATCTAGTCCGATTATTGGGGTGTAGCTGCTCCGGACCAGAGAGTCTTCTTGTTTACGAGTACTTACCAAACAAGAGCCTTGATCGGTTCATCTTTGGTACGTACTAGATTATGCATATGTACTAGATTATGCATAAAAGTATAAGACCGGTTTTCTGATTCAGCGTCAGTAGGAACGTCAAAATGGCCTGGCCGGGCCGGGTTCATTTTGAGACCCTGTAATAATCATTGTTTAATGGTTTACAGATTCAACCCAAGGTAAAACATTAAACTGGGAGAAGAGGTTCGAGATAATAATAGGAACAGCAGAAGGGTTGGTGTACCTCCATGAGAACACGAAAACCAGAATCATTCATAGAGATATAAAAGCAAGCAATATCCTACTGGACTCAAGATTACGTGCTAAAATCGCGGATTTTGGGTTGGCTAGGTCTTTCCAAGAAGATAAAAGTCATATCAGCACTGCTATAGCAGGAACATTGTGAGTATATCGATCAATTGTCGTCCTACTACTCGTTATTTACCATTTACTAGTTCTCCTAATATGATCTGAATTCGATAAATTCTCAGCAAAATGGAAAATGACCACCAAATAAAACACCAAAACTAAGAAAGTGAGAATAGCCACTTTGTCCCTGGAAAGACTTAGATGCCCTTAATGAGTTAACAATGTTAAAAGACACAAGTTTGTGTCTTCTCTTCCTCTCGACCACCCACCTCTCTGAAAGGGCATCAGAAGCTCAAGAAGCCGATTTCTTTTGTTCTCTTTGTCTAGTCCAACGATCACTAAGGGCATTTGAGTCTTTTCATGTCAAGAAACTCGACAAATCAATTTCTTGTGTTCTAATTTTATGTCAAGTCTCTAGCCTTCTCCCAACAAAGTATCTATATTTCATTCTTATGAACAAGTGGCAACATTCCATTATCATAAATTTGTCTTGAATTCACAAATTGGCAGGGGATACATGGCCCCAGAATACCTAGCCCACGGTCAGTTGACAGAAAAAGTCGATGTTTATAGCTTCGGAGTTCTGTTGCTCGAAATCGTCACAGGCAGGCAGAACAACAGAAGTAAATCCACAGAGTACGCAGACAGCTTGATAACTATTGTAAGTTCTAAAACGTCTCATTTTACATCTGATTCTAGTAATTCTCACCTATGCATCTCTTCATCTTTCTCATGACCAAAACTATGTTGTCTAAATCAGGCATGGAACCATTTCCAGCAAAGAACAACCGAGGACCTCTTCGACCCTAACCTAATGCTGAATAATTACCACAACCTTAACATCAAGAACGAGATTTTACGGGTGGTTCACGTGGGACTGTTGTGCACCCAAGAAATCCCTTCATTACGACCTTCCATGTCTAAGGCCCTACTGATGCTAGTAGCAAAAGAACACCTCCCTGCACCAACCAGCCCCCCTTTCATGGATGAGAAAACCATGGAACTAAATGATATGAGTGGTGACACGTCACCGGTTCCTGATTATGGCAATGAGGCCTCTGTTGCCAGTATTTCTCATAGTATTTTCTACCCCAGGTGAATTAAAAGACGAATTCGTGAGTAGAGATAGATTGCTTGGATGAATTTGAGGTGCTTAGAGACACAAGTTTTGAGCTTGTTAGTGTTGTAGATGACCACAAGCCGATGAGGGCCATGTTTCTAAGAAAAAATAGGCTGCTGAGCAGTTTTTCTAATATAATCACACTTAATATGTTTAGTTGTTGTATTGTCGATCAACGCAGACCGTCTTATGGATACCTTTCGGTGAGACATGGGTTCCTTTTATCATATAAATGTTACTTTGAGCGGTTAACCTTTATACGACGCAACAATTTTCCAAAAGTAACAGGCTTTTGCGATAAAGTAATATTTTTTATGTTAAAAAGTAACACTTTATTTTAATAAAAGCAACTTCCGTTTTTACTCGGGTGTTTCTCTGTTATAATCTCAGATATGCTTAGACAGAATTATGTAAACGATGGCTCAGAAATGCTTTAGACAGAATTAAGGGCATTTTTGCTGCAGCTTTATGTATTGATCGACAAAAAAATGAAACCTTAAATGGTATCACAATTCACAAGCAGTAATTTCTGATTTTTACAAGATAACAGTAGAAATATTTAATTAAACTTTTTTTATTTTTTAGTTAAATTATAGACAAATCAAGCTTCGACTCGGAAACAAACAAGCCAAACTCAAGCTATCAGAATTCATCTCAGCTAAGTTCGATGATATTGCCATTGGTCTCAGATCAAAATTGTGGGAAAACAGATTTTCTTGGGTGGGGGAACTTATTCATTGGAAACTCAAATGTGTAAATTACATGTGGTACGAGGTTTATGGAAATGAATTGAGACATTTTATTAAGTATTTAGCAACATATATGATCAAACGAAGATACAAAAGGTTTATAGTAGTTCAGCAAATACATATTTCATGTACTATGCTCTAAGTTAAACAACATAACTACTGCCCAGGGCTTATGCTAGTATACATCATTATCTCAACTTCGTATATTAATATATATCGCGTTTCCAAAGGGCTAGAAAGCCATCAAATGAGAGTGCACCTGCATCGAGAAAAATCAGACTGGCAAGGAACGGGCCTAACGGGTTGCAACCAAATTCCCCATGAAGCCCGAACCAATATCATAAAATTTGGCCTCAACAAAGCCCCCTTCTAAAGCTAGCTTCTCCAATTCATCTCCTGCATCAAAACATTTGCATCAGTTAATTGATAATGCTATTTATTTGTTACCAATCTCCATTAATTAAATGTTCCAAATAAGTGCGGAACCTGTTAGATATTCCTTGATTGAGTTCTTCAAGTATCGGTACTCATCTGCTAGGCCATACCCACTGGCGATAGGAACCACTATATTGTCAACCATCCAATCCTAAGAATATTATAATCGGGTATAGCTTAGTTTCTCGTAGAAAGCTAATTTGAGAGCAGAAACTGGAACTGAAACTTCATATATAGACACATCAAACAGCAAGCTGAAGTTAAAATGATCAAATAGGGCCAGTGGAAGTATGTATGTATCAGAGATTGAGATGCAAATATAGGCAATGAGAGGCGAGAAACTGAACAAATATGCTAGCTAGTAGTTGAAAATTCATAGATGATTATGAGTCAATCAAAAAGACTTTCGTAAAAACTAGGAACAGCGTGCTTCTAGTCATAAATCAAATTTTATAGGTCAAATCAAAACCCATTTTAACCGAATCTTCTAATTATAAAGCATGCTATTCAGATTGACCAGGAATAGAGACAATCCAACTTAAGCTGTTCAATATAGCGGAATAATATTTAAAAACAAATGAAAAAATGTCGCTGATATAGCTAATATTTACCTGTATTGAAGACGTTAATGGGCTAGTGCTTTTGTTGAAATCAAGAATTGATACTTTTGAACCCGGTTTGAGAACTCGATGCATCTCCTCCAGGGCCCTTTTTCTATCTACTATATTTCTTAACCCATACCCAATCGTTGCAGCATCGAAAGAGGAGGCAACAAATGGCAAGTTAACAGCATCTCCTTCAATCCACCTACAATATAGTTTCAAGGGGCACTTCGGTGATTTTGCTGCCTTCACAGCAAGATAAAATACATCATGTGTAAGTTATCATGCTTACTCGATGTTCTTGAAGCAGGGCTTCGTTCGCTTACTCTGGCGAGATGCAGCAACCTCTAGTTGCTCCTTTGAGAAATCAAGAGCAATCACCTAGCAATTACCACCCAATTGGATGTTTGTCAAATGTTGGAACCAGAAAGATAGGTTTACAAGAACCATCATCAGCAAATTGAATACTAACTAGAGGTCGCATCCTTAAGAAGCATGAAGCTCAAATGGGACCAACAAGTAATACTTCATAAAAGAGGCCGATAATCGGGGAAAGAAAAGTCATCAACGGTTTTGAATTATCTATGAATGTGTTTGAATAAGCTTATAAGCTCTTCAAAACATTTTATAAGATGTTGGAAACTTATAAGCTAAAATAGAAAAAAAGTACCTGCAGTCCATCGTATTTTCTTAAGATCTTATAAATTACACTCAAGTTACACACATCACACATACTACAGACGCTCCACACACAATACACACACTTCTTTTACATGCACTACACACACTTACAAACTAACTAAAATGTGTGTTTGATAGTGGATTTCAAATTCATCACTCAAATGTCAAATCCATAGTTAAATCCCTCCATTCAAATGAAAGGTTATAAGTTTCATTATCTAAACTTGTAACTTATAAGACGAAAACAAGAGACGATGAATCAAACCTTTCCTTTAACTCCAACTTTCTCAGACAACAGAAAAGCCAAATCCCCACTTCCACAACAAACATCCAACACTGTGTCTCCTTCTTTAGCTCTGTTTCACAAATCCACTGACCGATGTTATTTTCCAGCTTGACATCACAACAAAAACTAGCTCATATTTTTTTAAGGGGAGAGAGAGCTCATATTACCGGGTGGGAGTGGGGAATTAAAGTATTCTTAGGTTGCGTTTGGATGGAGATATTTGACTATGGATTCAAGGGATAAATTTGAAATCCACAATCAAATCCATTCGTGTTTGGATAAACATTCAAATCAATAGTTTTTAATCGATTCTAGATTTTTAGTTTTTGTAAATGGATTGAAATCATTAGTACAACCTAGCCAATTTAAACCCATCCTCACTCTCTGATATATTTATAAAATCATAGACACTTCACACTCGCACAATTACTTAGCTCACTACACACTTTACACACTCACTACTCACTTTACACACACTTCACACACTATACACACACACACTACTCACTTCACACACACTTTAACACACATTTCACACTTCAAACACACCTTCTCACACACACGCATTTACACTTTTATTATCACCCTCTCTTTCTTAGGCCAAACAAAATGGAAAAACTCAGAAAATACAAATGCATATATTTGAAATCAAACACCCAAACTAGGGATTTGAGTAAGTAGAGTTCTCAAATACAAATATTTTAAATTAACATCTGAAGAGAATAAGAAGAGCAGAAAAACTACCCGCTCCACGAAACAGTCATCCTCTTCCACACTCTATGCCTTCCCAAGCTAAGCAAATCATTCAACTGCAAAATTCAATCAGAAACCAAAACCTAATTTCAAAAAACGATGAAATTGAGAAGCTAAAGTAAGACATTATATGAAGATCATTTAAACTCGGAAAATTGGAGGAGCTCACATTATCATAGACAGGGGCAATGCGGTTAAAGAGCACCTGCCGTTCTTCAGCTGCGGCGCACCGAACAGGTCTGAGAATGGACCGAGATTCCGGCCGGCGTCGGCCGCTGGTTATGGAGGGAAGAGCAAATTGAAGTGTAGCCATTGTCAGTTTCTGCTGAAAATCCCTCTCTTTTCGCCAGTTTTATACGCCACCACTTGGGGGTGTACGTGGACCCAAGAAGTTCATTCTAATTGCCACAATTTTCAATTTAGCACTAGAGTTTTTAATATTTGCATTATTGGAACCAATTGAATTTTCTTTCTAAGTCAATTATTACTTTATTAGATGTGTCAAAACGAGATGCTTTTTAGACGGATTGGGTCGTATAAATTTTAAAGTGACATATTATCAGGCCCTATAAATCCAATCAGATGGACTAATGACTCGGATATATTTTAGGAGGTGAATTGAGTTCACTATTTTTTTAGTCTAACCAATTTACACATATAATATTGACCCGATGAATCAAGTCGGGCTACATCACCTGAATTGCCACATTTATCAATTGTAGAATTATCGATGTAATTAATGGTTTGAATTGAGAACTTATTAATTTTAACGTCAACGTAAATATTAAAGATCACTAATAATATATTCATTGTAAAAACTCTACTCGTCGTTTTCTTCTTTTCTCATCTTCTTCCATGGAAGGATAGGGAAAGTTTTTTCTTTATAATCCTCGAAATAATAGAAGATCCATCACATCTCTCTGCTAAAGTTTTATCGTGATATTTTGTCGCGTCTATGTACGTCTTTTTCCGACCTTTTCTCTATTGGTTTTCTGCTTCAATCGTCAAGCTTACTTTTGCCTGGGTCCATCATTCAAATCCTTTGTTCGTTGTACATGCAGTCACGAGGCAAGGAACATATCTTAGTTCCACTAGTCTTTTTGCAGGTATTGATTGTTTTTTAGCATAGAGCATATGTCTCGTAAAGCCAATTTGTTGGCACATAACTTGCTAGCTTATTCTTTTCTTTTTTTTTCTTCAGGCGTCCGAATTATTTGGATAATTTCTATT
This sequence comes from Ajuga chamaepitys, assembly GCA_958295605.1. Classification (NCBI taxonomy): domain Eukaryota; kingdom Viridiplantae; phylum Streptophyta; class Magnoliopsida; order Lamiales; family Lamiaceae; genus Ajuga; species Ajuga chamaepitys. The sequence goes on along the minus strand of OY282498.1, from coordinate 63,733,185 downwards.
TTTAGTAATTGAATTGAGAATCTTGTACTGGACGGTTTACATTGATGAATGAGAGTTTATTTAAAAAAAAAAAAAAAAAAAACGTAAATATTAAAGATACATCTATATCTATATCTATATATATATATAAGCAAAATGGAGGGCATTCATGTAATTTTGGCTTTCCCTCCAAAAATTTTAGAGAAAAATTGGTAACTTTTTCTTATTTTTGGTAATTTCATAATTTTCTTTTACTTTTCTAAAATACAAATAACATTTTCATTTTTAATCCGATTTTTATGCATAACATACCAAATTATTTATTTTTTCACGATCTTCGATTCGGCATCCATATCACATATATTATAATGAGATATTTGATTTGAATAAACAAATTGTTTGTTGGCTAATTATTTGTGCTAGAATTAATGTTTATTGTGAATTGAACTATAATATTTTGGTTTTAGTTGCAACTAAGATTAGTAAAATAATTTCTTTATAAAAAAATTTGAGTATTTTTTTTATATAAAAATACAACTAATCAATTTATTTTATTTGACATGAATTTTTCAATATTTTTTTTATTTAAGTCAGGGAGAAACCCCATTTTTTAAATAATGAAAGTCCTACTTTATCAAATCAAAGGCAAAAACAACAATATCTATTTTATAATCAACTTATTAAATCATCAAATTTGCTAAAATATCTTCTTATCACGACTTTAAGCATATATATAATTATGTATTAAAATAGTTACTGAAATTATTTTTAATTACCTATTTATATTTTTAATAACGAGTATTTTGTTAAAATTACTCTTTGTAGCCTAAATTATGACTTTTATTACATTTGGCAATCTCTTTAATTTTTTACTTTTACTAAAACTTCAATTATATGTTTTTATACTTTTTAAGCTAAATAATACCTGGTCGCACAAATTAACATCAAATGCCTTTTTTACTCTTAACAATCAAAATAAATTTGTTCGCATTAATCAATTTTTTTCTTCAAATAAATAAACTGTTTATAAGAAGACTATAATAATTATATAAATAATTTACAATACCAAATAAAATACAGAATATTCAAATATTTTGAAGAAGTCAAAGACTTTAATTTGTTGTTCGAATCATTAAATGAATTTTGAATTTTATTTTGTTAGAATAAGATTTTATTAAATAAAAATTACTTAAGTATGTTTGAAATAACCAAATGAAATGTTAAAAGTCGCAAATGAAAATTTAACTTTATAAACAAAAAATTAAATATTTATTGTTAGACCTTGAAAATTTATTTAGATAAAGTAAAAGTTAAATATAAAATAAAAGCATGGACATAATGAGAAAAAAATTAAACTTTACATTAATAACATTAATAACATTGTTCCTTTTATTATATATTTTATGGTTATTTTTAATTATTTAAAGTTAGAATTGAAAATTTATTTTATAAATTAAAAAAAAATCTATCTATGTATCTATACATATATATATATATGTATATATATATAAACCATAGTAGGTGACACTTTTCAGCCTAAAATTTTAGACTATGATTGGTACGTTATTGTCACATTTGGTATGAATCAAAATTTATTTACTTTCTAAAGTTGCAAATATCTTTTTTTCAGTTCTAATCTATTTATTATGTATACAATATCAAATTAATCATCTTTTGACGATGTTTGATTTGACATCCATATGATATATATAATAATAAGATATTCTATTTAAAATATTATATTTTTTTGTTCGTTGATTATTTACGTAAGATTTCAATGTTTAATGTAGGTTGTACAAAAAATATAGTATTGGTTTAGAATACAATTAAAATTCATTCAAATAATTCTTTTTTACAAATTATTTTACTTGATTATTTCATTAAAGCCACAACTAATCAGTTTATTTTATCTGACATGAATTGTCTCAAGTTAATATTTGATTTATAATCAGCTTATTGAATTATTGAATTTGCTAATGCTTTTTTGATATAATAATTATTTATGTTGATAAATCACAAAACTATGATTTTCACTCATATAGATAACTTTATATATGATAATTAATCTTAGAATTTTTTTTTATTAATTTTTTTATATTTTAGATATATTAATGTTATTTTTCTATAAATAATTACAATTTGAAACTTATATTATGATATTATACAAGTTGCAACTAAACTTCTTTTAAATAAGCAAAATTAACCAATTAGAACTATATGTTTTTTAGAAATTGCAACCTAAACAATATTGTGTCACATTAACCAATCTCAATTATGTCTTCTTTTCTTTTCTTTTTTCACATTTTGCAACCTAAGCAAAAAAAAAAATATATATATATTTTATTTTTATTTTTAATTTTTACTTTAACCAATGTATATCTTTAATTGAATCTACTATTGACAATATAAATTTATAATTTAATTTAAACTTTTGGACATATATATGAAAATATTAAGAAATATTGGAGCACTCATATGTTTTATTTTGTTGTTCCAACTATTGAATTATTTTGTTATTCAAAATACTAGTAACATTCCCGTGCGATGCACGGAAGTTTATTTAGAAAGTAATAATTTTAATAAAACTAAATATGATATAATATAATATTTAAATATGTGATCATTTTATCCTAATAAAATATATATTTTTTAAAATATAGGACAAAACATAAATAAAATTATAAGTAATGTAAATATAAGTTTCTCGCACGTCATATATGAATTTAATATAACTTACTATATATATATATATATCATAGATTAACATTAAGATAAATACTCAATATAAAAAAAACTCTTTTTCAAAATGATCATTTCTAAACTTTAAAATCCAAACATGCACATATTTAGTGTGCCTGCATCATTCTTCACCTATGTGCATAATTGCTTAATTAATTATGAATGTTAAAACAAATATAAATATCTAACTATCAACTCATATTATTAAATAAAATAAACTGGATAATGTTATAAGAAATTTATTTTTCTTTAATTTTTTCCATTTTACTTTAAATATTTAAATTTATCTAAATAAAGTTTTAAATTCTAATATAACTATTTCCTTTTAAAAAATCTTATTTGCAAGTTTTAATACTTTACTTGGTATTTCCGATATACAAAGAATAAAAAATTAACAAAATAAAATTCAAAAGTTATTCAATAGTTGGAATAACAAAATAATTCGATAGTTGGAATAACAAAATAAAACATATGAGTGCTCCAATATTTCTTATATACTTTCATATATATGTAGAAAAGTTTCAATTAAATTATATATTTATATTGTAAATAGTAGATTTTGCTAAAGATATACATTGGTTAATGTAAAAAAAAAAAAAAAATGCTTAGGTTGCAAAATATGAAAAAAGAAAAAAAGACATAATTGAGATTGGTTAATGTGACCCAGTACTGTTTATGTTGCAAAGTCTAAAAAAACATATAGTTCTAGTTGGTTAATTTTGCTTATTTAAAAGAAGTTTAGTTGCAACTTGTATAATATCATAGTATAAGTTGCAAATTGAATTTATTTATAGAAAAATAACATTAATATATCTAAAACATAAAAAATTCTAAGATTAATTATCATATATAAAGTTATATATGAGTGAAAATCATAGTTTTGTGATTTATCAACAAAAATAATTATTATATCAAATAAGCATTAGCAAATTCAATAATTTAATAAGCTGATTATAAATCAAATATTAACTTGAAATGAAATAATCAAGTAAAATAATTCAATAACATTAATAGTGGTTGTAATGAAATAATCAAGTAAAATAATTTGTAAAAGAGAATTATTTGAATTATTTTTAATTGTATTCCAAACCAATACTATATTTTTTGTACAACCCACAATAAACACTGAAATTTTACTTAAATAATCAACGAACAAATAATATAATATTTTAAATAGAATATCTTATTATATATATATATATATATATATATATATATATATATATAATATGGATGTCAAATCAAATATCGTCAAAAGATGATGAATTTGATATAGTATACATAATAAATAGATAAGAAATGAAAAAAAGATATTTGTAACTTTAGAAAGTAAAATAAATTTTGATTCTTACCAAATGTGACAACAACTTACCAATCACAGTCTAAAATTATAGGCTGGAAAGTGTTACTTATAGAATTGTCACTACTGTGGTTTATATATATATATATATATATATATATATATACACCATAAAATATATAATAAAAGGAACAGTGATATTTTATTTGGATCATATGTAATGTAAAGTTTAATAATTTTCTATGTCCCTCATTTTATTTTATATTTAACTTTTAATTTATCTAAATAAACTTTCATGTTCTAATTATAAATATTTAATTTTTTCCTTATAACATTGAATTTTCATTTGCAACTTTTAACATTTCATTTGGTGATTTCAAATATACTTAAATAATTTTTATTTAATAAAATCTTATTTTAACAAAATTAAATTCAAATTTTGTTTAATGAGAAGTCTTTGGTTTCTTCAAAATATTTGAATATTTTTGTATTTTATTTGGTATTGTAAATTATTTATATAAATGTTATAGCCTTCTTAGAAATAGTTTATTTATTAGAAGATAAAAATTGATTAACACGAAAAAATTTATTTGGATTGTTAAAAGTAAAAAAAGGCATTTGTTGTTGATTTAGCTTATAAAGTGTTAAAACATATAATTGAAGTTTCAGTAAAAGTGAAAAACTAAAAAGATTGCCAAATGTAATAAAAGACATAATTTAGGCTACAAAGAATTAATTTCCTTAAAAGAGTAATTTTAACAAAATACTCGTTATTAAAAATATAAATAGGTAATTAAAAATAATTTCAATACCTATTTTAATAGATAATTATATATATCAAAGTCGTGATAAGAAGATATTTTAGCAGATTTGATGATTTAATAAGTTGATTATAAAATAGATATTGTTGTTTTTGCCTTTGATTTAATAAAGTAGGACTTTCAGTATTTAAACAATGGATTTTCTCCTTGACTTAAATAAAAAAAAAAATTGAAAATTCATGTCAAATAAAATAAATTGATTAGTTGTATTTTTATATAAAAATAATAATTATATATTTAATAAAGAATTTATTTTACTAATTTTAGTTGCAACTAAAACCAAAATATTATAGTCCAATTCACAATAAACATCAATTATAGCACAAATAATTCTCCAACAAACAATTTGTTTATTCAAATCAAATATCTCATTATAATATATATGATATGGATATCAAATCGAAGATTGTGAAAAGATGAATAATTTGGTATATTATGCATAAAAATCGGATTAAAAATGAAAAAGTTATTTGTATTTGTTAAATTTTATTTGATGTTGTAATTTATTCAAATAAAATTTATATTTTTGTTAAATGGTATATTTATTTAAATATAATTTTTTTTGTTAGATTTAAAAAGACATAATTGATGTTAGTTAGTACGACAAATTATTGTATTGGTTGTAAAGTGTAAAAAATATATAGTTGAGGTTCGTTATGTAAAAAAATAAAAATAAAATTGTAAAATCTAGCAAATTGCTATAATTTAGATTGCAAATTGTAATTTTTTTAAATTGACATTGTTATATAAAAAAAATTACATGCCCAAAGCTCCCGTATTTCCGCGACTAATCAAACAAACATTGTTATTATAAAAACATATAAGCAGATATAATAATTTAATAAATTAAATAAAGAAAATATTTGAAAGTTCATGTCGAATAAAATAAACCGATTAGGTGTATTTTTCAAGACGTAAGAGTGAGAATAAAATTCAAAATCTAGACCTCTAATAATAATTTTAAAAAAAAAAAAAAAAAACTCAAAATTCAGCCCTCGAATTGATTTTCTGAAACCTTCTAGTGAAATTTCCCAATTTATCATCATATTTTCTTTATATTATCTTTCTTCCCATTTATATATGATACTGAATATGGTAAAGTAGAAAATTAGAGTTTTTTAGAGAAAATGATACGGATAATATTGAAAAAATTCTAAACAAACATCTATTTAAAAATAATTAACAAAGCCTAAAACTATATCTTATAAAAAAAATCATCTAATAAAAATTAGAAAAATGACACGGATAGTAATGAAAAAGGAAAAAAGATATCTATTTAAAAACAATTGACAAAAAACCTAAAACTACATCTAATAAAAATGGAGGTAGTACCAATTATGGTCCAAAATTTTAAACGAAATACAAAAAAAACCTGTTTAACTAATCTTGTTTTGCAAGCCAATAAACAATATTTAATGCATATAATTAGCAAAGAAAATAATATTACTTTTCAACTCATTATAATATATGTGATATGGATGTCAAATTAAAGCTCGTGAAAAGACCATTTAAATGATATATCTTACATAAAAATCGAATTACAAATGAAAAAGTTATTAGTATTTAAAAAATTTAACGTAAAATTTAAAACACAACAACTTACCAAATTGTGGAATAAAAATTAGGAGGGAAAATTAAAATTACAAAAGTAACCTTCATTTTACTTTTATATATACTAGTATCATTCCCGTGCGATGCACGGAAGTCTCCTAATAGAGTAATATTTTAATTAAAAAATATTATATAATTAAAAATGTGAACATTTTACACTTGATTAAATAAATATTTCAAAATTTATATATAGAGTAAAATTATAAATAGCGTAAATATTCATTCTTTCATGCAATTTTTGAATTGAATATATACTTATTATTTACAAACAAATTATTGTTACGGAATAAAATTAAAATAAATATTAGATATAACAAAGAACAATCCATATTTTAATATTGATTTATTTTTAAAATTCAAACATACATTTAGTCAGTCCTTATTATTCTTAACATATGCAAATAACCACATTATAGCTCAATTAATTACATATGTGAAAGCAAACACAAAGATAATCACATACAACATGTAAAAAACTAAGATAAGATAATAAATAAATTAATCGAATAATTTATAAGAAAATATATTTTTCTATTTAAATAATTCCATTTTTTTTTTTACTGTTAGAAATAGTCAATTGGTTATTTTTTCAAAATTTAATTCAAAATATGGATAGCCTAATCCACAATAAAAAAAATTAAAATTGAATTCAACTAAAAGAAGGTTAAAATATGATTAATTTGATATATTATATGTAAAAATAAGTTAGAAACAAAAAACTTGTTAAAAAAAGGAAACAAACTAATAGAAAATTGATACTACACCAACTCATCTCTAGGGACACATAAATGAATAAAGTTAAGTCCTCGAAAATGTCCAATTTACAATTGGAAGGAAAAGTATTTTTTTTTTCCTTTTACATATTTGGCTCCATTTTATTTTACTATGCGCACACACACATATACCTATTTGTATATTATTAGATATAGATTAATTTATAGAAAAGAATAAAGATAACGGTAAATGTAATAAATTATTTGATTAAATTTTTCAAAAAATTGAAATTGTTAAATAATTATTTAGAAAAAATATTTAAAAAATTCTTATTTGCCGTCTAAACATGTTACCAATAAATATCTAGAAAAATTAATCAAACCAAATAATCAACCAATAAATACTTGTATTTTATTTTATATAGTATCAATTTTTTATATAGTGATATAGATGTCAGATTAAAGATCACAAAAAAATAATTAATTTGATATATTATGCCTAAAAAATGGTTAAGATACAAAAAGAAAATTGTATATAAAATTTTAGAAAAATATTTTTTTAGAAAAGAAAAGGGAAGAAAGAATAAACATATCAAAACTTGTCACTTATACAAATAATCATAAGTAGCATATAACACTTTGGTGGGAAAATGCAATTTACAGTTTAACCGTCTTATATATTTATATATATCTAGGTTTTTAAATATATGTAAATAGTTTTTTAAGTCAAACTATAAACATTTAATTATTTATTTTTAAAATTAGATTCTCATTTACAACTTTTAATATTTTGCTTGGTGATTTCAGATATACTCATCTTATTTTTAAACAATTCCTAGTATTAACAAAATAAAATCCAAAAGTTACTCAATAATTCCAATGCCAATTTAAAGTATGTGAGTTCTTCAAAGTATTTCAATGTTTTCATATTTATTTGGTTTTTTTATTTATTATTCAAACAAATTCTGTATTTTAATTATAATATTATATTTTTTAAAGATAAAAATTGATTAATGCGAATAAAATTGCTTAGGTTGCAAAGAATAAAAAATGACATAGTTGAAAAAATTGGCATGCGAGAAAATATTTTTAGGTTGCAAAGTGCAAATAATATATAGTTGAGGTTTGTTCACGTAAAAAAAAAGATTGAAAAATGTAGGAAATGTCATAATTTATGTTTCAATGGTAAACTTACTTAATAAATTTTTTTAATAAAATATGCATTATATAAAAATATGAATAAGTATAAAATAATAATTTATAATATTTTAAATATACTTATGTTCAAAGCTCCCGTACCTCCATGACGAATCAAACAAAACACTGGTGTGTATATATATATATATATGAGAGCAGATGTAATAATTTAATAAATTATTTATAAAATCAAATATAAACGTTTTGCATTTAATTTAATAAAGTAGTATTTTCATCATTTAATCAATTATTTTCTCCATGGTATAACTTAAATAAACAAAATATTTGAAAATTCATGTTAAATTAAATAGATTGATTTGTTGTACTTTATGGAAAAAAAACTCAACTACTATTTTTTATAAGAAAATTATTTTAGTAATGTTAATTTCAATCCTTTTTTTGAAACGAATGTTTAATTCCAATCTAGACTCAGTACTATAGGTCAATTTGAAATAAAAAAAACCCCAAATAATAAGTAAATAAATATTTTATTGTTTCAAATCAAATATCTTATTATAATATATGTGATATGGATGTCAAATTGAAGATTGTGAAAAGATGAATAATTTGATATATCATACATAAAAAATAAATTAGATATAAAATAGTTATTTACATTTTAAAAAATTAAAAGAAAATTATGAACCTACCAAAATTGACATAATCTTACTTAATTGATATATAAAATTTAGGCGGGAAAAGTTAATTGACACAAAAGCCCTTCATTTTACTTTTTTATATACTAGTAACACTCCCGTGCGATGCACGGAAATTTATTTAAAAAATAATAATTAAATTAAATATTATATAATCAAATATTAAAAAATTGGAGTTGTTGCATCTAAACCAAATAAATTTTTGAACAGTTTTTATTAAACATATAAAAGTTATAAGTAATGTAAATCTGTTTGTGTTCAACTGATATATGGATTTAATATAACGTATGTTTTATAAATGTATTATCTTATAGATTAACATAAATAAAATAAATACTCAAACAAAAAAAATAATTAAGAATATCAAATTTTTGTGTGAACATATATTTAAGTGATAATGAATATTCAAACAAACACTATTATCTTAATATTGAACTCAAACATATATTTAGTGTGTCTGTATCCATATTGATATGTGTGGACACCCACAAATAGCTCAAGTGATAAAGAATATTCAAACTAACACAAATATCTAAATATCATAGAACCCATCAAAATATGTTAAATATAATAAAGTGAATAATGTTATATGTAAATTAGTGTTTTTTTTTATTTTATTTAGATATTTTAACTTATCTAAATAATTTTAAAATTTTGAATATACCTATTTAACTTCCTCTTTAAAAAGAGAATGCTAATTTATGGATTTAATATATACTCAAATACGCTTCAGGTTTAAATGATTCTTTATACTAACAAAATAAATTCAAAGATCATTCAATAGTTGGAATAACAAAATAAAATATATGAGTTTTTCAATATATCTTAAGAATTTCATATATAATGAAGTTTATTCAAATCAATTCTATATCTTTATTATAAATATTAGATTTATTTAAAGATACAAATTTATTAATTTAAATAAATAAATTAATTAGGATGAAAATTATGAAAAATAGACATAGTTGAGGTTAATTAATGCGACAAAGTAATGTTTAGGTTGCAAAATCTAAAAAAAATTATAAATATCAGACAGATTAATTTAATTTTATTTTTTTTTAAAAAATAAAAAAAGTAGATTGCAACATGTATAAAATCTCACTGTTTAGGTTGCAAAGTGTAAATTTTTAAATAAAAATAACATAATAAATATAAACTATGAAAAAATCAATAAGTAATAAAATATATTCAATATTAATTTTCATATATAAATATGTGTAGAAGTCATAGTCCTGCGATTAACCAAACAAAATTAATATTATAACAAACTACAAATTAATATCTGCAAATATAATTATTTAATAAGCCGATTATTAAATTATACTTTAACTTTTATTTTAAATTTAAGAAATTTCATGCTTAATTATTTAAATAATGAATTTTATCTCGACACATAAATGAAGAAAACTTTCCGTCAAATTAAATAAATTAATTAGTTTTGCTTTTAATAAAACAATCAAGATAGTTATGTTATTTATTAGAGAACAATTTACCTAATTTAATTGTATTGTGGTCCTAGGCTATAGTACAAACCACCTTAAACGCTCAAAATCTTATTCAAATAATCAATGAACAAACAATATTATATTTCCAAATGAAATATCTAATTATAATATATGTGGTATGGATATCAAGTTTTCCTAAAAAAAATATGAATATCAAATTAAAGATCTTCAAAAGAGCTTTAATTTGATATATTATACATAATTAAAAAATGGTTCGAAATGAAAAAGTTATTTGTGGTTTAAAAGATGAAAATAAAGTTTGAATTTTACTAAATGTGATAATAACATACTACTCCCTCCGTCCCAGTTAACTTGTCCTACTTTCCAATTCGGTCCGTCCCACTTAACTTGTCACACTCATAAATGATAATTAAAGACAACAATCTATACCCTCAAAATATCCACATTCAATCTCCACCTTTAAAAAAGTTAAAAATTCCACAAAATCTATTTTTTCTTAACATCCGTGCCCGGTCAACTGTGACAAGTTAACCGGGACGGAGGGAGTACATCCGTTGTTTTTTATATGCAATCCTAATTTTGGATTGAAGAATCAAAATACAGGGGAAATGGTATATCCTCAACCAAATTTCCTATCTCTTCACAAACTCCTTAAATTTATCCTAGCCGAATTTCAGTTGAAGGCTTAAATTTTGGAAAAGTGCCCCAATTAGGGGCCTGGATATTGAAGGTTCTCAATTTAAAGCCTGAATTTTGAGTTTTTCTCAATTAGCCGGCCAGATACTCAATTCAGGATTATTTATTTAAAAGTAGGATATATTATTCGATGTGCGGAAGATTCAGTACGGGATAGATTGAAAGTTCCAGTATAAAGTATATTGAATTTTTCTATATATATAATAATGAACATGCCATATATCAGATAATGTGTCCAATTTTTCAAGACGGAAGAGTGAGAATAAAATCCAGGCCCTGAATTTAAAACTCCTTAATTCAGGCCTCGAATTGATTTTTAGAAACCTTCTAGTGGAATTTCCCAATTTATCATCATATTTTCTTTATATTATCTTTCTTCCCATTTATATATGATACTGGATATGGTAAATTAGAAAATTAGAGTTTTGTAGAGATAATAGTATGGATAATTATGGAAAAATTAGAAAAAAATCGCTAAACAAACATCTATTTAAAAATAATTCACAAAATCTAAAACTATATCTTATGAGAAAAAATAATTCATCTAATAAAAATTAGAAAAATGGCACGGATAGTAATGAAAGAATTAGCAAAATAAAGAAAAAGAGAATCTATTTAAAAACAATTGACAAAACCTAATACTACATCTAATAAAAACGGAAGTAGTACCAATTATGGTCCAAAATTTCAGATGAAATACAAAAGAACCTGTTTAACTAATCTAGTTTTGCAGGCCAATAAATAATATTTAATACATATAATTAGTAAAGAAAATAATATTACTTTTCAACTTATTATAATGATATGAATGTCAAATTAAAACTCGTGAAAAGACCATTTAAATGATATATCTTACTTAAAAATCGGATTAAAAATGAAAGAGTTATTAGTATTTAAAAAAATTAAAATAAAATTTAAAACTTACTAAATGTATAACAACTTACCAAATTATGGAGTAAATATTAGGAGGGAAAGTTAAAATTACAAAAGTAACCTCCATTTTACTTTTATATATACTGGTAATATTCCCGTGCGATGCACGGAAGTTTAGTTAAGAAGTAATGATTTTAATAAAACTAAATATGATATAATCTAATATTTTAATATGTGATCATTTTATCATAATAAAATATATAATTTTTAAAATATAAGATAAGACATAAATAAAATTATAGGTAATGTAAATATAAGTTTCTCGGATGTCATATATGAATTTAATATAACTTACTTTATATATAAATATATATATATATATATATATATATATATATATATATATATTAACATTAAGATAAATATTCAATAAAAAAAAGGTATCTTTTTCAAAATGATCATTTCTTATCTTTGAAATACAAACACATATTTAGTGTGTCTGCATCATTCTTCACCTATGTGGATAATATCTTAATTAATTATGAATGTTAAAACAAACATAAATATCTAACTATCAACTCATATTATTAAATAAAATAAACTGGATAATATTATAAGAAATTTATTTTCTTTTATTCTTTCCGATTTACTTATTCAAATATTTTGAAGAACTCGCAGATCTTAATTTTTTATCCTATTATTGAATACCTTTTGGATTGTATTTTTTTAGTGTTCGAATTTTTTTAAAAAAATAAGAATTATTTGAGTATATTTGAAATCACCAAGTGAAATGTTAAAATTGCAAATGAGAATCTAATTTTCAAAGAAAAAAATATTTTTTTACGTTATAAGTTAGCTTTTTGTTTATATAAGCCTAAAATCTCTGTGTGTGTGTGCGTGCACTATAAGAAGGTTAATTTCATTATTTTTATTTTTCCGGCTAAATTTTGGATCATAATTCAAACTATTTTTCAAAAAAAATAATAATAATAACTTTTTTTTCATTTCTAACTCATTTTTATGTTTTATATATATATATATATATCATTTTAATGGTCTTTTCACGAACTTTAATTTTATATTTATGTTGCACATATTCTAATGAAACATTCAATATGAAAAGTCACATTATTTTTTGGTTGATTATTTGTTGAATGTCAGTATTTATTGGTCTGTAAACTAAGATTAGTTATATAGTTTTTTACTATAAAAATATTAATTAATTTATTTATAAAAATATAATCAATTGGTTTGTTTCATTTTACATAAAATAAATTAATATCTGATCACCTGCTTCAGTTATATACATAAAAGTAATAAGGAGAGAATTTCTGTAAATATATTTTTCCACTATTCTTTTATAGAAGTTTTGTCAACTTTCCATTTATTTTTATTTTTTTGAAGAGTTCTCTCCAAAATTTTAGAATATAAATAATCTTTTTTTTTCAATTTATTTTTACATATAATATATCAAATTAATATTTTTTTTATGATTTTTAGTTGAACATACATATCAAATATATAAACTAAGATATTATATTTAAAGAATGAAAACGATTGTTGTTATCGATTTTGGATTAAATTTGATATTTATTGTTGTTGAATTATTTTTATAGGGTTTGTATAAAAAAATAAAAGAAGTTAGCTAAAGAAAATCTTACAAGTATAATTGATTATTTTATTGAAAAAGTATAATTGATCAATTATATTATTAAATTTCTTATCTCAATTTTGTTGAAAAAAATAAAGAGAAACTATTCCGAGCGACCTCATCATCAACATAAAAAATGGGCTATATACGTTTTATTAAGTCTGTATTTTCTGTTCAATTACTAAACTGAAATAGATGCTAAAAACTACTATAAGTACTTTTCATTTTTTCTGCTATCTTTTGAATCTGGACATCACTTGACTTTTATTCAGATATTGAATCTAAAAGTATGTTTATGATGTTACCATTTTATTAGTTTTTTTTTTATAAATAATTTTCTTTTTTTTACGATCCTCAATTTGAACCATAAATTCCATATATTAAAAGTGATACAACGACCACATGTGTGAGTTTCAAACAATATTGAATAGATTATAAAAATAGATTTTACATTTAATATTTACCTTAATTTTATTGTGCAAAATGATTTATCTAATGCTTATAATGCTTACGACTGTCTAATGTCTAATTCAAAATGTTAAAATAGTTATTTGATTAAAACTTGGTTACAATTTAGATGACTGGATCACATAATATATATTTTATTAAATATTACTCCCTCCGTCCCGACCTAATTGTCCAACTTGTCATACTTGTTTGTCCCAAGCTAATTGTCCAAGCCCATAAATGACAAATTATCTCACAATCTCTACCCTCAAAATCTCTACTTTTAATCTCCACATTTGAAAAAGTCAAAAATTCCACAAAATCTATTTTTTTTAATCTCCGTGCCCGACTAAAATTGGACAATTAGACCAGGACGGAGGGAGTACTATATAAATAGACTTCCGTGCATCGCACGGGAAAGATACTAGTATATATAAAAGTAAAATGAAGGTTACTTTTGTAATTTTAATTTTCCCTCCTAATTTTTATTCCACAATTTGGTAAGTTGTTGTGTTTTAAATTTTACGTTAAATTTTTTAAATACTAATAACTTTTTCATTTTTAATTCGATTTTTATGTAAGATATATCATTTAAATGGTCTTTTCACGAGCTTTAATTTGACATCCATATCACATATATTATAATGAGTTGAAAAGTAATATTATTTTCTTTGCTAATTATATGCATTAAATATTGTTTATTGGCTTGCAAAACAAGATTAGTTAAACAGGTTTTTTTGTATTTCATCTAAAATTTTGGACCATAATTGGTACTACCTCCATTTTTATTAGATGTAGTTTTAGGTTTTGTCAATTGTTTTTAAATAGATATCTTTTTTCCTTTTTCATTACTATCCGTGTCATTTTTCTAATTTTTATTAGATGATTTTTTTTATAAGATATAGTTTTAGGCTTTGTCAATTATTTTTAAATAGATGTTTGTTTAGAATTTTTTCAATATTATCCGT
The DNA here is from genome assembly GCA_958295605.1 of Ajuga chamaepitys. Lineage (NCBI taxonomy): Eukaryota > Viridiplantae > Streptophyta > Magnoliopsida > Lamiales > Lamiaceae > Ajuga > Ajuga chamaepitys. Next base: position 63,718,068 of record OY282498.1, on the reverse strand, counting down.
ATCATTTTCTCTAAAAAACTCTAATTTTCTACTTTACCATATTCAGTATCATATATAAATGGGAAGAAAGATAATATAAAGAAAATATGATGATAAATTGGGAAATTTCACTAGAAGGTTTCAGAAAATCAATTCGAGGGCTGAATTTTGAGATTTTTTTTTTTTAAATTATTATTAGAGGTCTAGATTTTGAATTTTATTCTCACTCTTACGTCTTGAAAAATATGACATATTATTTGATATATGAAATGTTCATTATATATATATATATATATATATATATATAATTTCAATATACTCTATGCTGAAACTTTCAATCTACTCCGTACTGAATCTTTCGGACGTCGAATAATATATCCTACTTTTGAATACGTAATCCTGAATTGAGAATCTGGCCCGCTAATTGAGAAAAACTCAAAATTCAGGCCTTGAATTGAGAACCTCCAATATTTAGGCCCCTAATTGGGGCACTTTTCCAAAATTCAAGCCTTCAACTGAAATTCTGCTAGGATAAATTTAATGGATTGTGGGGAGATAGGAAATTTGGTTGAGGATATATCATTTCCCCTGTATTATGACTCTCTAGCTAATCCAAAATTAAAATTATATATAAAAAACAATGGATGTAGTATGTTATTGCCACATTTAGTACAAATCAAACTTTATTTTAATCTTTTAAACCGCAAAAAAAAAAAAAAAAAAAAAAAAATCGAACTTATTTTTAATTATGTATAATATATCAAATTAAAGCTCTTTTGAAAATCTTTAATTTGGTATTCATATTTGTTTAGGAAAAAGTGATATCCATACCACATACATTAAAATTAGATATTTCATTTGGAAATACTATATTGTTTGTTCGTTGATGATTTGAATAAGATTTGAGCGTTAAAGGTGGTTGGTATTATACCCTAGGACCATAATACAACTAAAATTAGGTAAATAGTTCTCTAATAAAAAAATAACTATCTTGATTATTTTATTAAAAGCAAAACTAATTAATTTATTTAATTTGACCGAAAGTTTTCTTTATTTATGTGTCGAGATAAAATTCATTATTTAAAGAATTAAGTATGTAATTTCTTAAATTGAAAATAAAAGTTAAATTATAATTTAATAATCGGTTTATTAAATAATTATATTTGCAAATATTAATTTGTAGTTTGTTATAATAATAATATTTTTTGGTTAGTCGTAGGACTATGACTTTCACACATATTTATATATGAAAATTAATATTGAATATTTTTTTATTACTTATTCATTTTTTCATAGTTTATATTTATTATGTTTATTTATTTATTTAAAATTTTACACTTTGCAACCTAAACTGTGAGATTTTATACGTGTTGCAATCTATTTTTTTTAAATAAAATAAAATTAATCTGCCTAATCTTTATAATTTTTAAGATTTTTGCAACCTAAACATTACTCTGTCACATTAATTAACTATGTCTACTTTCCACATTTTTCGACCTAATTAATTAATTTATTTAAATTAATAAATTTGTATCTTTAAATAAATCTAATATTTATAATAGAATATATAATTTATTCGAATAAAACTTCAACATATATGAAATTTTTAAGATATATTGAAACACTCATATATTTTATTTTGTTATTCTAACTATTGAATGATCTTTGAATTTATTTTGTTAATATCAAGAATCATTTAAACCTGAAACGTATTTGAGTATATATTGAACCTATAAAATTAGTATTCTCTTTTTAAAGAGGAAGTTAAATAGGCATATTCAAAATTTTAAAATTATTTAGATAAGTTAAAATATCTAAATAAAATGAAAAAATAAATAAAAAACACTAATTGACTTATAACATTATTCAGTTTATTATATTTAATATATTTTGATGGATTCTATGATATTTAAATATTTGTGTTTGTTTGAATATTCTTTATCACTTAAGCTATTTGTGGGTGTCCACACATATCAATATTGGATACAAACACACTAAATATATGTTTGAGTTCAATATTAAGATAATATTAGTGTTTGTTTGAATATTAATTATCACTTAAATATATGCTCACACAACAATTTGATGTTCTTAATTTTTTTTTTTTTTTTGTTTGAATATTCATTTCTTTATGTTAATCCATAAGACAATACATTTTTAAAACATACATTTCATTAAAACAATATATCATGTGAATATAAACGGATAATTACATTACTTATAATTTTTATATGTTTAATCAAAACTGTTCAAATGGTAAGAATGCAACAACTCCATTTTTTAATATTAGATTATATAATATTAAATTTAATTAAATTATTATTCTTTAAATAAATTTCCGTGCATCGCACGGGAGTGTTACTAGTGAGATCAAAAAACAAAAATAAAATGCAGCTATATCTGACTTATTACCTTCAATTTGGCTTGGTGGAAGAAGAGACTTTAGATCAGCAGGGCAATGCAGATTTGACGCAGTCTTACTAGTATGCCAAATTGCCATGAGAACCTGAAACCACAATGCATTATAATATGATTCTCTTAAGGCCTGAATGACAATACAGAGAGTTAAAGCCAACAAATTCATGTTTAACATGATTTACTAATGTCCTATTGGATGTTTTTAGCAAAATCCTACAAGTTTATATGTTTTATGACAACTTGTTAAGACTACATGTTCACTAGCCACGTTTCCCTAATAGACAACATTAATCTCAACGAATGGAAGTAGGCATCTTAGTCTCCATCTTAACAAAAAATTAAGAGGAAAGAACACAGAAGGCCATATTCTACAACATGCTTTGATCAACAGCAAATACTAAGGATGTATGGACTTTCTTTACTAGCTGGTTCAATGTCATTTTCTCTGAGTTCTTTCTGACCAATCTTATATTAAAGAGATAAATTTGACATAAAAGCAAACAACTAAATGTCGTCTAGAATCTGAGCACCAAGGATCCACAGTTAGATGAACACTGTGCAGAGACCTTCACTATGAACAATTACAGTAGACAAAACGTGTAGAGAACATGAATTAACAGTCCTTTGCAATACCAGAATTCATGCATTGCACTATATGATGGTTAAACAGAGTACATAAACATAAAAGAAGAGTCAAATGGAGTTCATTTCAAAGATGCGGCAATTACCTTTCATGACTTGTCTTTGCAGATCAACAACACCTCGGTTGCTCTACTCACGGCATCAGCAGGCTTCATTTCTGGCCCAAGTAAGCTGTCTGTTCGCAAAGTTTGACATGTTCAATGTCGACGTTGTGTAGCTTTTGATCTGAAATTATTAACACCCATTTTGTCATAAAGGAAATATTAATGATGGTCATGCCATTCCAATCCTGTGGACTAAAATACCATTTAATAAGGATTCACAAATTGAGCAACTCAAATGTGAAAGCACAACCAAAACAATCCATCACAATATAATCAAAAATTGAAAAAAAAACATAACTAAATGCCCAAAAAAGCTTATTAGGGCGATGTGGAAACTGACTGCAATCTTTTATTGCTCTTCATTTCTTCCTCCGAAACAAAGTAGTCCTGAAGAGCCGACATCTCAATCTTGTTGCTCTTCATGCTTTTTATCGCCGCTGCCGTGGCCAATGCCCCAGCCACGGTAGTTATCACCGGAATCTTGTAAGCCAGCGCCATTCTCCGAAGCTTACGCCCGTCGATCTGGTCAAGCTGGTCGCCTGAACTTGTCACCACCATCATCTGAATGTCCTTGTTGGCGATCATGTCGGCGGCATGGGGTCGCCCTTCGTGCATCTTCAGCACCCGCTCGACGGGAATACCCTCAAGCTCGAGGACGTGGGCTGTACCTGAAGTCGCCACGAGTCTGAACCCGAGGCCCACGAAAGCTCGAGCTATGGACCCGAGTTGGGGTTTCGTCATATCGTTCAGGCTAAGAAATACGGTACCAGAAAGAGGAGGCTTTTGGCCAGCGGCTGTTAGGGCCTTCGCGAATGCAATTGAGGCCTCGAAGTGGATGCCCATGACCTCACCAGTGCTTCGCATCTCCGGTCCGAGGAGGACGTCGGCCCCTTGGAATTTCTCGAATGGGAGAACGGCTTCTTTTACGGACACATGTCTTGGAATAACCTCTTTTGTGAATTTCAAATCGTGAAGGGACTTACCCGACATAACAAGAGCAGCATACTTAGCTAACGGGTGGCCAATCGCCTTAGACACAAACGGGACCGTGCGGGATGCACGGGGATTCGCCTCGAGCAAGAAGACATCCCCAGAAGCCGTGATGGCATATTGGCAATTCATCAGTCCACACACATTCAGCCGCTTTGCTAATTTTGTAGTCCAAGACCTAATTGTGTCCAAGCATGAAGACGACACTGTTTGCGTTGGAAGCATGCAGGCAGAGTCTCCGGAATGAACACCAGCCTGCTCGATGTGCTCCATTATTCCGCCAATCACTACATTGCCATGTGAGTCAGCAAGGGCATCAATGTCAATTTCAATGGCATCAGATAAGTATTTGTCGACCAACACAGGACGCTCGGGGTCTACCTCGACCGCAGTTTCAAGATAAGTGGCGAGCTTCTCGTCACTGTAAACAATCTCCATTGCTCGGCCACCCAGAACATAGGAAGGTCGAACTACAACAGGGTAGCCGATCTTTGTTGCTATAGAAAGAGCATCTTCTTCGCTCTTTGCAATTCCTCCTTGAGGCTGCTCAATCTGTAATTCGGTCAAGATTGCGTTGAATCTCTCCCTATCCTCAGCAGCATCTATAGAATCGGGTGATGTGCCCCATATGCGGACAAATCCGGACCCACTGCTGCACTTGGGCTTGTGCTCATCTAAATATTGTTGAATGGGAAGAGACAGTTTTAGAGGTGTTTGCCCACCAAATTGGACGATAATGCCATCGGGTTTTTCCAAGTCAATGATGTTAAGAACGTCTTCAACTGTAAGGGGTTCAAAGTAAAGTCGATCACTGGTGTCGTAGTCTGTTGACACTGTTTCAGGGTTGGAATTCATCATGATTGTTTCGTAGCCTGCATCCTGTAAAAGCGAGAAAGAAATCCCACGTTATGAGGGAAGACTTAGAAGATAAAATATACTCATAAGCAAATATAAATTTAAACCCTACTCATCCAGAGTGGTTATGTTTCCTTTTTCTTCTTTTGTTTTTTTTGGGGGGTGGGGGTGGGGGATTTGAGGGGCTATTCTATAAAATCCAGTTGTGTTTACATTAAACAGATTATGCAGATCCCTCCAGAACAGCCAAAAATTAACCTCTGCAATCAGAGTTTTGTATGGAGTCTGAAGATCTTTTGGCATTCTTCAATACAAAAAACAGGTTAACCCCTTACATAACATGTTTTGCCATTTTGTTCAGTCAAAAGTCAATTTTAAATTTAAAAAAGAAAAAAAAAAAAAAAACAATTCAACATGGTAAACAAGAGTAAGCATTCGCTCCTACCATTATTAAAATCGACTTCTTTGTCCCATCATCACTAAGGCATTTGATACCCTAATGAGACCATAACTATGTAAATGGGACTTCAAAGGCGGACACTAGCTGTACATTATACTTGGATGAGGTTACAATTCACATGCAATAGTCAGGTTTCTTGTGAATCACATTCACCCTAGTCCCACATATTTTATGTTCAAGTAAGAATCAAGATTGGAAGTGAAAATCTATAGTACACATCACAAGTTATTAATAAAATGGACTGCAAGACTTTTTCACATTTCTTCATGCTTCAATCCATTGAAAGATAGCAAAGCACATAGATACAAGAATATGAACTACTTGGGAACAAGAATGTCATGAGAGGAATTGATAGCAGCACACCAAGTAATAAAAAAGGCACAAACCTGAAGCGCAAATGATGTATGACAGCAGCAGTAATCAAATTCAATACCCTGTCCAATACGATTTGGTCCTCCACCTAAGATCAAGACCTTTTTCCTATTGGTTGGAGCTGACTCACACTCAACCTCATACGATGAGTACATGTAAGGAGTATCCGCCTCAAACTCTGCTGCACATGTATCAACTCTTTTATATGCTGGTTTGACACCTAATGACAGCCTCTTGAATCGAACTTTTTTCTCACTCGTCTTTGTTACAAAAGCTATTTGTTTATCACTGAACCCTCTTCTCTTCACTTCCCAGAAATCATCTTTGGTCAATTGTGACAAACCCCGTGCCAAAAGATATTGCTCCACATCTACAAGTTCTTTAAGCTGAGTGAGGAACCATTTGTCAATGTAACTCAATTCATGGATATCATCCACCTTCATCCCTAGCTTCATTGCTGCATACAAGGAATGAATACGATCTGGGCTAGGTACCCTCAGGCTGTACTTGAGTTGCTCCCAATCCCAGTCAAGTTCCTTGACCTTAGCGCAACCCCACCCCGAGAAGCCAGACTCCAGTGATCGCAATGCTTTCTGAAAGGATTCTTGAAATGTCCGCCCCACAGCCATGGATTCACCAACAGATTTCATTTGAGTAGTCAAGATTGGTTCTGAGCCTGGAAACTTCTCAAAGGCAAACCTTGGTATCTGCATTTGAATATAAAGAAAGTAAATCAGACTCCAAAAGCACCTAAAATAAGAGTAGCAAGTAAGAGATTTATGAAAAGAGTGAAAAATGTTACCTTGGTAACAACATAATCAATGGAAGGCTCAAAACTCGCTGGTGTTTTCTTAGTGATGTCATTAGGAATCTGATCCAATGAGTACCCCACCGACAATTTAGCAGCCATCTTGGCTATCGGGAAACCAGTAGCTTTTGAGGCCAAAGCGGATGACCTAGAAACTCGAGGATTCATCTCAATCACCATCACTTCTCCATCCACAGGACTAACAGCAAACTGAACATTTGAACCACCGCATTCAACTCCAATTTCCCTGATAATGGCAATGGAGTAATCCCTAAGCCTTTGGTACTCCTTATCCGTCAAGGTTTGAGCTGGAGCTACAGTGATGGAGTCCCCTGTGTGGACACCCATAGGGTCGATATTCTCGATAGAGCAAATAATCACCACATTGTCGGCCAAATCTCTCATAACCTCAAGCTCATATTCTTTCCATCCCAGCAAAGACTTCTCCACCAAAACCTGAGATGTCACACTAGCTGCAAGGCCAGACTTGCAAATGGCTTCAAACTCCTCCCTGTTATAAGCAATTCCACCACCAGTCCCACCCAAGGTGAAAGCGGGCCTAATAATCAAGGGGAACTCCCCAATCGAATTGGCAATGTCAAAACACTCCTCCAATGTTGTCCCAATCCCTGAAGGAGGTGTCTTGAGCCCGATATTCCTCATAGCCTGTTTGAACAAATCCCTATCCTCAGCCTTCTTGATTGCATCAAGCTTCGCCCCAATCAACTCCACCCCATACTTCTCCAAAGCACCACTCTCAGCTAAAGCTACAGCAAGATTAAGAGCTGTCTGCCCTCCCATGGTGGGCAACAAAGCATCAGGTCTCTCCTTTTCAAGGACTTGTTCGACTAATTCTGGAGTCATTGGCTCGATGTAAGTCCTATCCGCCATTTCTGGGTCAGTCATTATAGTAGCAGGATTCGAATTAATCAAAATCACCTCATACCCCTCTTCTCTAAGGGCTTTGCAAGCTTGCGTTCCCGAATAATCGAACTCACAGGCTTGCCCTATGACAATAGGCCCAGCTCCTAGGATCAAAATCTTCTTAATATCGGTGCGTTTACCGACTTCCGAAGCACTAAAAAACCCTCTGTTCGACAAATCACCGATATTCTTATCATCACCCACCACATTTTGAGATTTTACAGAATTCAGAATCAAGGGCAGAGAGGATAACTTAAAATTATTCGAATTCTTCCTTGAGGCTAGCTTTGATTGCTGAAAAAGGCGCGGAAAGGGCTTCGCGGCAGGTAAATATCGGTCGGTTTGAATGAATTTACAGAAAACATTGTTGCATTGATGAGCGGTGTGACTCATCTCGTTGCAAATACCGCCTTTTTCTCCTCAAATTTTTCCTTCAAATCTGCCAAAAAAAATAGGAGGATTACACCCACTACACAATATCAAACCAAACGGCCCTCAACACGAGCTCAATTACAGATCACTCTACATACACGTTAGATTAAGCAATTACACTACATCATGAGATCGAAATAACGAACACAATAACCAAGTATAAAAGGGATCAATACGAACATACTCTTATATCGGTGATCCCTTGATCAGAGGACTGCCTCTTCAAAGAATATGCCCAGCCACCACGATAGCAATTTTTGCACTGTCGTCGCCGAGGATTTCGAACAGGGGGCTGTAAATCGAAGAATTGGGGAAGGGGATGACTTTTCCTTCTGTTTTTAATTAGAGGAATTACCTAAAATAACATACAATAACAAAGATGTCAAAAAAGCAGCAAACCTTGCCCAGCTTGCATCACACAGAGCAACCATCAACGCGGGCCATTTGAAATTTGAACGCAAACACTTCAAATTCTATACACGACCTATATATATCATCCGACGACAAAAGTAATTCATTATTTGATAATTTCACAGCTTCATTACATAGGATTTCTTTTGAAGCTCTGTTCTTGTATTTTAAGTCCCTGCTTTCAGAAATAGTAGATTATTTCAAATGTATATTTTCGTTTCTCTTTCCTTCCCCTATACAGTTGCCCTGCTGTGTTGAGAGTTTGATATGTGTGACGATATCATATATAAAATGAAGTTTTAGTTATTTAGCAGACATGAGATATGAAATACACATGGCACTGATTCTACATTTGAATTTGATCATTTCATATTTCTCGAGAAGAAGTGTATATTGCATGCCACTAAAAGAAATGAACATTTCAGATTGAAGGAGCAGTAGATGATATTCGTGTTTGAAAGAAAACCGACAACTATGCTTACCGGCGGCAACTGGCAAAGGATTCTTCTTTCCGGTGGCACTGCAACAGGGAAAGGTTTCAAACTTTCAATACTTCACCCAAATAATTTCAATGATTATTTCTGATTGGAGAAGAGGACCTATTTACGGCGCCTCTGGCAGTGGTGGTCGGCTGCCGGAGGAGACAATGTCGGTGGTGGTGGTGCGGAAGTGCGGCGGGAGAGACGCATAAAATGGAAACCGGAAGAAAGAGTGTCTCACCTAGGGCTGGGAATTAATTATTCAATATTCAAATTGGAATTTTGTTTTGTATATAATCAGAAAATATCCAAAAAAAAACTGTATTCCGGTAGTTATTGAAATACAAAATTTTGTATACCCAAAAATATGATACTTTCATAAGAATGGGATTTGGGCGTGTTGATGGAAAATTTCGCAATATGATGAAAAAGATGTCTGGGATAAACTTGAAACTTGATAAATTTATGGAGATGAATAGTTTCAGTGTGTGGCAAATTAAGATGTGAACTTTATTAAAACAACAAGGGCTATGGGCACCGCTGCTAGTGAAGGATAAGAAGGCTAAGGAGGTGGTTCTGCCGGAAGCTGAGATTAAGGATGTAAACGAATCGAATCGAATCGAATATTAAGAAATTCGATTCGAATTCGTAAATAAAAACTCGAATTCAAATTCGAATCGAATTTAAATAGCTGATTCGAATTCGATTCGTGAGAAATATTCGAACTATTCGATTCGATTCGTGATTCGAAAAATTCCTTTCTATTTTTATATTATATATATTATTTATTTTTTAAATATTTAAATTTTATTATTTTTTAATTTTTTCAATTATAAATTTACATAATATATATTATATATAAAATTTATTTAAATATATTATATACATATATTTAGTATTATATGTATTATTTAATTTTTAAAATATATTATATTATAAACGAATCGAATATTCGAATTATTTGAATCGAATACAGCTATATTCGAATTTTATAAAATCGTCACTAAAACTCAAACGGAATAACTAAGAGCCAACTTATTAGCCGATCGTTTAAGCCAATCAAAAGAAAATTGCATAAAAGTAAAATGTCAACTAAAAACAAATTAAATGGATTGGATTACAGAATTTATGCAAAAATCTTAATATAGTTAAGGAAATGGGCAAGACCGAACTTAATAATTTGGCCTAATGAAATTTTAAACCGACACAGCCCGATATATGATATGGTTCGATGGGCTGGACCTCATCAAGTCGGACCATCCGAATTATTACCTATAGATTAGAGACAGTGATACGGTCCAGTGACGGAAAGATCATTAAGTATAAATTACCAGTCCGAATTCGAATTCTCTTCATTTATCAATTTTTGTAATTCTCAAGAATTTACCTCACTCGAAAAATGAATTATCGATTCAATCGTATCAGACCGACATTATCGTATTCAATTTTGTAGTTAATTTGATCTTTTATTTTTAGAAATAAATTTTCCATCTCTATTTTAATTTTCTTCTTCTAATGGTCCATTTCAATCAATCCGAATCATTTACTATTTTCACTTGCCCATTTTATTTACGATTTGTATATTACTTGTTTATTATAGTATCATGATCATATATTAATTGTACGAGAATAAAATGAAAGATATATAAACCTTTTCCAGGGTAAATAAAAATGTAGGATCCAATAAACTTGTTCGGTTCGATCAGCAGCAAAGCTAAGATAACTCAGTGGAATGTGGTATGCCCTAACCGATCGGACGAATCCAACAAACTCAATCCAACTCGATTCAGATTTACTGAAATCAATTCAACGCAAACAGATTAATTCGATTTGATCCAAAATAAATAAATCAATAATTTATCTTAAAATCCAAATTAACATGAAAATAAATACAAACCCGACCCAACAATTCAAATTGTCGCTCCAATAAATTAGTTAACTAGGCGACTTATTAATCTACAGTTCCCTAGTTGCCTTGTCTACGAGATCTGTTCAATAATAAACTTTAGAAAAAACATAAAAAAAAAAAAAAAAAAAAAAAAAAAATTGAACATGTATACATTATACATATAATAATGTTGTATATGCAATTAAGGATTTTGAATAAAAATATTTAAAAATAGCTGTTGCCACAAAAAAAGAAAGAGAATAAACATAATAGCTGTGAAGAAAGCCTCAAATTTTTTTCTAATTAATAACTAAAAGAAAAAAAATGTTTTATTTCACCTTCTTGAAAGAAACAAAGTAAATTAGAGGCGGGAGTTCGAATTGCCACCTCTAACAAGCAGACACAAAAACATTACTTACTAATCCATTATGATCCAAAGTATCATTATACCTAACAAATTCGACTTAATGGACCAATAACCAACAGACCCGACAAACCTTAAGCAAGCCCCATAAATTTTAGTATATTTTAAAAGATAGAATAGGCTCTCCAATATCTAGAAAGATAGAATTTTAATACAACCCAACGTATAACATCTACCCAATGGGCCCAACCTTGGCCCAATTTCCACCACTAACTAGCAGAGGCAAAAGCGTTATTTACTAATTCATTATGACCCTAAGAAGTATCATCGCACTCAACAAGTTCAACGTAATGGGTCAAAACCCGACGAGCCCAAGAAACTGGCCTCTAGTAAACCCGATAAATCTTAGTGTAGTTTAAGTGGATAGTCTGGGCTCTCCAATCTCTAGGAAGATAGAATTTCAATCCCACCCAACGTGTGGTCGACCCAATAGGCCCAGCAGCCCGAATTGCAACCTCTAATTCGCAGTGGTAAAAGTGTTACTAACAATTGGAACTGATACTGATATATAATTATTTGATACTAAAATATGTCAACTCAGTAGATTAATCATTTCTTACAAGAATATACAGAGCTAATTAAGCATGAGCATAAATTATGTCTGAAGATGAAACATGAGACTTTTGCATTAGTCTTCCATGAAGAAATGTCCAGACAGATTTTCCATCATAGCCAAGTGGATATTCTCAGAAGGTTTCCAGTGCCTCTTCCTTTGGTTTATGAACCAATTGTTGATCTGCTTCTGGTTCAGCCCCGTCGACTCCGCTAGCGACATTTTGTCGACTTCCTGCGTACGACGAATGAGTATGATCAAAGGTGGATATCGAATATCGATCGAGGAAGTTCATGAATCATGATCCCCTTCTCTTGATGCTCATGTTGATTTCAAGATGTGGAAATATATTGATGAATGGAAATTTAGGGTTAAGAGGAAAGCCTTAAAATGAACAAACTCATGTGTGTCAAGTAAGATAGGATGTCTTTTTCATGCAAACTATGTTTAGAACAAGATAGGGCTGAAACTACTATTCGGGTCGCAATTTTCTACTTGTTCAATTTTCGTCTTAAATTTTGTTGTTCTTTTCAATTTTGTCTCATAATCAAGGAAATTGCTCACATTTGGGCCAATTCCGCCGCTGGTGAGTAAATCGGCCGGAAAAGCACAAGTGATTATCACATAACACCAACTTCCAGCCGATTCTAATTGACGTGGAACCGACGCCGATCTTTGTTATGGGACAAAAAATGAACGACCGGAAAGTTATGGGAGAAGTTATTTCATGTGACAGTCATGCATACCTTTCTGGCCAATTTGCCAATCGGTGGGCCCTATGATACGTCAGGCTATGATTTCTACGGACAGGTCGGGTCAATTTACCACCTTTTACTCCAAGACCAAGACAGTAGTAAGAAAACGAACCTCATTCAGTTACTTTGTTTATAGGCTAAACATTTGCTAGCATAACTAAAAAAATTGCTTGTATCTGGACCAACCCATCCAAAAAACCTACATTAGAAGTACTTGTCCAATAAAAGATTCGAAATTCTTCACAATGCTATAAAAACGCTTCTCCAAAATGCTATAAAAACGCGCACTCTAAAATTATACGTGAGTTGTTAACTTGTTATATGATGGAGATACTAACCGTTGGGTACGGCCATTTGTAGTGCACGTTCCACCATTCGAGTAGCGTCTGGCGCGCCTCCTTCGGCAGCTTCCCCTTCTTCTTCTTCTTCGAAAATTCGAGCTTTAGGCTGTTAATGTGATCACCATACATACGCAGGAGCCTGTCTTTGAGTTCTCTATCTTCACATTTCATTTGAGCTGCTTCTGTTTCGCCTCCACTTAGCTCCTCATCAGATGAAAATAATGCACCATCATCTGCCCAAAATATTAACATTATTTGAGGAAAGATAGTAACTTTGTATCTAAATGCATGCTGGATAAAATCACTTTTCATCGCATAACTTTTCGCTCGTTCTGTTTTTTTCCTAAAATTTATTGTTTTTCCGATTTCATCTCATAATTAAAAAAAATCTCGCATCTAGACCAATTTCTGTTGTCGATAAGCAAACCGACTGGAAAACACAAGTTTTTGTCACATAACACCAACTTCTGGCAAACTTTAATTGACATACATTTTTTGGGGACAAAAAATCAAACAAGCAAAAAGTTAAGGAATAAAAATTGACTCCATGTGACAACCAACGTGCACTTTTCTGGCAATTTGCTCACCAGCATCAAAAGTTGATCTTAATACGAGCAATTTCTTTATTTATAGGACGAAATAGAAAAAACAAGTTTTGGGATGAAAATCAAACGAGCAACAGGTTATGAGACGAAAAGTTATTTTAGACCCAATCAATAATACTATAAACAAAACCATCACTAGACGTACGAAATAGGGTTAATTTAATCATATATTTCTTTATAACTTGATGCATAAAATTTCTTTATTTTGCAACATGACGCATGAACTAATTTTTCCGGTAGGATTGTGATGGCGTGGCCACTGGAGCTCAATTATTTTTGCCACGTTGGTGAAAAATATGTAAAACGTCAATTAATTGAAAAAGAAAAGAATATTCATAAATGTCAATTACGATGAAACGGAGGGAGTATTAAACTTATTTTCTTTGTTTAGCTGGAGCTCAAAAATGATGACAATTTGTTTCCCTAACTTTTTTTTTTTTTTTTTAAATTTTGTTTTTTAATCAATATGCTTTTTTTCTTTTTCTTTTTCTAGTTTTTTAAAAGATAGACAAGCTGGATGCTTTTCAAAGAAAAATAAATTAAATTATAATAAAATGAAGAACTAGAAAATGGTACATGGGACCAAGACTTGGAAGTGGAAGTGAACATTAGATATTATTTATTACACAAAGACTAGTATGGGCCCTTCACCAGAAAGAAGTCCATATTTTGATTGGGCCCTTTATGAGGCGGACCCAGCATCTGATTGGGCCCAGTTATTCAATAATAGTAGTCAACATTGTACCCTAACCACTACTCACCCAGACCCACATTTTTAGAGCCCATTATAAGTCCCAAGCCAGAAAAAATCAATTTTATTAAATATATATAATATATAAATATATTCACATCATCAAATGAGACAATCCACAAGTGGAAAAGTATTCGTTGATCACGAGATACGTTTATTGAACTATTTGGTTTCATGATTATTAAGGTGGTAAAATCGATTTATATCGATAAATCTACCTAGCCCGTCGGACATTTTAAACGAACTGAATTATAAGAGCAAACAACCAAAATAATAATTAAAAGAATCGTTATACAATTATATACAAATATACTTAAATTTCTTCAATTTTTAATGAAATATTTAGACTCTTAAACTTTTCGTATACTGCTGATAACACCGAAATATAATCTCTATTTTTTGGTACAACAAATTTAATATATCAATATTTCGTTATTTTTCCTCACCTATAAGGGTATGTTTGCTTATTAATTAAGTAGGCGTGGAAAATTTGAACGTATAGATTTTGATCGAATGAATTTTAAATTTAACATTTGTTTTGGGAAAGAATGTGATAAAATTTATAAGATACTATCAACTAACCATTAAAGAGTGATTAAATATATTAAAAATTCATAAAATAATTAATAAAATTATTTAAATCAAGTTATCACGTCCTCCAAGAAAAATCCATAAACAAACAAGAGTGAATCTTGTGTACACGTTCTCACACTGTGATACTTTCGATACAAAAAGTGATATTTTCTTTGTGAAAAAAGAAAAAGAGATATTTTTACTACAAAAAATGATACTTTTACATATTATTGTCAAAAAAAAAGATCGGGGCACTGAGTGTCATTCTCACACAAGTTTTTATCAACAATATGATAACTAAAACTTTTATGTGACAGTTACATATATCTCATTTTGAATAACAGGTCAAATCAAATATAGTAAAAAAATTGAATTAGCGCACTCCACATTTTACTCATAGATTGAAATAAGATCCGTGTTACCGGGCATACACAAAACTGACGCATAATACAGTATCCATTCACGGGTACAAGAAAATATGATGATTCGGGCCCACAAAACTAATTTAGGGAGACATGAACAATACATACAATATGGCACGAAGTTCGAAGACAACCATTTAAAGCAAAGAAACATGGTGCAATATTAATAGAGCACAGAATGAGTGTGTGCATGTGTGGTTCATTGGTGGGCCGGGCTTCAGCGCAAAACCCGGGCGCCCATGTGGAAATTCACCACCCGCCTTATCCGGGTTTTTTGCCAGTAAAGTCATTAAGATATTGCCCCACTACTTTTCCGTGTTTTCCATTATGTTAGTTTGGACAATTTCATTGGGCCCTACATGGGCCCAGCCCAAATATATTACCAAACACCCTATACGATTTCACTTTCACTAGAAAATATTCTTACCTAGATTATTTTTTACAGGGAGACATGAAATCCACTATGTACTTTTATAGATATGGGCATACCATGAAAAAGAATATAATATACGATATGGGCATCGCCCTTTTGATTTGGGACGGAAAGAATGTTCAAGGAAAAACACAATTAGTGTAACTTAATCAAAAGTAAGTGATGAGCGTTTATTATATTTTGTATATATTCTTGTAACCCTACTTTGGATACACCTTATATAAAGAGATCTCTGATGAATAAGAGAACACCATTTTAATTGTCTCTTTCGTGTCTTCCGTTCTACTTTTCCTTAAACAGTATTACATTAATTATTATATAAAGAAACTAAAAAAGCACATTGCACTATAATAAATTAGGTTTATGAGACGCACTTTTAGAGACAATAATTGTAGTCAGTGATGATAAATAGTCACAAAACGCTCAAGTATCTTTAAGGTTATTTTTTTCTTCTAGGGATAACTTAAAAATATTTGAGACACATTTATACGTTTTTTGTTGCCTCAATACTATTTGCAATGAAGTTATTAAGATAAGAAATTAGTATCGACATGTTGTCTCTAATAATGTAGTCATAACAAATTCTCATTATTTGAGACAAAATTTTATTATCTTAAAGTATCAATTTTTCTAATGGAAGAAAATTAAAATCCAATTTTTTTTGTCCGTAAAATGAGCAGTATTACCACAAAAAGTATTACTTTAATTTAAAAAAAGTAATTTTATGTGTTAAGTTTAGTTTTAGTTTAGTTTAATTTAGTTTAGTTTAGTTTAGTTTAGTTTAACATATTTACAAAACTATCGGTTTAGAAAACTAATAGTCTTCTATAATAAAAGTAATATTTTTTACGTCAAAATATCTCTTATAGTAAAAATAATTTTCGTCCCATAGAAGATGGTCTTACATAAGTGTTGCCTAGTTTTGATTTCAATTTGACACATACTTTTGACAATTTCACAACTTGAAACCTATCAAGATGATGTCATTGAAATAGGATCAAGTGGACATGAGCATAACACTAAAGAATCAAAGATTTAATTAAGAAAGCAAAGATCATACGACACACCTATAAATGGAAAAGAATCACAATTTAAAAGTAAATCGTACTTTCAGACCAAATAATTAATCGAAAACTTTTTCCCCAACTTGTGAGACTGTGTTAATTATACTAATGGCCAAACAAGCTCATAAAATCTTTTTTTCAATTTAAGCCAGAGAAGGCACACTTTTTGATTTTTTACTTAAATAAAAAAAATAATTTTTGAGTGTGTTTATATACTTAATTCTATTTTAACAGTGACATAAAATAACTTATTTAAGTAAAAGTTAGAAGCAGGTCGTCATTGCATGCTTCTCTCTGGTTCTTATATTTTTTAAAATACAACTTCTATTTAAAATCATTTTTTTTTCAAAATAATTAACACAACTTATATTTTTTTGTGTAAATCACTTATTACTGCAAACACTACCTACCTTTGTTCAAAAGAAATTTTCCCACATTCTCTAAATTTTATTAAAAACGGAAGCAGTTGCAAACACTCCCTGAAATAAATAGGATTGTAGTTGTAATAAAAATATTCTTTCCCATCTTAAAAAATAAATAAATAAATAAAACCCTATTATTTATGTATATTTCTCAATATTCCAATATTTTAAGCTATGTACTGTAGGCAACTATGAGAAAGAAGACATGGCCTTAACTGCAAACCAGTTAGGATTAGACCAATTTCCAATGTAAATTTCTCAGCTTTCATGAAGGCTGAGCCGACACATGCCAATTGGAACTTGAAATACAATTACTAAATATCACACATATTAGTGTGTAGATATACACACACAAACATGTTTTCGTATCAAATTTGAAGGAAAACGGGGCAAATTGCAACACCAGGGTCCAGTAACTTATGGGTGGTTAGTGATTGTAAAACCCTCTCTTCATATTTTTTTTTAACTTTTTTCGTCCTTTACCTTTTTAATTGTTTGAATTTAGTCAATTTCTAGAAAAAACTTAAAAATTGAGCCAAAAAATTACATTTAAATCTTACAGGACCACATTAAATTGAGATTTTTTATTTTTTGTATCTAGCACTATAAATAACGTAAACCTACTACCCTGATGAACAAGTAACAACAAACACATAATGAAATTGATCATGAGATCACAAATTCACTTGAAAAATGTAAGTTCCTAATTTGACGATATCATATACCGTTCACGCGCAATTTTATGGAAAGAGATTTGAGTTCTAGCTAAAAGAAGACTAAAATCGAGTAATTAAAAGGATAAATGATTAATTTTATGATCTTGAGTGATCAATTTTGCAATTTTCCAGCAGAAAAGAAAAAAGAAAAAAAAGGTTTGGAGATGAACAATTTTCATTAAAAGGGTAGGAAAAAGCATGCATTTATTAAGAGGGGAAGTTTTCGGAATATTTAATGTATAGTAGTACATATAAAACACTGCAGAACGTGTATTGTGTAATAAGAAGATGTGACAATTAAGACCAGTGATGTAAACACAAGGCAGGCAAACACCATGGGTGCCAATTCATTTCTAGAAAACATTTTACGAGCAATTTATTAAACCTAGGAAAGTTTCATAAGCATCATGGTGTCCTTTTTCTGGAAATAGGGCCACTATTGTTTCTAACATGTTTTTTTACCTTCAATATAAGCCGTTCTACAATCAATAGATTGGATCTGGATCCGTGCAAACACTTGGTCGAACACCCTATGCATGGCACCAAAATGAAGTCGTTTTGGTGCCTTGGACACAGTGTGTTGACTGAGTACACTGCGGAGGGTCCATTTCATAATATTAACACACGGCCTTCACACACACTAGTAAGCGAGATCCAACGTTCTCCGAATTTCGGAGCCAATCTAAACCCTCATTTCTTATCTAAACATCTCAAATTTGCGTATATATACACATATACATACTTATGTGGTAGTTTTATAATTTATAAATATGCTACATTATTGGCACGTCAATAAGTGCTCACCATATATGCAGCATTCGGCAACTCTGTTTGACGAACAAGATCAAAAGTCATTACTCTTTCAACATAAGAACTAGGTATAGAAAATTCTTTTTCTTATGTCGAAGACTAGGAAGGCAGATAATGCCTCCTAGAATTATTTGTTCTCGACGTTAGTACTTTGTTTCATTACCCGCTTACTTATGCTAATATCTATGCCAAGTTATTCTTGTTTCTACGAATTTTTTTTCTATACATTCAAACCACAATTAGTCATATTTCTCTTTATCAAGAAATCGAATAAACCATACAAGGGGTTTTCTAAAGCACATTCTTATTGTGCCTAACTAGGCTAAGCTAAAGAATTTCTACAATATAAAGAGTTTTAATATGTTATACACTTACCGTTATTATCTTTATAAATACTCTCTCTATTATATATCTATATATAATGGTCGTAGAATTAGTGATGGGTAACACTTTTCTAAACAATATGTATCAAGCAATATTTTTCCGGAACAAGTAATATTAGGGACAAGTGTAATATTTTAATTAAGAAAAAGAAAAGGAAATAGCTACTGTTTGGCGAAAAAGAAAGCAGTGTAGGCATTTCACCTGGGCACTGATACGTCAAAATCAGAATCTATAGGTTTATGTTCAAGCCATAATTTCGTCTGACAAAATAAAAAAAATATTTGAGATTGAACTTGTAATAAAATGATGAGAAAATTGAACTGAAACAAAAACACTGTTGTAAGTCTTCAGTACTAAGGAGTAACACTTGACTTTTCAATTAATGTTTCCTATAAAATCAGGTATTGAAGAACATACAGAAAATAATCCACATCATATCTTCCACCAATAATATCTCAGCCGTGTTCCAACTATAATATCTTAATTATGTCCCGTACAAAGAACGAAAATATCAGTGTTTACAGAAACATTGGTGTTCTAGTCTTACAAAATTATCGGTTTTAATGAAAATATCGTACAACTTTTAAAAACTGCTGAAAAATGTATTAAAAACTAAAACATTTACATGATATATTATAGATTGTTATAGGTAACTTAAATACAACATAGTCTGTCCTAAAGTTTCCGTCTACTTCCTTCTATACGCCGTTTAGTATAGGGGCTAAACGGTTCTCGGCCACCTATATCTTTTTTCATGACTCCTTCCCATTTGAGCCCTAATTAGACGCTCGAAACTAGTCTGACGCTAGTCGCTCCTCCCGACTTGAGCCATAATTAGATGTTCGACCCTAGTCTACTACTCGACTAAAAGTCTCTTGGAATTCTGGGCTAAAATTCTCTCATTTAATTTTAGGGTTTCTGTTCGGTGGTGTTGATTCAGGCATGAACACTTTAAGCAATAAGTTTCAGTGAAAATTGAACACTGACAGATGCATGAAAATGTAGAGAGAGAGAGAGAGGGAGATCTAGAGAGAGAGAGAGAGAGAAAGGGATGGGCATACCTTTGCAAAGATTTGAGAGCTGCGTTTCGATTGTGTTAAGGAAGGAAGTTGCTTCATCAAAAGGCCTCGACAAATCCGTCTTGTACTTCACCAATACGTCACAGTACGTTTCCTTACAAGAGCAAAAAGGTGGAAAATTCTAGAAATCATTCACAGAATGAAGATTTGAAGATGGGAGCATAAAATAACTCTTCTGCGTTTAGAGAGAGAAAGAGAGGAGAGAGAAACCATAAACTCGTCCAGTTCTGGATCGTCTCCGAAGCACATCGAAAATTCATCTTGTTTGTTAGCCTCTTTCTCTCTCCTGATTTCGTCTAGAAGAGAAGCAATCTCTGGGGGAGCTCCAACCTGCAATTGATTCAGAATCACAGCGTAAATTCACCAGAAATTGATAGAAATCATCTATTTCCGTTCGAATTCTCAAAAAAAATCACCGTAGAAAACAAAATTAATAATCATATTTTTAGGTTTTGCATTCAAGGGGAATTACAGTATGCGATCGTGGAAATAGAAATTAGCGAATAACTGGGGAAAATTGTGAAGTACAGACAGTAGTCGGAGACGTTTTTTACCGGAATCATGAAATCACAGTAATGAAAAATCCTATGTTTCTGGAGAACTGTAAAAGAAACTGAAGAGAATAATTTATTGAGGTCGTAATAGAAGTAGAATTAGTAGATAACTGGCGAAATACAGACATCAATCGGAGAAGTTTTCGACCGGAATCATGAAACCACAGTGAAACGACCTAATGAAAAATCAAATGTTTCAGGAAAACAGAAGATGAAATTGAAGAGAAAATTCATCGCGCGATTAGGACATTCTGGAAATCTCGAAGTTTCGTCATCGTTCTCGAAAACTATGGCAGAAATCAACAAAAAAAACGAAAATCGTGAAGTACAGACATCAATCAGGGACGTTTTCGACCGGAAACATGAAATCACAGTAAAACGACCTAATGAAAAATCACATGTTTCTGGAACTGTAGAAGAAATTGAAGAGAAAAGTTAATCTTCATGTTTTTTTTTTCAGGAAAACTATGGAAGAAATTGCAGAGAAAAAATCATCATGCGATTAGCACCTTCTGGCAATCGATGTAAGCATCTAGAAGCTTCGGGTAAGAAGGATGAGCAGCAATTTTCGCCTTGATCACACTGGAAGCCTGCTCATCGTCGTGATTAATGGAAGCCGATTCAGAGACAACCGAGCACTGAAACTCCGATTCGAACCGCGGCGGCGGAATCCGGCGGTGGCGATCGCCGGTCGGTATCAGTGAATCGTATCCGTACTCCGCCGCGATCATCAGATTCTCCGGGAAGATTAAAGCTCTGTCTGCGTAGAAATCGCTAGCTGAGTGAATCCCATACAGTTCGTCCATAATTTGGGAAAAGCTGTTCAACTGTTTGATTTTTCTATATATATATATATGATTTTTAGTTTTGAGAGTATTTAGGTTTGATGATTATTTTTGGGGAAAATACTGAAAGATTTAAGAGAATAGCTGACAGTATCAGAAGGGAAGTGAGGCCCATTCTTTCCATTATTAGGTTCTCAAGAATTCTTTGTTTTCTTTACTTGGTATATAGTAATAAATAATGGAGTTCTTTTTATTTGCTTTTCTAATATATATAATATAATAATACATAAAAAATGTGCCTTAGGCTATTGGATGACAGGACGCATTTTATTATGTTAATTATATTTTACTAATGGATGTTTTTTAGTTAAAAATAATAATAATAATAATAATAATATACGTCGTTAATGAGTTGTCGGTGTTTATTTCAAAGATCATTTTATAACGAAGGTTATCATTTTCGTTGCAAATTAACGTATATGAAGTGATTACCTTCGGTATAAACAGTGATAGTGAAGTATCTATACTTAAGACCATCACCTTTGGTTATCATTTTCGTGGAAGGCCTGCATCGAAGCCCATGATCCTCTAGGTGTATGTTGTATGATCATCTTTATGGTTGTGTTTGGATGGAGAAATATGGAGTGCATGAATTTATAATAAATAGATTTTACATCCATTTGAAATATCGAGGATTTGAAATCACTCAAATCCTTCTAAAATAGCTCATAATGAAAGTGAAGATTTTCTAAATCTATGATAATCCAAACAACATTAAAGGATTTGAGACTGTGAATTTCAAATCTGTTCTCAAATTCTTCCATCCAAATATAATATGAGGGTATTTGGGTTCTTTGCAACCAAAACAATCGTATATAAATGTAGCTTTTATAAAATATCTGCTCTCATCCATTGTTCTAAAAGTCTCCGTCTACCATCAATCAGATTTCACCTAAGTACTAGGTTGTCATCATCCGTCTATGATATTTCCTCGACTCCTCCTTGCTTTATCTCGCCTAGATTCTACTTAGATTCGTCTAAAACTCAATTAGATGCTAGATCCTAATATGTCGTCTGAGTATCACATATTTAGTGGCGTAATTGTGAAATGTGCTGGATTGATAAAATTTAATAGTATAAAAGATACTATGAGTGGCTTTAACATGAGAATGACTGTTTTTGTGATTTAAATAATCTCTGGTGTTTGAAGACAGAAAGATGAAATCACAAGTACATTGTAAGTTATAAACTAAATCACTATCCTTTTTCGTTGGCATTAAATCAGATCTCAGTGTAAAGTTATGCAGTGTTTGTCTAGACATTTTTGTTATTTTAGCAACTACTAACAAGTTGGTAATTAGCTTAAACCTGTGCTTGCGTTTGCTTATTTTCGGTAAATTTTTGCTCTTGACTTAAATCGAGCTGAAAACAAGTGTTTGCGTACTTCCGTTTTCTATGAATTGAAAAAGTTTAATGTGTATCAGTTACACAGTACAATTCAGGTTGGATGTCACGATTCATGCTTAAAGAAATTGTATGTTTTTTCCTTTACCCATAACATGCAATATCTTTAAACATAAATCGTGATACCTTTTCACTGTGATATTTTTACCTATCACATGTAATATCTTTTGGTATAAATAATACTCCACATTGCACCCATGATCCAAATTGCACGGATCTAAATTCCGTACAACTAGTGCACAAGAGATATCTCCTTGTGAATTTTACATATGTTAAGATTTTAAAGAAGGGAATAATTGTTTCAAACTAATTCTCAGTAAAAAATGTTAAAAAAGTAATTATTTAGCAAACACTACAATTTACTCCCTCCGTCCCGGCTCAATACCTACTTTGGCCGGGCACGGAGGTTAAGATAAAATAGATTTTGTGAAATCTTTGACTTTTTCAAAAGTGGAGATTGAATGTAGAGATTTTGAGGATGAAGATTGTGAGAGAATTTTGCCATTTATGACTGATAAATTAGATTGGGACAAACCGAATAGGTAAATTAGGTCGGGACGGAGGGAGTAAAAATTTACTACAATTACTTTTTCTTTAAAAAACACTGTCCACTTATATTTTTAAGCAATTTTACAATAATTTTTTATTTAATTTTAATCGCTGCACGCGCACTTTCTCTAATTTTAGCTATCTTTGATTTTATTAATAAACACAAAAATTTGTGTGAGTTAGACACTCTGTAAAAAGTTACTTTTTTTAGAAAAATAGTATTTTTAAAGCAACTTTCTAATAAATTTGACACTTTTGGTTGGGAAACAG
The DNA here is from genome assembly GCA_958295605.1 of Ajuga chamaepitys. Lineage (NCBI taxonomy): Eukaryota > Viridiplantae > Streptophyta > Magnoliopsida > Lamiales > Lamiaceae > Ajuga > Ajuga chamaepitys. The sequence continues at coordinate 63,694,352 of OY282498.1, read as the reverse complement.
TTTATATTTATTCTAGAAGAAATATGATACTCCCTCCGTCCCAGCTAAACTTGTACACTTTCCATTTTCGTCCGTCCCAGCTAAACTTGCACATCCTTAAAAAGGAAAGTTATAATACAATCTAGACCCTCAAAATCTCCACCCTCAATCTTCACCCTTAATTCACCTTTGAAAAGTCAACAAAATCTCAAAAAGCAACTTTTCTTAATACTTGTGCCAATCCTCCCAGTGCAAGAATAGCCGGGACGGAGGTAGTACTTTATAATGTGACTAATTTTTATATTTCAGTAATATCTCGATTTTTTCAAAAGACTGGAAACTAATAATCCTTTGATATATTCCTTCCATTTTTTAATAGCATATATGGCTCATTCCAACTTGTACTTTTGTAGAATTAATAATAATAATTAATGACTTTAATGTATCTTTTTTTTTTCAAATCGAAATTCTTTAAAAATAGAAAATCATAGTAGCACTTTCTAAAATAATTTATTTATTAGCTATTATTTATTACTTATTTATAATCCTTTTTCAATATTATTTATCTTTTTTTGTCTTTTCACTTCCCACTTTTTTCTTTTCCTAGTTACTCCCTTCATCGTAAATAAAGTTAGTCACATTTCATTTTCTACTCAAACGGTGATTCTTCCGTAGTGGCATCAACTCCCCTTTCTCTTCTTTGCTGAGAAAACAACTTTAATGTACTTGGAAAAGTAAAATTAACTCAAAATTTTCTTTTATAACCCTTAATTATTTTTTATTACTTAAATTCATATTGGAGAATAATTAGTCACAACAAATATTAAGGATATTTAGAGAAATTGTACTATTCTATTAATAAAAGTGACCCTAATTTGGAGGACAAATGAATACTAAACTATTTTTTAAGGACGGGGGAGTATAAGATTTACATACCCACAAAAATTGGATTATAATCACCTACTAGCTATTGTGTCTTTAAATACAACACCTCTGTTGTGTATTAAAATAATTTTGATTTACCCTTAGGGTGGCCAGTCCAATGCCGTAGTTAGGTCGGCCTAAAATTCTATTAAGCTGAAAATTGAAAAATTCAATTCAGTCAATTCTGCTAAAATACATTAAGATTGTTAGATCAATGAATTATCGGGTCAAGCTTCTTAGACCCGATATGCTCGCTATAATAAAAAGTCTTTTGAGATAATAAAAAGTGATATCAAATAATGAGTATTTGTCAAAACTTATGAGTATTTATCATAACTTTATTATTAAAGACAACATGTTGTCACTAATTAGTCGTCTCAATAACTCGGACACAAATAATATATTTGTGAGGACAAAAATGATCCCAAATACGCCTCAGATACTTTTTGCAACGACTAATTGTCCCTAAAATTATTCTTAAAATGGTCTCAAATAATTTCTAGAGAGATTTGTGACAGCAAGTGGTTACAAATAACTTATTAGTGATGACCATAATTATGTTCTCAATTTTTTTTAATAAAATACTTCTTTTTTTGTAATGATTTTATAATAAGATTTCGATGATCCAACCTGTTTAAAATGTCGAGCGAGGTAGATCAGCCAATCAAGTCAAGCCTTTTGTTATGCAGCCTGCAAAAGTTGAATATATTCACTAATGTTACTAAATTAGTGTGAAGCTCACCCCCATCTGCAGTTAGTGCATGAGGCCCACGTCTTTCTAAACTTGTTAAAAAATTACTTTTGAATTTCAATATATAATAAAGTTAAAAATTAATATGTTTTAATTAAACTATTTAAAGCAAAATATTCGTAAGACTCGTCAACATCGAACTTAAATAGAACTAATCCTTTTGGAGATTTTATTTTTTCTATAAAAATAAAAAATAAAAAATAAAAATCCTTTAGTAGAATTAAGATAAGATAATTGGTGTAAGAGAGATTGACAATAGCCGTCTTTTTAGCAAATGGGTCAAGCTGAAAGCCCAGCTTTCACAATCACTACAAGAGAAGAAAATGAAATAGCGACGTAACAATCCATCTCTAATCACGTGATATTTATTTTTAAATTAAAGTAGTAAGGAATTTAAAATGAAATTGTTGGTCTCTATAATGTTTGTCTCTAAAATTTAGAGGCGAATTTATTCCGTCTTTAAATTTAGTGACGGAATAGAGACGAATTATGTTTGTCTCTGATATTCGATTGTTATATCGGATATTAAATTTTTCGCCACTTTCCGTCACAATTTCGTTTTTATCTAGTCACCAAAATTATCCGTTACTAAAAGTAGTTCAGAAATTGTCTCAAATGATTTGTACTGAGTTTTGAGATAACAAGTTATTACAAATAACTTATAATTAATCGCTACAGTTGTATTACAAAAGCCTTTTTTTATTGTAGTTTCGTGATACACAGTACAACAACACACAATTTTTCATATGAAACTTATTCTCTTTAATTTTTTTGGTCGCAAAATATTCTGCAAATTATTTAAGGTCATTTTTAAACTACTCTTAAAACAATTAACATTGGTTGGGATCGTACGCTAATTTAAACGAGTTGTGCTCGAACCTAATTTCGAGCTCGAAAATATTTTTAAGCCGAACTCAAGTTTATCAGTATTTGATTCGTTAGCTCACGAGCTTGTTCGCGAACTCTGGATCGCGAGCTCGAGACTCACACCTATATATAGTTTTGAACTTTTAAATTAAGATGTTCAACTCGATTTCGACGTTAGTGAAATATATCTAATATATTTTCAATTGATATGTTATGTTCTTATTTTTAAATTGATAAAGATTATGTTCAAGTAATGGTAGCCATATGTACGTTTCCATAGAATAGGCTTAACAAGCTTCTAATCTCGAGTTTGAACTATGCTTGTTTAATTTATTGTAGAGTTTATGTCGAACAAAGCTCGAATTATTCGCGAGCTCAGCATCAAATGTATTGAAAATTCATCCAAGCAGACTTGAGTCGTGCACTGTTCAACTCAACTCAACTCGCGTATACCTATAAGTTCCTTTAAAAAATATCTATTGGTTAAAAATAATATTTTTTTTGTTAAACTAAGTATTATGCATCACTTTAAATTAAACAATGTAGTAATAATGTGTATATATAGAAACATGATATTGGCCATAAACTCCATGTAGTGCTCAGTTGGTAGCACTTAAACTATTGTTTGGTATCACTTGGTAAAAAAAATCATTAAAGTGAGGTCCGATAATGTTTTACTATTACACCTTGATTATTAATCCGACAAAATTAGTCATATAACTATTAGAAACTCCTATAGTAATTTTGATAACAAGTGACTTTTTAAGTTCGACTATCAAACAATAATTAAGACATGATAATATCACTATGTAGTCTAATATAAGAGCAACCAAATGGGTCACAAATGTATGATATATAACACTATCAGCCTTAAACTTTATAAAATATCTAATGATGGTAATTCACTCCTTATCTTAATAAGACTACCAAATAAGTCCTTAAAATAATACATTTTGTGGTGATACCTTTCTAACATACATACTTTCTTAACCTGGAGTATAAACTCTGTTGCAAGAATCTTCGACTAACTTCGGTTAATCCCTGTCTAGATGCTAGACTCTCATTGACCGTTTACGTTTATTTTTCATTTTCTCCCCCGCCTAATCATACCTATACCCCGATTAGTCCCATCCAAACCCCAATTAGTTACTAGGCCTTAGTGCACCACCTAACTAGCGTATAGCGACTTTTACAACCTTGAGTATAAACGCATGGAGTTAAGCATGAATTTTATTTAATTTAGTGATAAGGTTCGAGATGCTTTAATTAATTAATACATGTTGATTCGTGGACGTCTAATTATGCGGGTGTTTGTCTGAGTTTATAAGCTCTTTAAATATGTTTGGCAAAATAAGATGTAAAAATAAATTCTTAGAACTCGTAAACTCTAAAATAAATAAGTTACTCTAGAGGTTGTTTGGCTAAGCTTTTTCAAAACATCTTATAAGATGTTCTTAGAGCTTATAAGATGTTAAATCTTATTTAAAATATAAGTTGTTTAAGCGTTTGGATGATAGAACTTATAAAATGTTAGTAATGACATTTTTGTAATAAAAATAATAAAAATTGAACTAGAAAATCAAAACAAGATCTTATTTTGAGAAATAAGTTAGACCCTCCTTACCTTTTCAAAAACAGCTTATAAGCTGTTTAGTGTTTAAATCTTATTTTGAAATAAAATAAGATCTTATCTAAAAAAAGCTATCAAACACTTATAATGAATTTATAAGCTTTTAAACATCTTATAAGCTGTTTGGAAGAGCTTATAAGCTCACCCAAACACCTTTCTAGTTCATCTCATTTTTTAAGATCTTAATAATTACTCAAATCACATGCTACACACACTAAACACAATACACACACTTTATACACAATTCACACACCTACTTTACACGCAATTCACATATTACATGTACTTCTCACATTAGTCCAAATATTCGTTTGGTAGTTTATTTTCAAAATTAATCCCCAAGTTCATGTTAAATCACTTCATGTATACTTATATGTTATTCTATTTAAACATTTTACTAACTTATAATCTCTTGGAAAATTATATCTTATAAATTATTGAAACAACATAAACGATGTTGGAACTTATAAATTGTTTAAAATAAGTTTAATCAAACGCCTTTCATATCCACCTCTCGCTCAATTAAGAGATCTCGACTAAGCGTTAGGTTCTAATCCGCCAACTAGCTAATATAATCAATGGATGTCTGAAAAGTTAAATGTAGTGCAGAAGCAAAGCAAAACAAGTTGAGGATTGATTGATTTGATTTTGATTTGATGTGTTGAGCAGTTAAAGCACGTATAGGTCCCCTTTCTTTCATTCTCCCAATACCCACACCCATTTTTCAACTCTACCCCTTTTCTTAGGTCTTTCCTTTAAAGGTTAAAATTCATGTTGTTACCACTCAGATTCATCACATAAAGCTTCACAAGTTTTAGTGGAAACGAGACGTGATAAAATTAGCTCGACCCGAAATATTAATTATGTTGGACAGTAGGTATTATAGAGTATATTTGTTTATGGTTCTCACCATTATTTGGAGAAAACCAAATCTATTTTTTTATCTATTTTTCATAATTTTATTTACCTCAATCAATAATACTTCAATACTACACAACTTTAAGCCAACACACCCGTAGTGTAGATATGTGTGTTCTTAAATTTAACTGGATGTTTGTGTTGGAATGCAAGTCGATGGGCTCATCCGATTACTTGGGTATGTGCGTGTGCAGGGGACAGTATGTTCGATACTTCTAAAATATAAGGATTAGAATCAAACCAATACTTATAAAGACCAGTACAAAACAATTCCAAATTTTGGCAGACTTAGGTATTTTTCCAGATCCAATGGATCTAGTTAAATGGTTTGGTTCAGTACGATGTACTTGATAATTTAACGATTTTTTTATTTTTTGAATATCAAAGTTAAGTATGAAAAAAATAAAGATATTCATAATAGAGTTTAACTAAAATTTAAAGTAATGTTAGCATAAATATCAAATCATAAGTAAACTTTTTAAATAAAATAATCCAAAATTTGTAATTTATATAAATTATGCTCGAAATTTGTAAATTATTCTATGTATGAAATTATTTTTATTTTTAGGGGTGGGATTTCAAGAGGTGGATTCGGATACCCGACCAACCCATATGGGTTTTATCCAATTGGGTTTGATAGTGTCTAGTCCGGTGGATTTCGAGTTATTCCTGAACTCGATTTGCGTATCTCTTCAAGCACTATATTTTAACAAAATCAATCATAAGTCCGCAAAATTTTCAACAACCTGGTTAAATCCCAGAAGATCTCAAAACCCGCCCAACTCGCGGGTTGGATAGCTGCGGGAGCGGGTAGCCGCAAGATATATCCTGCGGAAGTGAGTACTTGTTTATCGGGTACTTGATGTGACGGATACCCGACCTGATAACCAAAAACCCTATCCAAATCTTCCCCTAGTTATACTTATGTATATTTGTAATCTCGATTTTCGTTATGAGACGGTTCATGCTAGCTCAGTGCATTTCGGTACAATTATCGGTATGAATATCTATTGAACATCCAGAACTATAAGGTTTTTCAGTATAGTTCGATTTGAACAAAGTCAAAGTCAATAATTCTTTTTTGCTCGGTATATTTTCAGTTCGATTCTCGACGCAGTTCGATAAATTTCGAGTTCCATGAACACTCCTAGGAATATCATGGTGTGTGCTGTCAAATAAATAATAGAAAAATGACATTTATATATTCGAATTTGTGGGTATATATTATGATAAACAATTGATCCGTTTCCTTAAGATTGAGCTCAGTAAATTTAGAGGATCATATTTCAATAAAACACATTCATTGACTCCTCCAGTTAAATTTGGTCTAGCACTCCCCAATCTTAAGCAAACGAACGGAATATATCTATTGATTCATTTATTTAGTTATGAAAAACAATAGGATGGCTACGATCTCATCCTATTGGTCCTATGTCATTCCAAACATTCCCTAGATCTTACACTGATATAGCTAGAACCGGCCCAATCAACAGTGGGCTGGGATACGGCCCAATCAACAGTGGCCTGGGCTTCGGCCCAAAACATAAACAAAACACCAATAAATTTCTTCAAATGAAGTTTGGCACTTTCCATACTTCATGGGAGTCACACACCAACTTGCACATTTAAGTATGCACATATTTTACGAAAATTTTACTTTTTGCTTTATTGTTGACTTTTCAAAAGTGAGAGATTGAGGATGAAGATTTTGAGGATAAAAATTGTGAGAGAAATTTCATTCATTTCTCAGGGTACGTAAATTATCGTGGAACATATCAACAAGAAAAGTGTGCAAGTTGATGTGGAACGAGGGAGTATTATTTACCCGTTGGCGTGAAGATGTGGCGATGGGATGGAAGAGTGTGTGAAGCTGATCTGCGAATGGAGAAACAAATTGGAAACATCAAATCATCTGGCACTGAAAAAGGTCGAGTTTGTGTGTGTTTGTAGAGAGAGAGAGAGAAAATCACGTTTTTCAGACAAAACCGCCATTAACAAGCATCCATAGTTGCATACGCCAAATGTCATGTCATTTTAGTGTTCTTTGTTTTGATGTTGATAACTTGGTTATGAGAGATGTTTTATACGCTCACTTATGTATATATATACACATAAGTGGAGAGAGGTATTAGTTTTGCCCCTTGGTTTCTCCGATATTCTTTTGTATTCCTGTTCCAAGATCTTAAATTCGTGTAATTTGAATCAAGAATAGTTTTTTTTTTAAAAATATAAATGTTTATGGTGAAAGACACTACTTGTTCTGAAGAAAGTATCATGCTGAAAAATTATTAATATTTATATTGATTAGAAGAAACGTATTATGGTGAAAGATATTACCTTTCAATGTAGAGAAAGACTCCTTTTTTATAGATCCGCTTTTTAATGTAAATGATGTACATGGAAATTACAGGTAATATATTTTGAAATAATTTTTTTATGGAAAGTTAGTGACATGGAAAACTATAGTAGCAAGGAATTATCTTCTGCATAATTATTTTATATTTCCTCCTATATTATTAAATAACCACTATGTGGACATATTAACTGAGCGATAAATGAATTCCTTTTAAAGTAAAAATTAACTTATATTACATAGCCTAAAGGGCGTTATCCAACAAAATGTGTTGAATACAAGAAGACACTAATCCCGTGAAAAGACGAATTAAAAGATAGCCGAGACAAACTATGCATAAGGACATTAGCCGACCCTACAATGGAAAGCGGTGAGCTGCTTTCGATTATGCATATTAAATTGTGTGTAGATGTATATTTTAGGTTCGCCGAAATTTTGAGGGGGCACTACCAATCTGCTCTAGCGTCCGTAAATCATTTTTATACCCAAACTTGCATCCTTTGAATCCATCCCTAATTTCAAAGGCATATGAAGAAATCTGACCCGATGAACTCAATGCAACCAATATGAGATTAATATTCACTTGGTCTTCAATAAGTTATAATAAGTCAGATTAATAGTTGACCTTACAATGATTCTCATTACAAAGATAAACCAAACAATTAGCTAGTGCACTAATCTGCAACTCTAATTAAAAAGATAATCTTGAAAAATTGAAGTCAAAATTGGGGGACCAGCGTTTAAATTGACCACCCTCATTGCAAAGAATAGACTTATTTAATTAATTTAATATTATTATGTTTATTTATGAATTGATCTGTTCCAAAAGGATTCAACAATTCAATTTAAATAATCATATTAATTATTATCTAATTTTATATTTCATTTATAAACATAATTGAACATTTCTCACAATCGGAACTTACACAGATGAGGTACAGCTCTCTTATGAAAATCTTCACACTTTAGAAATAAAAGTTAATAACTGATAATATTGATCACTAACTAAAGATAAAATATAAATAGATTAGTGACGGAAAGTGACAAAAAATCATTCATATTCAATTAGTGATGAAATAGCAACCAAATATTTGAGATGAACATAATCCGTCAATATTCTGTAGGTAATTTGGTCTATAAATTCATAATAGAGACGAAAATTCCGTCACTAAATTTAGAGACGGAATAAATTGATCTCCAAATTTTAAATACAAGCATTATAAAGACCAAACATTTCGTTTCAAATCCGTCACTACTTGAATTTAGAGACATATATCATGTAATTAGAGACGAATTTCTCCATCTCTAATTTGCCTTTCATTATAGTGCAATATTTACTACCTCCATCCCGCTCTAACTTGCTTATTTTCGGTTTGTCCCAACTTAACTTGCTAGCCCATGATAAAAAAAATTCACAATCTTTACTCTCAATCTTCACATTTAAAAATGTCAAAGATTTCACAAAATTATTTTTTTTAAACTTTCGTGTCCGGTCTAAATAGGGCTAGTTAGGCAGGACGGAAGGAGTATTCTAATAATTGACTCTAATTACACACAAGATTCACGATTAGAGTTAAGCCACGTGCCTTGGAGAAAATGCCCTTGACTAGAACCTTTTGTCAAGATTAAAAAGAGGCCGACCAAAGTAAATAAATAATTGTTTATTGAAAAGGTCCAAAATGATTATTTCACGTGTTATATGTCTATGGGCTACATAATTATTTTGAATTTATACCATGATTTTGTCAACGCTATTATGGACTTAAATATTCCGTTATGAAATAATTTGTCCTTAAAAAGCAACACAGTAGACATATTAATCTTCTATATGTTGGTTGGATTCGTCTTTAGTGAAAATAATATAAAAGATCAGAGATTTTCTTAACATGATAATTGCCATCTCTAAAAATAAGTTTTTGTAATAAGTTAGTGACAAAATATTTTATAAATTATTTAGAGTTATTTCTAATTTATTTTTTTAGGTAATTAGTTGATGTAAGAAAGATTTAGGATTATTTTTATCGTTTTATATAGATTATTAATAATAAAACTTTAGCTTTCAAAGTTTTTTTTTTTTTTTTTTTTCTTTATTGAAAGATGGATTTTTATTTCCACATTAGTTCGTCAAATAGTGAACACATGTCATCTAAGATCGAAGAAATTACATACATCATAAGGTGGTATTACTTGAAATTAAAACTTACAAGACAATAATACAATTTAAAATTTGTTAGTTATGTGAAAAGTACTTTTACTATTAACACATTATATATTAATATTATATATATATATATATACACGTCTAATAAATAGTTATATAGTTGGCATCAATAATATGTATAATTTTATAACCATACAAATTATGTCACTCTCCCTTACAAAGTTTTTGATACATATAAATATTTAAATACAAACACTTATAAATTTTAATGGGACAGATACTTATAATTTTTTTATTTTGAGGGAAACAGATATATTGGGTATAAGCTCAAATTAAAGGGCTGGCCCATTTCTACCTAACCCAAATCATTAAAATCCAAAGCCTTGGAAGTCCCATTCATTTTCCCCTCATCGATGTTCCAACTGTTGTTCCGTCTTCTCAAGAATGTTTATCCTCAATAAAAATGGGTCTTTTGGTGAGACCAAATACTAAATCCAGAACGTCATTTTCCTTTTTGTTCATCTTCTTCCCTTTTCTTTTTGTGAAAGTATCAATGGGTTGTGAGAGTGATTTGGGAGTTATCGGGTTTTGGATTCGAGTGTGGATTTTTCTTCATAAAGTCAAACCTCTGAATTGAGCCTATTTCTACATATTGTCAAGAGATCAATCGGAACGGACTCAAGGACGATCAGAGCCAATCGATCCCGACCACGATTCAAGTCCCAACAGAATGCTTATAATTGAACAGGGACAAATTTAATATAGAGTATTATGAGACTATATGAGCACGCTCGTGAGCTTGTTCGCCTTATATTTATATACCTAAACTTTATTTCTACTACGCAAATATATTTTTTTTTTTGGGTGCCCACCGTAAATTTGCATGTTTGTCATTTTCCTAACATAATTGTAGAAAATTCCTGAGATGGGCTGCTTGGATTTTGGCCCACATACGAAGATTAAGGCCATAGGCCCAATTCGTATTTTTTGACAACCAATAACTGTAATGAAATAGATGTCCATTAAGGCCATTTTAAGTTGGGCCTACTAACATAAGCCCACAATTACTTTGATAAAAAGAAGAAATACAGAAAGGATCATTTACAATGATGATTGGTAACCACAATTATAAAAATTATTTCCATAAAGAAAAAGAAAAAAATACATATCATGATATAAAATCTCATACTCCATTTAAATATATAAAATTAAATTAAGAACAAAAATCGATATCTTATACATCTAATAATATTCATTTTTATGATATAGAGTGGTTTAATCACTACATTCTTTTTCTTTATTTGACATCTTTTAAATTGTTGGAGATGGATAGTGTTACTATCCAACTTAGGGCATGTTAAATTTGGCAAATTAGGCGTGATTGAGACTATTTATCTCATATAAACCAAGATTTACTTTTTTGGTTTTTCAAAACGGGTCAATCCCACATACCCGAGATTATGTGCACAATTTTGGACTATTGAGCTGATTATTGAACTCACCTCTCCCCTAGGACTGATTTAGCCATTTGGATTAGAATTCTTGATCCCTTAGCCTGGAATTTTTTGGGAAATAAAACACCAAAAGTAGACAGGCTCTAATAGAAAGGTTGGATAGCAAAAAAATTGTACTTTTATTCTGATGTTTACTTTCTGTTAAAATTTACGCGTGAGTCTCTTGTACATTAGTTGTACGGATATTAGATTCATGTACATTAGTTGGGCTATCGGCAGTTTTTCATGAAAACGTATTAGTGTTTGTGTTGAAAGATATTGCTTATTCTGAAGAAATGTATCATGCTGAAAAGGAATTAGTGTTTATGTTGAAATGCATTAAAATGTATTATGCTGAAAGATAATACATTTCTTCAAAACAAATAATATATTTCGATATAAAAAGTGATACATTTTCATGGATCCGCCATTTAACCCGATTACACCTATTTAAAATCTTTGCACTTTGTGCATATAATTGATATGTTAGGTTAGAACTTTGTGCACTTTGTCCATAACTTGGTGATGGGATAGGTTAGAATGTAAAAATTCTACATTAAAAAAATAATGTTATAAGAAGTTGCGTCTTATTATATTTCAAAACAAAAAAGAAATTATTAGTAATAAAATCAACGAAAAGTTTAGTTTTCCTATTGAAAATTTACTAAAACAATTGATACATTAAATTGAAACGAAATAATTGAACATAATTTTATTTTGAGATATTTATTTATAAGTGGAATAGAGACAAGAATATTATGAAAAAATGGTGTGAATTTCGTTAAAATATTAATTAGAACAATTAGAATTATAATACAGAAAAATTTAGTTCTGCAATTCTAGATCCGCATATTTCATCTCAAAAAATTAGTAATGATTACAACAACTAATTAATTTAACAAGACCGTATTTTATTTTGGTTTTCAGAAGTGATCTTTGGTTGGAAGCTGAAAGACATATAAATTTCAAAAGCCTATAACTAGCTTATTAAATAAATAGTGAGAATAATAAGAAATTATACGAGGTGGACGGACTTGATTGGGATGGGCTTGATTTTGCCAGCAATGCCAGTAAAATAATAACAAAAAAAATTGTATATCGGTAATAGTGGTGGTGAGAGGTGGACTTGAAATCAAATATCCACTTGAACAATCCAACTCCGTCTTAAAATTGAGATATAGAGGACTGAAATCGTTTCCTTCTTACCTTTCCCCAAGTTCCAATTTTTCACCATAAAGATTATTGTTATATTCACGAAAAATGATGCTGATTTCCAATACTGTCCTTGTAGCAACTGAAGTATTTATTGGACGGTGGCTACTGTTCCCTGTTGATTTTCACAGCGAAAAGGTCACTGTTTATCCTTAATTAGCTAAATCCAAAATTAATAAGGATAAGCCTATATCTGTCTTTATGAACCCAAAGATCATCTTTTAAATAAAACATATGTCCAGAATAATTCGAAATTTCTATTACACTTAATATAATTTTTTCTATAATTAAAAATGCTTATCAATTAAAGGTAAATACAAGTTAATATGTTCACTGCTATCTCATTTTCAAATTGTGAATGAGATAATTAGTTGCATTTTGTGACATGCTTACACATTAGCTAGTGAAACATTAATCGTGTCACGTATCATTCGTGAGGTACTTATGATGTCATCTTACATATGTTTCATGTATAGATTGGATAGCAGTAAATATTATATTATTTGGAGGTATCCAATGTAAGAACTATGATTCATATCCGATTCACAATATTAAATATTGAGAACTAGATAATCGTTATGAGATTGATGTATTACTATATGCTACTAATTAATTAACTATACAAGAAGCTTTGCGAAATACCTTTATAGCATATTTTATCAAATAACTTTGTGTTTATGACGCTTCAAACTTTAAATCATTCTCTGGTGTTCTCACGAACTGCGCTGCATCACACGATGAATGAACATCTTCTTGGATGTATGTTCTGCGCGTGTTACTAGCCGTGGAAGAACTGGACCAATATATATCCTTCTAAACGTTAGGTTTCTATTGACCGTATATTTTTTTCTCTCAGTAACACTCCAATTAAATCTATCTATACCACGTGCAGCTCCACTCAGGTCCTAATAGTCGCTAGACTCCTGTCCATCAGTTTACCAACATCTATTTTACAACATAGTTTTGAACTTTCAAGTCAGATCTTGTACTATAAATCGATTTACATCTCCCAGTAGATAGTACCATTACATGTTACATACAAAAGTGGCATCATTAATTCACCACTAATGCACATTCATATAATGTTTTAAACGATACTAATATCAAAAGATGCTAAATATCAATTGTGTGGTATATTGAGTCTAGCGTCTGTTCGAGGATTAAATGAAGTGGAGAATAGTCGTCGGATAAAATTCGGGAGACAGATCAATAACAGTCTCACACGTGCATATGACTTAGAGGGTGTTTGCAAACCCATTTAAACATTCAAAATCACTTTTTAAAATCTATTCGTCCCATTGAGAGTGTTTGCAATGTTATATATATGGGCACCAAAATAGCTTCTGAAAAGCAATTAAAAGTTGATTCTCAGAAGCTGCTAACACTCAAATTCTATCAACTTTTAGGTTTAACCCCATTTTATTTTCAAATACTACTAAATTTTAATTTTTTTACAAAATTAATTCAAAACACTTTTCTAAGAGCACAATCGTTTGCAAACACCCCTTAGTCGGAATTTGATGGAAGCTTCTAAAATACAGTCTCCATAGTCGAAAATCCCATTCCACAGAGGCTGCATAATCAGTCATAAATAATTAAATACACACACATACATATATATATATATTTTTATATCCACTATCCGCCGATTCATCATTTCTTACACGTGGCCGAGTCAGCTCGATGTCGCCGACTCATTTCTCCACGGCCGAGTCAGCTGACCGAACTAAATCAAATCTCCAGTTTCCCAGCACTATTGCCCGCTGCAACTCCCCAATCCCAACTTTCGAACAACAAAACACCAACTTTTCCGCAATCACTTCCTCACGCGCCACCACATTCCTCACGCGCCACCACCGGCACCATCCTCCGTCCGTAATTTCGCACGCCACCACCTCCTCCATCTCCCACGTGTTATACACGTAGACAATGTTGCCCGCCCCCCGAATTTCCATGGAAGAATTTTCAAAACTGGCTCCCATTAATCCAATCACAAACTCCTGGGGCATTTCTCCGATTTCTTCACACACAAATTCTTCATTAAATCGCCAGATTTTCACTCTCTCCACTTCTTCATTCCGAATAACTCCGATTAAGATGAAGCGGTTGTTGGAGCAGTAGATATGGTAGCTACTAACGGGTTGACCCGGATCCAAAGAAGACGGTTCGGACCAGGACCTGGACACCGGGTCGAACCAGTGAGTCACACCGGATTGTTTATCGGCGATGAGTAATTTCTCACCCGTTGTCGCGACTGAAAACCAAGACGACGTCGCTGAGTCCTTCAAATTCCCCGGCATTGACTCGCACGTGTACCACGCACGTGTCTTCAGATCGTATACTTCAACCGCCAAAGCGTCTTCTTCGAAATAACAAGCACCGCCGGCGACTACGACGAAGCTCCCCACACGTGCCACGATCGGATCCGTGCGCCACACGCGCGGAGGTTTCACAGTGCACCAATCGGAGCTGAGCGGGTCTAGAGAAAAGGAGAAATCGGAAGGAGAGAGCATGTAGAGGAAATTTGAGTGCGATGATTTGAGAGCAGAGATGTATCCGATCGACGGTCGGGATATTTTAATCCAAACATTGGATCGTGGATCGTAGGCGTAAGATGTGGTGGCGTGGGGGAATCGAGTGGCTTGCGTGTGGAGGAGCAGCCACGGCTTCGGCGGGTTGCGGTGGCGGAGGGAGGACGAGACGGCGGAGTTCCACCACTTCGACACGCGGGAGGCGGATGCCAAATCGACGATTGGCACGTGGTAAAGAATGGTTTCTAACACGTCGCCATTGATTTCCACTGGCTCTTCTTCTGTTGGTACCACCATTGCCATTTTTGGAGGTGCTTGCTTTGTGTGTAAGATGAGGGAAAATGGTATAAGCTTTTTTGTGCTAAACTTTGATGCAATTCGCTGGCAACTGTTGGGATATATAAGGATGCAAAAAGAATTAAGAACGAGGTTTAAAAGACTCTGGTTATAGCCTATAGGTGACCTTCAGCTGAGGGTCACCATGAGCTCACCATAATAACTTAAAATATTTTGTAAAAGCAAAAAGATTAATTCACATGAAAAGGTTGACCCTTTATAACCCGGACCAATTTATTTTACGACCCAAATCTATTTCATAACTTACCACATATCACTACTTCATTAATCATATTAAATTATTTATTGGACATAATTTTAATAATAAATAAATAAAATAATTCTTAATTTACAACTTTTTTTTGGAAATTCCCATGTTTTTTTTTTAATTACAATTAGAGCCTAATATTGACATTAGGACTGCGCATGGAATTTTGAGATTAACGAAATTGAAAACTCGGACCGAATTAGTTCTGAATCGAAAATATCCGTCGACTATTTGACCTTTTTGAACCGAACTGAACTGATTATTTTCTTGGTACAAATTTGAATATTTCTGAACTAAACCGTACCTAACAATACCGAATAAATTATAAATTTAAATATATATATTATACCTGAAAGATTAATTTAAATAAGAATGGAAAATTACATTATTCGTAATTTTTTAGTTAGTTATATATAATCTAAATAATTACATAATCTTATATTTAATTATTATACAATTTCCGAAACACATTTAGTGAGTTGGAAATAAATTGACATGGTAAATATTTTTATAATAGTTAGACGTTAATATATTTTGTTCAAATTAAACTTACAAAATAATTGTCTGATAAATTTTGATTTTAAATTAAATTTATACATTAGTAAAAAAATGCTCTTAAACAACCACATGTTCCAAGCGGTCATTCTTTTAGTACAGTAAAGATTTTAAGTGCATTAAAAAAAATCACCTTATTGTAATTGTGAAATTAAAATATTTCCTTTTTTCTTGAAATATATTAGAAAAACGCTAAATATAATATGCAATTACTAAACAGTAGCAAAAATATTGATTTTATTTATTAAAATAATGAGTTGTTAATAAAATATATATTTTATGATAGGTTGGGTTGTACTTGTAGAGGGTTGTTGATAAACATGGTCTAAGAAAAGTCAAATCTCATATGCACGGGGACCATGCAATTCAGGGTGAGTGTCACGATGTGTAAAGTATTACTCCCTCCATTCTGTTCTAATTTTTCGATTTTTCTTTTTGGTTTGTCTAAATCTAATTTGTCAGCTCATAAATGACAAATTTCTCTCACAATCTCCACCCTTAAAATCTCCACATCAACCTCCACTTTTGAAAAAGTCAAAGATTCCACAAAATATATTTTCCTTAACCTCCGTGCTCGCTAAGATAGACAAATTGAGACGGGACGTAGGGAGTATAATATTTTTACCTAGAGTAATTGATAATTAAAGCATAATTTTTAATACATTTTTACTATGATACTTTATCATATATTTTTACCATAATACATTTACCCAAAATATATAATGTGCAACTGAGGGACAAGAAACCTACTCATAAAAAAGATTAATTGTAAAAACAAATTAGAAGGTGAATTTTACAACATTAACTTAAAAAAGAAAAAAAAAAAGACAAATCATTATTCTTTTTGTTTCTTTTTATTTATACATTGATCATCATTATTCTTTTTGTTCCTATTTATTTATACATTGATCACAAGTTTTGGACTCTAATTATGTTGTCATATTTATTATTAGATCGCTTTAATAAAATCGTTAGGCTTGAGAATAAAACGAGGAATCGCCGATTTCGTGGGGATCCACCACAAATGGGGTTAGGGACGAATCCAAGATTTATAAATAGAATTGGTTGAGACATTAAAATTTATTTGCTTTCCAAAAAATTGCGACTTAAATGAAATGGATTTAGTTAAAATTTAAAGTACTAAATAATAAAATTATACATTTGAAATTAAGAATCTACAAATTTTAAACTGAACGGAAGCTCGATACGAATCGCACGTAGCTCCACCCCTGGGGCGGGATGCGGACAATCCCATATTCATTTCCCCGCGGGTGTGAAAGTGGACGGGGAGAGAATTATCCCCAGTGGAAGGAGGGATGGGAAACACACCCCTTATATGGATTCGATAATATTAGTAATGTTATATATTTATTTATTAAATTTTCTTATTATATTATTAAAAGGCATTAGATTATCGTATTCTAATTTTTTTTTTTTTGACTTTTGCTAACTTGAGATATGTTAGTTATTTTTTAAAAAAAATAGTTTTATTTTATTAATAGGTATATTAAGATAAAATTAAAAGAATATTTAATAATCGGTGATGGAAATCCCATGGGGACGAGATGGGACAAAAGAATTCCCGCGAGCTTCGTGGGGATGAGGAATCCTAATGAACGGAGGCATGAATATGGGGATTTGGCCCCGTCTACATCCCACTGTCAAAGGATAAACAATTATGTGTAACGGTCACACCGTTTTTTATTTTCTAATTCATTTTTGTAACATGTAATAAATCCACGTGGCTGCAATACACAAAACTTACTCTCATTAAATTAAGAGTCTATCTTATATTCACCTCTTATTTTTGTCATATCTATCTATAATTTTAGTAAATGGAAGGTTGAAGTTATGATTGTCACAATTTTTAATCTCAATTCGCGATATGCGACATCAAATTGTAAAATATATCATCAATATAAAAAGATCTTGTCAAAGGTGAATCTATTGATGTTGCACAATTAAATGTCAAAAATAGTTAATGTTATAATTGAAAAAAATTTGAAAGTCCAATTTCCTCGTTACATTATAAAGGTTATTTAATTATTTTGTAATTAACCTTGAAAAAGTGGGAAAATCTAAACAATCACTTGTAGTATTTGTATTCCACTAGATATATTTCAATGCTAAGGTCGACTTGATGTCAAATACAAGATTTTTTCTTTCATTCCAATTAATTACAATTTAAAATGTCCAACATATTATTTCTTATCTGGCATTTTATGATTATACTTTTGTAAATGAGCTTTGCTAAATGGACATATTTTGTCTATGGGCGGAAAAAAAATGCTAATTTTTTTTTTTTAAATTACAAATTTTATTGATAATTATTACAAGAAGAAATTTAAATGTTATCATTTTAAAACACTCTAAAAATCTTGGCTTGTTTCCCTTTTTTTTTTTGACTCGTGATTGAACGTTAATGTTAAAAATTTAGTTACCATTTTCATAAATTATTTTTCATTAATAATATTCAATACATTATTATTTTAAAATAATATTTTTTTTCTGCCCAGACAGCATAATCCTTTTGTAAAATGATGTTACAAAATGAAGCAAAGCAGTAAATATGCTATATAATCATTGCAGTACTTGTTTTCAAATTGACCTAACATGTGTCTTGTTTGATTTTTTATAGTAAAAAAATAAGCAAAAGCTAAAAAGTTAATCCTGTTATCTTTAGAAAAATAGTAACAACTGTAATCTAATAATTCAAACAACTATTTTCGAAAGCACCTTTTTTTATTTTTTTTATATAATAAATTATTATCTTCGATTAAATAAATCAAATAAGTTTGAACATATTTTCACATTTAATACAAATTGTAGGCAATTTTAAGTGGTTGCAGGTTTTATTGTGGAATGTGGTTTTCATAATGTGGTTTGTTATTCAGATCATTGCTCGCAGTGCAAGTAATCACAGAGCCACTGAATTGTTTAGATTATTGTGGAGTTTTAGTTGATGAAATCAGTGTATTGTTGATAGGTGACAATATATGTGGTGTGCACCATATGAGTCGTCAATGTAATAGAGTTGCTCATCACTTGACTCGTTTTTCCTTTTCATTACCTCTCTCGTCTGTTTGGGTGGGAGATGATGTTCCTTTGTGGATTAAGAGTCATGTACTTAAGGACCTTCTTTAAGAAATAAAATTCTTGATTGTATCAAAATAATAATAATAATAATAATAATAATAATAATAATAATAATAAAAAAAAAAATTGTAGAACTTGACTCGAAGGCAAATTTAATAAACTACGACACTGTTCATCGTGTAATTAAAATAATAAGTGTATTTTTTTTTTATTTACTGAACTAAGTGAACTCGCCTGTGCCACATACGAGTTCACATTTCTGACAAAACACTATTTGAAGTCGCCTCTGGCAGAGACGACTTCTGTTTTAATATATTTTTTTTATTTTTTTATTTGAAAACGCCCCTGCTAGAGGCGTTATGCCGTATACGGAAACAATATACTAAAAGTCGCCCCTCCAAGGGGCGACATCTTAATATATATATTTTTTTTATAATTATTGTATATATATATTTTTTATCTTAGATTTAGATTGTTTATTTTAAGAATTTTCGTTTGTTATTTGTCTTTAATTTGGGTTATACTCCGCGTTCATTTTTTCCTTTAATTTGAGTCGAATTTATCATTTTTTATTATTAGTTAAGATTCTTAATCGAGTATAATCGATTTTTAATCCTATTACGCCAAAAATAAAATATTTAGATTAATAAAAAATACTTAAAATATGAAGTTCTTTTTATCTAATTATTACAAATAAGTTGAAAAAATAAAATGTTTAATATTCATGACTAGTCCCACATCGCGTTTTTTTCCTGTTCCGTTTAGCTCTCCCTATCCGTTCCTCGATGGGTGCATCGGATTCTGCTTCTTGGGCGCGTTGTGATTGACCATCAACTGGTGTGCCGATATTCAAACTAAACGTGGGGCGACCTGATGAAGATGACGTTTGACCCAAATACGAAATCGGGGACATATTAAACTGTCCTGGATGACCCGTCAAATTCTTAAAATAAACAATCTAAATCTAAGATAAAAATATATGTATACAATAACTAAAAAAAAAATAATAATTAAGATGTCGCCCCTTGGAGGGGCGACTTTTAGTATTGCGTTTCCGTATACCGTATAACGCCTCTAGCAGGGGCGTTTTCAAAAAAAAAAAAAAAAAACAGAAGTCGCCTCTCAAATAGTGTTTTGTCAGAAAATGTGAACTCGCCTGTGGCACAGGCGAGTTCACTTAGTTCAGTAAATACAAGAAAATACACTTATTATTTTAATTACACGATGAACAGTGCCGTAGTTTATTAAATTTGCCTGACTCGAATTCAATAAGTAAAAAATATTAAACACTTGTAAAACTGCCAAATTATTTTAGGTCAGACTCTTATTGTGCTTGAATAAAACTCGTTCAAACTCGATTCAGTTAATAACCAAACAAGCTCAAATATAATATGAGAAGCTTGATAACTTTTAAAATAAATTTAAACATCAGTACGTTTAATTCGACTCATTTATCGTCCTAATTTTTTAAATAATTTAATACGACACTGATCAACAATGAAATAGAAGTACTGAATTAGAATTAATTGTTGAAAGATATATTTAAACTATTAAGTTATGAAATTATTGTACCGTTACATTTCAGGTTTCAATAGGCAATAAATTAAGACCCACTTAACATTTACTAGTAACTAAAATCATGATTTTAGTTCAATCTATAACATGCTATTGTGGACCAGTTGTCACTATTCTAACCTGCACTAATTTAATTTAATTTAGTGAAAATAGGTCAAACGTCAGTTTACATTTGTTAGCAATAATGATCAATTATAACATGCTTTTTTTTTTTAAATTTAAAAACATGTTACAAATTAGATAGGTTGATGGCAGTTGGTTCTAGTTGGAATTAATCCTCCATTATCTATATTACTTTAATATATATATATATATTATATATATAATATTGATTGCGAGTTTTCTTATGAAGCCAATATGTTGATGTGCTAAACTTAGTCAGAAGAAAATTGAGAAAACAATCTATCAATTCTCACGATAATGATATTTTCATCTCATTCTCCGAATTGTAAAGCGGCAAAAACCATACCTAAAAAAAAAAAAAAAAGCGGCAAAAACCATCTGCCCAATAATCGCCGGAATTATAGGTTGATGATGTGGTTTGTCACATCAGCATATTAGCTTCAAACAATGCACACACAATTGCTACCTGACACATCATCGTCACGTCACTGTCACATCAAAAGTTTAAACCCCACTCAATTGCTACCTATTTCCCCCAATACAACTCAGGTCCAATTAGCACTATTTGTCACTATTTGAGGATCTCACCTTAAAACCACCCTATTTATTTTCCCATCTTCAATCTAATTAATTCCCATCATCAAAATTCAGAAATTTGTAACCACTGGTTTATCATATGTTTTAGATTTATTATAGCGACATTTCAATGGAGAGGCTGAGAAATTGTCAGGGGTCCAATTTTTCGGATAAGAATAATTTTTCTTGAGAGTGTGGATAAGAATAAAATTAAATCAAAGCAGTTTTCAAAATGAAAATGATATAATGCACTAAGAAAACTAATAATTCACTGAAAACAAAAGAAAATATCTAGTGCATTTAATTGTTAGCCCAATAACATCACTTCAACTTTAATTGTTTGATGTAGCTCAGGTGTATTTTCGAAAATACTAATTTTTACGAGAAATTCGACTAACTCCAATTAATTTTTAATTAATTTCTGTTTAAGTGTTTAACTCTTATTAACCATTCATATTTATTTTCCGATTGCTTCCAAGTTAGCCAAGAACGGATCAAAAGGAAAAGTGTGAAAAATTAGGCGGAACGAAAATAGTATAATTTTAATTTTTCTTTTCTTTTTGTCCTTTTTATTCTGGGTATGTAATTTAATCAATCAAGCACTAAACCTAAGATCTCACGAAATTTATGTATTATATGCTATCATCACTATACATGTTATGTGTATTTTAGAAAAAAACATGAACACAAGCTTGAAGTAGATACTTGAGAAATATGATACTCCTTCGGATCTTAAATACTGATCGTTTAAAAAAAAAAAAAACTTTTCTACATGAAAATATGTCTTTCACATTTCTTCTTATATCAATACTGAAAAAAATGGATATAGCACAACAAAAAAAATTCAAATTAGCGACGGAAAAATTCATCTCTAATCACAAGATATCTGTCTCTAAATTAAAGTAGTGACGAACTTGAGACAAAATGTTTGGCTTCTATAATGCATGTCTCTAAAATTTAAAGACCGATTTATTTAGTCTCTAAATTTAGTGACGAAATTTCTATCTCTATTATTAATTTAGTGACCTAGCTACAAAATAGAGATGGATGATGCCCCTCTCCAATATTCGGTTATTATTTCGTCAGTAATCGAATACTAATTCGCCACTTTCCGTTATTATTATATTTCTCTTTTATTTTTATTTAGCGACCGATACTTTCCGTTATCAATTTCCGTTACTAATTTAATTCTTTTATAATGTAGGATGAGAGAGAGATATTAAATATACAAACTAATTTCAAGAACTTATTTTATTTTAAAATTTTAAACTAAATAAAATATGCCCTAAATTATATACCATACATATATTTTTGGATGCCTTCATTATGTGGGGTAAGGAGATTGCCTTAGTTTTCCAATAAAAAGAAAGAAAGAAAAGAGAGAAAGAGAGAGAAACTTAGATATACATGAATACAGAGTAATGACATAAAGAATGTAATAAATGGAAAATTAAATGTAACTTACTGTTTAATTAAACTCTTGAGGAAAGATGTACTCCAACACATTTTAATGAACATATCATTTTTTTTAAAGTACTGTAATATCCCAAAATTTTATTCTATTATTTAATTCTAAAATATTATTTTACGTGCTCATATAAATAATTAGATATTATATAATTTATTACGTCTTTCAAAAAATTGTTACTTGATTATTGGTAACAAAAAACAGTGAAACAAATAATATGTAAATTTAGCCAAAAATCCTATTTATAATATTTTGATTCTAGGCTACTTATAAAATTAAGATTTTATATTCGGCCCTCATTTTGATTAAATAACGCCCGATATTTTTCCTAATTATTATTATTATTATTATTATTATTATTATTATTATCATCATCATTAGTATTATTATTTTGTTGATTTTTTAAGTTGGCAAATCATTTTTATCCAATGTTGGGTTAGACCCAACACCAATTCAATTTGGCCATTTAATATTTCTAAGCATAATTTATATCGGAAATTATTATTATTAACTTGCGAATCCATTTATTTGCAATTTACTCGTTTATTTATTAATTTTCTTAAGCCCGACGTCTCAATAGGAATTACTTTATTGCATTCATTCATTTATTCATACATGTCATAACAAGCCCATCGCTTTGAGCTCAAGACTCAAGCCCAGTTCACTAATGTGCAAGGCCCATGTCTTTTGCCCAAAAGCATTCAGAATTTCCAACAACTGAATTACGCTAATTACTAGTGAGGAAGATTTTTGGAAATCTGATAATCCCTATCCAAATATTCCTAAACCTAGTAGGAATACATTATATATTCCGCAATTAAACAATAAAATTATTTTAGCTATTTTTGGAGAAATTAAGGATTGGTATTTATTTGGCATGTTTTGTGAAATAAGAAAATAATCAACTAAATTAAGTAGGTTATTTAAGATAATATTGGAAAGTTTGTAGTTTTTTTGGTAAAGTGACATTTATTGTGAAAATTTTTAGAGTATCTAAAATGACATTCTTTATGAAACGGAGGGAGTATTTTATTTTTCAACCTTCCATTCATATTTAATTTCATTAAATCTTATCACCACAAAATATAAAGGGTATATTTGGCAATATGCTTATTTCTTAATTCTTCCGCTTCTTTCTAAAACATCATCTTTATTCAGAACAAGTTATACCGTTAAATATAAACACTAATACATTTTCATAGAAAAATATTCATAACCTGAATTTACGGATCTAATATCCATACAACTGATGTAAAAAAAAACTACTCATTGAATTAATAATGCCTCAACAATGCGTATCATGTCCTCATAAAATATCCATCGAATAATGTTTAAGTAATTCTCCGAAAATAAAAGTCATGTTTCTATAATTAAAGATCGGAGTAACAATTTACCGTAAGAAGCTATCGTGATATATAGCGTTGTTTAATCTTGAATATTAGAGTGAAGATCCCATGACATGGAAAATGCAACAACCCCACTGATAAATACCTGCCATGTTTGTTCAAGCACCACACAAGTTAAATCAGAATCGATCATCACTTTTTCTTGAGTTTTTGTAGTAGAGCTACTTTGTAATACCTCCGTCCCATTCAGATTTGCATGTAGGGCCTGATACGTATATTTAGAAAAATTTTTTTTTGCTTTTTGGTTGAATTTTTCAAAAGTAAAGATTGAAGATGGAGATTTTGAGGGTGGAGATTGCAAGAAAAACAATTTTTTTAAGGGTGTGCAAATTGGTGTGGAATGTATCAAAAAGAAAAGTGCGCAAATCTGAATGGGACGGAGGAAGTATTAATTATTCCAAATTTTGCAAATCTAGAAAATGTGCAAATTGGTGTGAGTGCGGAACGTAACAAAAAGAAAAGTGTGCAAATGTGAATGGGACGGAGGGGATATTAATTATTCCAATTTTTGAAGTGTGAATAAATAAGATTGTAGAAGTGGCTAAGCGTTGAATATTTAAAAAATGAAAGTAAATACGAACTTTTCGAATCTCGAATCGAATATATTCGAATATTTTTCACGAATTTAATTTGAATCACCTTTTAAAATTCGATTCAAATTCGAGTTTATTTTTGCGAATTCGATTTCTTAGTACTATTTGTTTCAATTCGTTTCGTTACAACTCTAATTGTTAGGCAGAGAGAAATTAGAAAATAAATTTAAGCAGTTAATGAAAGCCTAACGCCTAGGCATAGATTAGCCAGAGCTAGTTGGAAATTTTTGCAAAGAAAGATTCATTCTTACCATATGGGAGCGTATTGAGACGACAAGTCGAGGAAGGAATAAGGCCAACTGTTGCATAAAAACAAGAATTTACTCCGTTGAAAAGAAAATATAATAAAATGGTAAACATATATGTAAACATATATGTAAGACGCTCTTATAGATGTCTTTCCGTAAGATGAGAGCTACTTTAAAGGCCAAAAGTGCTATTTTAAGTGTATACCTAAAAAGTTTTACTTTTTAAGGCAAAAAGTGTTATATTCTATGTTTTTCATAATGAAGTACTCCCTCCGTCCCGGCTTAATTGGCCAACTTATCATATTTGTTTGTCCCAACCTAATTGTCTAGCCCGTAAATGGCAAATTCTCTCATAATCTCTACCCTCAAAATCTCCACTCTTAGTCTCCATCTTTGAAAAAGTCAAGATTCCACAAAATCTGTTTTTCCTTAGTCTCCGTGCCCGGTCAAGGTTGGTCAATTAGGCCGGGACAGAGGGAGTAACATTTTTCAATGTAAAAAGTTATAATTTTTATGATAAAAGTAACTTCTATCTTACGAAAG